>OX578137.1:160401089-160451089 GCA_951213105.1 Amaurobius ferox
AACCTCCACTCAATGTTTACAGTGGTATTCACACGTGATCTTCCCAATAAATTAGTAATTACTTAGTTTATTTAAAAGCACGGAAAAGTAGATGCTATGTTTAAAATCTCTAAATAGTTCATTTCTTGCGGTACACAGAGGTATTTTTGGATTATCTCCGTTTTTTGTGTACACTTGTACATTTATTAACACTATTCAGTGTAGCAGTTAACCTAAAAACCAGTCTATCTATGTATTCTCTCGATATATGCTGCTTACGTAGTTTTACAGGTAGGCATTACGTGTTATCTATACTATTTAATAAAAATACATCAGTAATAATACTGCATATTTTCTTTTCTATTTACAATTATTAAATAATACAGAGATGTTTTAATTACCAACATAATTCGCCCGTGAGTACTTCATTTTAGATAAATGGATATAACCTTTACATTTTGCAGTAATAATTTACACTATTTTGAAGAAACAAAGGCTAAAAATCTGATGTTTTTCTTTATTTCTTTAATAATTCCTTTTTCTTTATTTCTTTAATAATTCATTAAATTGAGTTTAATTGCACAAAATAACACTAAATTCGCATTTTTAATTCAATTTTTGTTTTATTTGGTAACTGGACATTTTTCTAAAAGTGGCATAACTAAATGCGGAAAATCTCAAATGTCTCGAGAACGGTTAGTCCTAGAGTAATAGAGTTGCTCTTATCCTTTCCTCATCAAAAATTACGTATAAAACAAGCATTTAATTGATATATTTGAACATACGTATCTTTTTCTTAGATTTTGGAGATTTTTGAGGGTCATTTCTTAAAAAAAGGCAGGTTGTTCTTTTCCGAATAATACCAAAATCTAATCAGCACCAGAGTATCCTACAAGTGACTTACCTACTAAATTTTATGAAATTCGGTCCATAAGTTTTTGAGTTAGAGTGGATACATACATTGCACAGACACACAGATAGACAGACACATAGACACACAGATAGACAGACACATAGACACACACAGACGTCCCGCTAAAAATAGTTTTTTGGTATTCTAGAGGTCTCGAAACGTGTAGATCCGTCGAAAACTCGCGTTGCGATTTTCGGCATGATTCCAATACTTTATACATTACCATGTATTGCAGGGAAAGTAAAAATCTGATGTGGGCAGCACATGACTTTCCCTGCAGACTTGTATTCACGTTCTCTTTATTTCAATTAAATTTAATTCACTTTTAATTCAATTTTCGTTCTCATTTTATAACTGGACTTATTTTCAAAGGTGGAGTGGAGAAAATACGAAGAAAACTAATATAACTCGTGAACGGCTAGTCCTAGTGTAATGGGGTTGGCCTTATTCTTTTCTTCTTTAAAAATTACGTATTAAACAAGCATTTAATGGATATATTTGAGCATACGTATCTTTTTAGTTTAGATTTTGACTATTTTTGCGGGCCATTCTGCAAAAAAAGGCAGGTTATTTTTCTCCGAATCGTACTAAAATCTAATCAGCACCAGGGTGACCTATACGTGACTCATCTACCGAATTTTGTGAAATTCGGTCCATTAGTTTTTCAGCTAGAATGGATACAAACTTTTACGGGCCATTTCGCAAAAAAAGGCGGGTTCTTTTATCCCGAATTGTACCCAAAACTAATCAGCACTAGACCCGTCCACAAGTGACTTACCTACAAAATTTTGTGAAATTCGGGGTATTAATTTTTTAGTTAGAGTGGATACAAAATCTGCACAGACAGACAGACACACAGACAGACACACAGACAGACAGACACACAGACACACACACAGACGTCACGCTAAAAATGGTTTTTTCGTATTCTAGAGGTCTCGAAACGTGTAGATCCGTCGAAAACTCGAGTTGCGATTTTCGACATGATTCCAATACTTTCCCTATACATTACCATGTATTGCAGGGAAAGTAAAAATCTGATGTGGGCAGCACATGACTTTCCCTGCAGACTTATATCCACGTTCTATTTATTTCAATTAAATGTAATTCACTTTTAATTCAATTTTCGTTCTCATTTGAAAACTGGACTTATTTTCAAAGGTGGGGTGGAAAAATACGACAAAAACTAATATATCTCGAGAACGGCTAGTCCTAGTGTAATGGGGTTGGTCTTATTCTCTTCTTCGTTAAAAGTTACGTACTAAACAAGCATTTAATGGATATATTTGAGCATACGTAGCTCTTTAGTTTAGATTTTGGAAATTTTTGCGCACCATTCTACAAAAAAAGGCAGGTTATTTTTTTCTGAATCATACCAAAATCTAATCAGCACCAGGGTGACCTATAAGTGACTTATCTACCGAATTTTGTGAAATTCGGTTCATTAGTTTTTCAGCTAGAGTGGATACAAGCTTTTGCGGGCCATTTCGCAAAAAAAGGCGGGTTCTTTTATTCCGAATCGTACCCAAAACTAATCAGCACCAGCCCCGCCCACAAGTGACTTACCTACAAAATTTTGTGAAATTCGGTCCATTAGTTTTTTAGTTAGAGTGGATACAAAATCTGCACAGACAGACAGACAGACAGACACACAGACAGACAGACAGACAGACACACAGACAGACAGACACACACACAGACGTCACGCTAAAAATGGTTTTTTCGTATTCTAGAGGTCTCGAAACGTGTAGATCCGTCGAAAACTCGAGTTGCGATTTTCGACATGATTCCAATACTTTCCCTATACATTACCATGTATTGCAGGGAAAGTAAAAATGCAACAGTAAAACGAAGTTATCGGAGATAACTATTAATTAGAAAGAAAAAAAAATAATTTCATTAGGTAACTCCGGTTTCTCTACATAATGTAAAAATATTTCTTCCAATTTAAAACATGGAATATAAGATAAAAATTAAAATAACTATTTTAAAGTAGCACAATCATTTCTCGCATGTTTTATGCATATAAATCATAATTTATTTCTTAATTACAGGTAAATGGAATATTACTACATTTTGATTATTCCATACCAACTTTTATGCAATTCTTCAAGTCTTCCCTTTTAAAACATTTCTAGCCGCCTGCTGTAGCAAAGATAACCACAGGGTGATGCTCAATGACTCGAACCGAAGCGTTCTCATTTCGCTCCTTGTTTTGTTTGAATCATAAAGCAGAACGAAGTGCCGTATTCAGAAAATATATTATGATATATTCATAAAGTGTACTCTGTCTCTTCTCTTTGTTGGAATGTTAAGGCGATTTTGCATCATCTTACGTTCTGGAACCCCTCGAGCATATTACATGTGCTCTCAAAACGAACTGTTTTTATTTCACACGGACTACAGTGTTTTTAGTTTACAGCAAAACGAATAGAAAATTAATCATCATTGGTGTATTCGATTTAATTATCAGACATTACCTTTCACTTTTTCGATAGTTAAGATCTTTCTCCCTTTTTTAGAGACATTACACTTCCAAGTCGCTAATCTAAACTGGAAAACTAATCACAATGCCAGAGACCGGGCTAATTGCCCTTCGATGCAAAGTGAACTAAATAGAATAAGGGAACTTCAAAAATCAATCTGAACTCACCATTATGGTAAATATTGTAAATATTGTAAATATTAAATTGTTATTGTATATTATATATCTGTTTATTTTTATCCTTGCTTTCCCCACTTCTGCTCCCGGGCATTGATCCTCCCGCGATGGTTCTGAAAATTCTACAAACAAATACTAATCATTCGCTTTCTGCACACAATAATGTTCTTCAGTTTGCAGTTGAGAAATCCTTGGACATTATAAGCTTACAAGAACCTTTCCTTTCCGAGGGGTCGGTACTTCGCCCTCCTCTCGGAATTAAACAATTTAATTCATTGTCCAATAAAGCTTCCCTTTTAATCCTGAACTCGTCTTTTCCCGTCTCCCTTAAATTTCAATCCAACTCATTTGTGGTGGTTGAAATTTTTCTTCCAAATAATAAATCCCTTAACTTGATTTCTATTTACTGTCCCCCCCATGATCCTATCGTAGATATTTTAAACGAACTCTCAAATCTGAATTTTTTTGCAACAGAATCATTGATACTTGGAGATTTTAATGCCAGGGCCCTGATGTGGGGTTACTCCTTCATAGATCACCGGGGATACAGTGTGATTGACTTCTGTATGAATAATAACTTAATTGTGGTAAATGATCCTTCACTTGGTCCAACATTCGTCTCCCACTCAGGTAAAGGATTCCCCGACTTAACTCTTGTCTCTTTTGGACTTTATGATCTTATTCAAAAATGGGAGATTCTCTCCTGTGATACATTCAGTGACCACAAATACATAAAATTAACCCTTGGACTTGATCCTCCTTCAGACAACTCCTTTTTCTTTAAAACGAACTATAGTTTAGGTAAATTTCTATTTAATTTCAGATCTCATATTCCTTCCCTTTCCCGCTCCCTTGATCAAATTTCTGATTCCACCTCCCTTAACAACTTCGTAAAATCCTTCATTGATACCACCCAATCATGTGCTTTCAAATTTATCAGGAAAAAGAAAACTTCTACTCGCTCTGGCTTTAAATGGTGGAATCCTAATTTAGCAAAATTCCGAAACTTCGTAACAGCCCTCGGCAAACGAATAAAATCACTCGAGAGAAACTCCGCCTCTTCAGAAACTATTACAGAGGCAAAGATTAAATATAAATTAGATCGTGCCAAATACAAAAAATTAATTAATAAATCTAAAACGGAATCCTGGCGTAAATTTTGTACTAACTGTTCTTCTAAATTCGGCACACTATTCAAATTTGCTTTTCAGAAACAAAACAAATTTAATCATATTAATTTGCATTTCTCTGATGATATTAACTTAGACTATAAAACAAAAATTCAACGTCTTTTGGACCACTGTTTCAAAGATGATCCCACATTTACCAGCTTTCCTTGTTTTTCACCTCCTTCTGATGGGTTGGGCTCGGTCTCTGATGAAGAGCTTTCATTGGTTATTAACAATCTCCCAAACGGTAAAGCCCCTGGTCTCGACTCTATTGATTTTAAAATCTGGAAATCACTTTTTACTTCATTCCCCTTCATCTTTTCAAAAATTGCTAACCTATGTTTTAAATATTGCTACTTCCCCGCTTGTCTTCGAAACGCTAAAATTCTATTTCTTAATAAACCTGGTAAAGATCCTGCCCTTTGCTCCTCCTACCGTCCCATTTGTCTTTTACCTACTTTCGGAAAAATACTCGAAAAATTATTTGCTAATAAACTTAATTTTTGGATTAAAACCAATGACGCCCTTCATCAGCTCCAATTCGGTTTTCGGGAAATGGTCAGTTGCGAAGATGCTACTCACAAACTTGTCTCCTCTATTAGAGACTTTAGACCAGGTCATTTTGTTTCACTCACCACTGTGGACATCTGTGGAGCCTTCGACTCCCTTAATTGGCATATCCTTCCTTCATCACTGGAAAGCATTCATCTTCCCGTCGAATTTCAAGTTTTTATATTTTCTTACCTCAGTTCACGGTCCATTACCTTTTCAAACGATATCCATTCCTCCTCTAAAGTCATTTCCTTCGGTGCTCCACAGGGATCGGTCTTGTCACCTATCCTGTGGAACATTTACTTCAACCGAGTTCTCCTCCTTAATAATGACCTTTTCTATCTTCAGGCCTTTGCAGATGATCTTGCAGTGGTGACATTTGGTGATTCCCTCTCACAACTTACACTCCGAACCAATTCCCTCCTGGACTCCCTTCAATCCTCCTTGTCCTCCCTTCAACTTTCTCCTTCACCCGAAAAATCACAATGTATTATCTTCAATAAAACTCGTTCCAAGAGAAAACAAAACCCAAGATTTAAAATGTTAAACAAACCCCTTAAAATTACCCGCCATCTTAAATATCTCGGAATTATAATAGATGACAACTTAACCTGGAGTCCTCATGTATTTTATCTTAAAGAGAAATGCTTCAAGCTCTCTTCTACTTTCGGGAAAATCGCGGGTAAAAATTGGGGGGTTAACAGGTCTTTCCTTAAAATCTGGTACCTTACAGTTATAGAAAAAATTATCACTTTCAGCTCAGGAATATGGGGTAAATGTCTTACGGGGGATCAAACTTCACGTCTCATTTCTCTCCAAAGGATTTTCCTTTTGAAGATTTCTTCCGGTTTTAGAACAACTTCGAGCATTTCTCTATACTCAATTACTGGTATCCCCCCTGTTCAATTTGTTATACAGACCCTTTACAAAAAATTTCATTTCTGGCGCCTTAAAACTGACCTTTTTTCATCCCCGTCCCTTCCTGACCCTTCCAGCTTTGATACAAACGTTCCCTTTTCCAGTCTCCCTCCCTCGCATCGTATTGTTAATCTTCCCTCCTTTGACCCTGATTCATTCTCCCCTTTTAATATCTACACAGATGGCTCTAAAACTGACGAAAATATTGGATTTGCAGTTTGCATTTTTAAAAAAGATGACCTGGTCGAATCGTTCTCTTTTAAGCTCTCTCATGGAAACACGGTCTTTCAAGCGGAAATCTCTGCCATTAAAGTCGCTATTCAATGGGCGTTGGACAACAATACAAAGGTCAATATTTTTTCGGACAGTTTGTCCTCCATTCTGGCTCTAAAATCTGTTAAAAATAGATCCAAATACTTATGTGATATTAAACTCTTGGCCCTTTCGGCATCTAAATTAATTAACATTCAATGGGTTAAAGCCCATGCTGGAATACTGGGAAACGAAGTTGCTGACTCTCATGCCAAAGCTGCCTCCCTTTCTGGTTCCCCTTTTACGGTCCCTTTCCCTTATTCTCTTCTCACTCGTCATTGTAAAATATTCCTAAATAATCTGTGGCAAACTTACTTAAACGACTATATCTCTCCCCGTAATCACGACCCGGCCCGTATTCTTTCTTTCCTCCCTTTGGTTGACCCTTCTCTTCTTATTTGTAACAGATTTCTTGTTTATTTTATTACCGGACACGGCCCGTTCCTTGATTACCTCAATTTCTTTAAGCACAAAACCTCTTCTAACTGTCCCTGTAATGCTTTTGGTGACGCTGATCACTATGTTTTTTCCTGTCCCTTTTCTAAAAAATTCCACCTCGTCAAACCTTCCCCTGCCCACTCTGCAGCTTGGTTTTCCGGTGTCCGCAGAAATAAAGTATTAATAAACAAACTGAAGGACTGTATTCAAACTGCGAGAGAGATTTCAAATTCTGTTAAGTGACACTTCTGTGAGTATTCTCTGCTCTTAATTTTTGGTGATCTATGAATTTCTTAATCCTGTTTTTGCTCCTGGGTTCTCCCCCTTTGGTGTAAGACTCCTTGAATTTCTTGTGCATTACTTGATTTTAAGTATGTCAGTCTGTCGGATGTTAGTTGTGTGTGATGACCATTGTATTGTGTAAGGATTGTTTGTTGTGTAGGGTTTTACACACAGATTAATACGCTTCCCGACCGTCCAAACAGTTACCTTACACCTTTCTGGTAGGTCGGACGGTCTGGGTTTCAACAACAACAACTTCCAAGTTGCTAGCCAACGGCTCTACCGTTCTGAAAACACCGGTTCTCGTTAGATCACCGAAGCATCGGGCGCGGTTAGTACTTGGGTGGGTGACAACCTGGGTACACCGCGTGCTGTTGGCACATTTCGGGCGGGGTAGCCCGGTGGTTTGCGCGCTGGATTTGCACGCTGCCACAACTGCCGCCGTGTTCATGCGGAGTACGATCACGTTAAACATGTGGGTCCGAAAGTCCTTCCGAGTGGTTGGTGGTAGGGGAAGGAGGGTACAGTCCCTGTGGATGTCTCCTCCACTGGGTTCCGGTCTAAATTGGGTGGCACTTCCCGGTCGTCCAAACAGTTACCTTACACTTTTCTGGTAGGTTGGAAGGTCTGGGTCTCAACAACAACTTCCAAGTTGTTTATCATACTGATAATATATAAAACTCGCTTTCCTCTTGGAAAAAAAAAACAATAAACTTAAGTGCAAAATTAAAAGTCTGCCTCTTGTCAAGTAAGTTATTGATGAAGTATTTTCATTGTAGATAAATTTCGTCAGCAGTCTGAGATTATTTTTACTTTCCTTATATACAATAATGTATAAGGAAAGTAATGTAACGGGGTCGAAAATTCGAATTCGAGTTTTCAACAGGAGAGCCCGTTTCAAGCATCCCTGATCACTAATTGGACATTTTTTGAGATGATATCTGTGTGTGTGTGTGTGTGTGTGTGTGTGTGTGTGTGTGTGAAAGTAGGTGTGTGTCAGTGAGTCTGTGAAGACGATAACTGACGAATGAATGGACCGATTCGAACAAAATTTGGTACAAAAATTACAATCAATGAATACTGGAAGTTTATTGTTTTTGTATGCAATCGAATGTTCAGAACTCCCTCAAATTTTCGAGTGAAATTTTGAGAAAATCATTAAAAAATCAAAACTTTTAATAAAGTTATGCAAATAGACATTTCTTATGCAATTTTTCATTAGAAAACGATTGACACAAATTTTAGAACGCTAGCATGAACCGTTCTCGAGATATTGCACATTTTACAAAAAAATATCAAAAAATCATGTAAAATAAAAAAAATTATTACCTACTGAGAAACATCTTCACTTTTCATATGTAATATCATGCGATAAATTGGGTGACATCATTATCGTGGATCTACCTCGTTCCATTCATGAAAAAAAATACTTTGAGTAATAATTTTGTATTTGAACGCAATAGTCATTTATCTGCTGTAAGAATAACTTATTTCTCCATCCATAACGCTTGGCGAAATTTTAGCTACTAAGTTGGTGGAATATCGCCAACTTGGCGACGTGTTTAAATGTTGTTAAATTCAGGAGAAACTCGCTAAATGGATAAAAACAAGGTTAAATCAATGAAAATGACTAATTGACAAAAATTCAATATCTCGGAAAGAATGTATCTACTATAAGAGTAACCTATTGTTTGTACTGTAAAATTAGTAAAGCCATTGCATTATATAAGGAAAGTCATGTGTTGTACATATCAGATTTTTTTACAACTTACCTGTCTGCACAAACGCTCACTAAAATTTTGCAATATATTCGCAAAACTGGGGAACATAGTTCCAAGATTATGGCGAATTTAATTCCTGCCATTGTAGGTATCTGTTATTTCATAATGATAAGCGTATAAGATCTAAATCGATCCATGGAAGCTGCAATTCGTAATGGGAATATATTTGATCTTTTATTGGATGCTGATATACGCTATTTATGAAATATTAAAATTTTTTTATATCAAATGTAAAATGAATAAATAAGATCACTTATAAAATCGTGTATATTTTATGTGATGATTTGAATATTTCCTAAAATTTTGATGCAATTAGTGAATTTTAACTCCTTAAAAAGCATTTGAAAAATTATGTCCCATAAGGTTCAAAGTATTTCATTTTTTCAACCGCGGTTTAATACGAAACTGAGTGATATTATTCATTTTCATTCTCATATGTCGTGCAAGCCGTCTTAGCAGCATACTAAAATTTCCTTTTGATAAAGTCATTTTCACGGCAGCTATAGGGGCGAACGGACGGACAGACATACAGACAGAATGAGCAAAGTTATAAACACTTTATAACTATGCTGGAAAGTGTTACAAATACTAAGTGGGAAGTCTTAAAAATACTACTTGCTTTTTATATATGGAGAGAAATGTCTCTGTAAATAATCACGTGATTTCCCTTAAATGGGGTACATTTATTACTTTCCTTATATACATAATGTATAAGGAAAGTATTGTGACGGGGTCGAAAATTCGAATTCGAGTTTTCGACGAGAGAGCGCGTTTCAAGCATACCTGATCACGAATCAAACATTTTTGAAGTGATGGCTGTGTGTGTGTGTGTGTGAAAGTATGTGTGTGTGTGTGTGTGTGTGTGTGTGTGTGTGTCAGTGAGTCTGTGGAGACGATAACTGACGAACGAATGGATCGATTTGAATCAAATTTTGTACAAAAATCACAATCTGTACACACTGGAAGCCTATTGTTTTTTATACGCAATCGAATGTTCAGAACACCCCTAAATTTTCGAATGAAATTTTGAAAAAATCGTCAAAAAATCAAAACTACTCATAAAGTTACGCAAATAGACATTTCTTATGTAATTTTGCATTAGAAAACGATTGACATAAATTTTAGAACGCTAACATGAACCGTTCTCGAGATATTGCACATTTTTCAAAAAAATTATCAAAAAGTCATATAAAATAAAATAAAAAAAAATTCCTATTGAGAAACTTTTCATATGTAATACCATGCGATAAATTGGGTGACATCATTCTCGTGGATCTAGCTCGTTCCATTCATGAAAAAAAGATACTTTGAGTAATACTTTTGTATTTGAACGCCAATAATCATTTATCTGCTGTAAGAATAACTTATTTCTTCGTCCATAGCGCTTGGCGAGATTTTGGCGACGAATTTGGTGGAATGTCGTAAACTTGACGACTTTTTCAATGTTGCTAAATTAACAAAAAACTCGCCAAATGAATAAAAATGACGCTAAATCAATGACGACTCATTGATGATGACGACATGGAAAATGACGACTCATTGAAGAAAATTCAATTCTTGGAAAGAATATTAGTATCTACTATAAGAAAAACTTATTTTTTTTACTGTAAAAGTAGTAAATTCATTGCATTATATAAGGAAAGTCATGTGCTGCCCACATCAGATTTTTTTAATTCAACACTATAAAGAGCCAACAACTTTCAGCGCAAACTCGTGATAAGTACGTACAGATTGCTTTTTTCTTCCATGAAATCAAAGTTTGTTAGTTTGTAGGTAAAGCCATATAATTGAACAAAGCAGTTGCTTTTGCGTTTATATCACACCAAAATCAGATTTCATTTTATCATATCCTTAAAATATGTTAGTTTGGTCTTGCTTAAATATAAATGTCATGCATATGTAGATAATTACATTGTTTTATAGATAATTTAACTTTATAAATAGTTTTGAATTTTGATTTTTACACTACAACTTATACAAAAGCACTGAACTTGTACAACAAAGTCGGAGAAGATCAACGTGGGCGTGCTGCTAAATGATTTGTTTCCAACAATCCAAATGTGTTCGCAATTCCGTTGGAACCATCGTAAACTATCCAAGCGTTGCTTTCGGAAACGAATTCAGTTCAGCTCATAATACGTCACGTTTCTAGTCTTTATCGAAGTGTTTATACAGTTTCGTTGCATTGATATTGTACCGGGTTCGCTCTCTGACGAGTTCTGAATTAGTTCGAATAAAAAAAAAATATTTTATTATTTTTTATTTTTAGCCAGGCAAGAGGATGGAAATTAACAAGAAAGATCAATCATGCATAAAGCAATGATTATGAGACATTTTACAACTGAAATGCAATCCACTGAATGTATCGCATCTCTAAAATGCAATACATTCAGGGATGATATATTTTAATTATCACAGGACAACAATAACTTATTTTACTTGAAAACTTAACTTTATTGAAAAAATGAACTTCACTTAAATGACGTCACTGAAATATAAATCGTCTGGCTCTTTATGTAAAAGCAGTGAATATTTCATTCATACGCTTTTATTCCAGACTCCAGAGTTAAATAGTTTTGCTTGAGAAAAATTAAGAAATTCTTATACAACTCATCTTACAATCACTTGTTTACATTCTGCGTCGATTAAAATTAGGTTTTGTTGTAGAAATAATCAAAGTTTGATGATCATTTATACTCAAAAATATTGAAATTGCGTTGGCGCAGAATATAGATACACAGAAAATACGCAAAAATAAAGTGGTTTTTGGACGGATGCAACACTAAATATAAATTGAAAAAAACTTTAAAAATCATGATTTTTACTCTGGGAAAAAAGATGGATGCCATATTTTATTTTGAAGTGGGTCACGTGATTTTTTCATATGATATGGGTGTCATTATTATTTTAATTTTTATTTTAAAGAAAAAGCTGAACCTATTCTGCTGCTATTTTTTTATATATTTCATGGGATAATTTGAATATTTCCTAAAAGTTTCGAAGCAATTTGTGAATTTTAACTTTGAGTAAAAAATGACGAGGTAAACCCTCGTCCTTAATGCAAAGGATTTTGTGATTTCGTTCGAAAGTACGTTTTTCGGCTGGACGAAGGTTTCCTTCGGAATCAGTTTTTTTTAAGTGTTCTGTCGTATATACGGTTCATCCTTGTCTAAACGTAGATTCTTTTGTAAATTGTATTTATGCAATTTTTGTCGCTATATCTGGTCTATATATGAACGATTCAAATTTTATTTCCGTGTAGCCACTGATGAAGAGCATACTTATGCTCGAAAGCGCTATGGCCATTTTAAAACTTTTATACGTCTTCTAGGAAGTGAAATAAAGACCTGTTGTGGATGTGTGCTTCATTAGCCAAGGCAGAAATTTCAACCAGCAAATTGTCGATGGTCATAATATAAGCAAATCAGTAGAACAATAAAAAGCCAGTATACGATCATTAAAAACGATTTTAAGAGTAATTTGTAACACTTTCCAACATAGTTGAAAAGTGTTTATGATTGTATTCATTCCGTCTGTCTGTCTGTCCGTTCGCACGATAACTGTCGTAAAAATGACTTTATCAAAATGAAATTATAGTATGTTGTTCAGACGGTCTGTGGGATATATGGGAATGTAAATGAATAATCACCCAATTAGTTTTGGATTGAACCGGGTTTAAAAGTGAAATGCATTGAACCCTGTGAGACCTAATGTATCAAACATTTTTTAAGCAAAGTTAAAATTCATAAATTGCTTTAAAAATTTTAGGAAATATTCAAATTATCCCATGAAATATATAAATAAAATTGAGCATAATATGTTCGGCTGTTATTTAAATAAAAATTTAAATAATAATTACACCCATGTTATATGAAGAGATCATGTGACCCACTTAAAGATAAAATATGGCATCCATCTTTTTTTCCAATGTAAAAATCGTGATTTTTAGAGTTCTTTTACATTTATATATAGCCCGGCCGTCCAACTGGTTACTCTAAGTCCTCTGGACGAGTCGGACGGTCTGGGTCTTCGACATTTATATATAGCTTTGCATCCGTACTAAAACCGTTTTATTTTTGCCGATTTCCTGTGCATCTATATTTTGCACCAACAACGTAATTACAATATTTTTTAGTTTAAAAGATCATTAAACGTTGATTATTTCTACAACGCAGCCTAATTTTAACGTATACAGAATGTAAACAAATTAAACTGTAAGATGAGTTGTATAAGAATTGCTGAATTTTTTAACGCAAAATTGTTTGACTCTGGAGTCTAGAATATAGGTGATATGAATGAAATATTCATTGATTTTACATAGAAAAGCAGACGATTGCCTTTTTTGATGAAGTTTTAAGTATGGAGTTAGAAAGTACTTTTACCTCCATGGTTTTAAGTTTCTAAGTAAAATAAATTATTGTAGTACTGTGATAATTTAAAAAATTTCAGCGCTGAATGTATCGCATTTTAGAGATATTTAAATAAAATCGCATGTCAGTTGGAAAGTATTTCATAATCAATGTTTTATGTATGGTTCATATTTTTTGTTTAATAAATAAAACGCTTTTTTACTTTTCTTTATAATATACATAACACGTAATGAAAAATAGATCAAAAATGTAAAGCAAGTGATCAAAAATATGATTCGCTGATTTTAATGCGTGTTTACATTTTTAGCATCCCGAGTATAAAACAACCATTCTTTTTAATGTTTATATCAGTATGCTTGCTTGTGAGCAGGTTTTTAAGCAAATTGTACGATTAACTCTGAATTTGGAGCGACAATTTTAATGAGCAAACGTAAGGGTTCTATCTATATAAATAAAATTGAAAATCTGTCTGTCTGTCCCATCATTACGGGAGAACGTTGAACCGAATTCGATGAAATTTTGTGGGTAGCCTGAAAATAGCCCCACTTAAAATTTAGTCTATGTTTGGAGTTTCTACGACCAGTGGTCCTCGAGATATTAGTAAAAAACGAAATTTTCGTTTGTCTTCTCATCACGAGAGAACGACTGAACTGAATTTAATTAAATTTTGTGGGTAGCCTTGAAATAGCCCCCCCATAAATTCGGTCAAAGTTTCTGGTTTCCAAAACCAGGGGTTGTCGACATATTAATGAGAAACCGAACTTTTTCCTAGCAGTTCTACTCTCTAACTCCGTGGTTTATCTAAATGGAAAGGATGAAAATCGTTTGTTTAAAACGTCAACGTGAATTAAAACTTTATTTCTGAATTTGATGGCGGATTTTTGCGCAAATTAGTCACTATCTGAAAGCATGAATTGTTTGAAACATGAATTTAAATGGAAAAATCTATCTCCATGGTTCATTTTTCACACACTCAACAATGAAAAGTATAAAGAAATCAAAATGGTTATTTAATGCATTTTATGAGGAAGATTCTATCTTATATCATGTTGCTCAGAAACGCAATTAAATTAAATCTTTCTGCTAATTTTAATTAATATTTTTTGGATTTGAATAATAAAAAAAATGATATAAAAATATATTTTAGAAAAGAACGGTTTGATTTTTCTTTTAATTATATTAATTGCGGACTGCATACATTACTTTCATTTAATTTGACAGAGAGTTTTTAAGCTTTTATATTGTGTTTAGCTAATAAACTCATATATTATGTTTACTAATAAATTCATTTATCCGATTGTTGAAATAGAAACATAGTAGAACGGATACATCTTCTAATATAATTTTAGCGTTTGCATTTAATATATACAAACGGAATCAGGATGTTTTATTCTTCAAATCTGCAAATTCAGAGCTACGAATTTGGCGGGATATCGCTAACTTGGCAACTTTTCTTAATGTTTGCCAAATCGATGGAAATGTCACCAAATTGATAAAAACGACGCAAATCAATGAAATTAAATTTGTTTTTTTAGAAAAGAGTACTGAAATGATGTTTCGCTAGCATTTGTCGGTCAGTCCATCCATCCTACTTAGTAACATATTTAGCGAAAATATCACCAAATTGATAAAAATGTTTGTAAATCTATAAAAATATCATGTAATTGATAAAATTGCTCTTAATAAATGAAATTAATTGTGTTTTGTTAGGGGATAGTATTTTGATGATGTTTCGTTAATTTGTCGCAAAAAGGGACTATCTCAGTCCCACTTGGCGATAAATTTGGCGATTTTTTTAAATTATCGCTAAATTGATAAAAATGTAGCCAAATCTTCCATGGAGATCGCATTATTCAGACGATATGATTTCCATCAATTTAATTGAAGCAAATGATATCATGTCGTTTAACAATGAATGTAAATCCAATGTGTTAAGCGGCATATTCTTTTTATTAAATCTTTTCCGATTTGAATAATAAAGATATGTATATAAAATAAATTTCATTGACATTGTATTTTTGACTGGATAATATCAATTACGGTCTTCAGGTTTAAACATTATTATCATTGATATTTTCGGGGATTATTGATTCTGGGATTATTGATATTTTCAAGTTATTGTGCTATTATTTCATTATGACACAAATTGTTTAAACTCATATATTGCACGTTGTACTTGTAATCTTCTACAAATGAACGGATATATCTTCTAATCTACGAGAATATAAGTAGTACAGGTATATTGGCATATATTTTGATATATATTGGCATGTATTGGAATCAATTACGACCTTCTCGTATAAAAATTACGGGGATTACTGATATTTTCAATTATTACGTGATCTGTTTTATTTTGGCAAAGGTTTTTGAGACTCATATTGTAATACGGGTAATCCTCTACTAACACACTGGCATATTTTCTAATCTGCGACAATATAACACATACCATTTTAATGCTTTCGTTTTGCATATATTGATACAATTCCCTTTTTTTTTGTAAATTTGCTTACAAAAGGGGCCAGGATGTTTTATTCTTCAGATCTGCCCGTAAAGATAATTTTGTACAGCGAAAACAGACATTTTTAAACTTCTTTTTAGGAACATTAAATTAAATATTTTGATGGAATATTTTGATTAAAAATGTCATTTAGTATACTATAGGAATTTGCACACGAATGTGAATTTTAAGTTTCGTTATATTATATACTCCGTACGAAGAACGGGTACGCTGCTAGTTGATTAATAAGATGATTAACTCTGAATTTGGAGGGACAATTTTAATGAGTAAACGTAAGCGGTATTGATTAATAAGATGATCAAATCTTGAGAAGGCCCACAATTCTTGGAGCGTTGTTTATGAAAAATGAATAACAGAATATGGAAATAAAATGTGTTAAACATGTCAGATAAATAGAAATCCATATACAATTTCTATCCAAAAGCGAATGACATCTGTGGCGGAAAGATTGCCAGTCCCGAACTCGGACCTTGTGCTTACAAAACCGACATTATTATCACTGAGCAAAAACTAGCTTCGGTTCCGTTCTTATAATTCGGGTATAGGTTACAAGCATCTTTGAACAGATGTCTTTGCTGTCGCACACACCCTCACCTGATGAGAAGGCCCCGGTCTAATTTCGGCGAGGAGGGGGGCCGTTGAGAAAACTCCTGCGTGTCCCCCCGAAATGCAGTTGAGGGGCTGAAGGCCGGGAGGCATGTTGCCTCGGGCGTGACGTCAGTCGTTGTCAACCAGGAAGGGAGTGGCAAGGTCTTTGACTCCGTGTGGTGCTGCCGTCTCGTGTTGAGAGGTGAGATCGTTGAAGAGGAAGGATTGCGTGTTTCAAACGTCCAGTCATCATTGTGGCGGAAAGGAGTCACCGGGCCCCGAACCAGGGACCCTTTGTTTACAATGATGACTGGACGTTTGAAACACGCAACCCTTCCTCTTCAACGATCTCACCTCTCAACACGAGACGGCAGCACCACACGGAGTCAGAGGCCTTGCCACTCCCTTCCTGGTTGACAACGACTGACATCACGCCCGAGGCAACACGCCTCCCGGCCTTCAGCCCTTCAACTGCATTTCGGGGGGACACGCGGGGTTTTTCTCAGCGGCCCCCTCCTCGCCGAAATTGTGCGGCAGCAAAGACATCTGATCAAAGATGCTTGGAACCTGTACCCGAATTATAAGAACGGAGCCGAGCTAGCTTCGGCTCCGCTCTTGTAATTCAGGTATAGGTTCCAAGCATCTTTGATCAGATGTCTTTGCCGCACACCTATATTAATTTTTACTTTCTCATACGTAGTATTGAAAGCGTATTATTTTTACAAAAATTTTCGATTTCGAGATTTTGATGCGAATACACGTTTTAAGACTTCTTTAATATATCTTGACTATTTTTGGAGTGATTTCCGTCTGCCTGTCTGCCTGATGTCTGTGGTCGATTTCTTGTTCCATTCTTGTATGGGGTGTGATAAATTTCATTGGGTATATGTTTACATATATACTGGGTTAATGATGTGTTTTTAACGACTGTTATACTCGTACTTGTGTGTCTGATAGACGGATTTTTGATATTCCTCGGGTACGAACAAAATAGAGAGCGTCTAGAGCAATCCTCCCGAATTTGTTTTCCGTTAGTAATTTATTGTACTCTTCCGAAGCCCCCCGGTGACTTATAAGCTTGAGCTTTGCCAGATATTTTAAAATGTCAGAAAACATCCATGGTCCCACAATTGTTAGGACAATGAGATTGAACGTAAAGCAACCTGATTTTCAATTTCTCCCCTCGGGATAGACAGAATGAGAACCAAACTGATATCACCAAAATCGCAAAAATAAAGCTAAATTAACGGAAATGATGCTAGATCGATGAGTTTATTAAAATCCTTCAATAAATGGACTATATTGTTTATTGCAGATGCCATCAATAATGGTAATTGTCAAGTTATATTTGCGAGAAATATAAAATAACAGGGTACTTCGAAGAAGTCTTACATGTTGCCATTCAGAAAATGCCATTCAAATGTTCAATTGAATGTTAAAAATATTGTGCTGTGGATCTTGTACATCACTCATTTTTTCGTTGTGAAAGAAGTAAATTCATTGCATTATGTAGGGAAAATCATGTACTGCCCACATTAGATTATTTCTATTTCCTTCGTACCGTGAAAAAGAAGTGTTACGTTTGATAACAAAGTCCCATAAATTCGTAATGGGCCACGTTTTCATTCTTTATCGAAGCGTTAAGGCAATTTCGAGCTTCTATTACCTTCAGGATGTGCTTGAATAGTTATATATTGTAGGCTTTTGTATGCCTCGTTCTATCAAATCTTCAAAATAATTTTAAATTTTATAAACTTTTGCAGATAAAAATATGATATTTTTTATATTACTTTTGCTTAAAATGCTGAAAATATGCTCTTTCGCTTAAAGCGCTGAAAACCTGTCTATGTAATCGTTCAAAATGCTGAAAATCTGTTCATTTAATGTCTCAAAATGTTGAAAACCTGTCTATTTAATCGCTCAAAATGCTGAAAATATGTTCATTTAATCGCTCAAAACGCTGAAAATATGCTTATTTAATCGCTCAAAATGCTGAAAATCTGTTCATGTGATCGCTCTAAATGCTGAAAATCTGTTCATGTAATCGTTCTAAATGCTGAAAATCTGTTAATTTAATCGCTCAATGCCTGTAAATACACACTATTTTTTTTTATTAAGAAGCATATAGAGCAAAATTAATGTTATCGTTTGAAAAAATTTCTTTTCAACATGGCAATTATATCGGCAGAAGCAACACAAGTACAATAGGCTCTGAAGTTACTGCTACTACTTTTTTCTTTCTTCTGAAGAAGGAAATTCGTTTTTCTTCTGAAAATATTTTACATTGTTACGAATATTGAAACATCTTCACGGCATATTGCGCATCCCCATTGAAAAGAGACATTTAAAGGTAACCATTGCTATTATTTGAAATTATTGCAAAGTATCGTTTAGAATTCTGGGTGTACTTGCAGGATATAAGAACGAGGCTGAATTTTGGGATAACTAATGCTTTATTGGAAACACCAGCAGGCTTAAACAGGAACAATAAACATCTAATAACTTCCTGGCTATCTTCCAAAGGTGCAAAATAACTACGTGGTACAATAAACAACGATTATATACTCTGCTCATTTCCGAAACAGAAGATTATATTCTCTTGACATTATCATAATCACACACATCACACTTTATCGCATCACTAACAACTTCTAGCTGAACGATCACCAACTTATATATCCTTTGTGGAAAGTTCTGAGAAAAAAAACTACATAACATTGTTACTGTTTTGGAACGTCATTTGCTGAGCTTTTATATGGGCTTGAAATTGCAGGGCTTGACCCGTTATCGTCACGTTTTCACTTCTTAATTTATCTAAAATGGAAGGGACTGTCCCAACAGTATTATATTTTCATACATAATCATGCTATTCGTATTAAGAAAGTAACAATGCAAAACAAACTGTAAAATAACCCAATTTCTTATAGTTTCCTATAGAATGTATCAAAATGGAAAGGGATTTTTTACATAAAGAAAAATGCGCCATTTTACTTTTTATATTGAATATTTGCACATGACGTCACAACCGGTTAATGTACTATCTGGCAGTCCTGTTGGAAGGAAAACTGTCTTCGGCGTCTCATGGTAAAGTATACTTTTCTTGTTTTTTGAAGTTCTTGCTTGCAATTATGCACTTTTTCGAAGGATACAGAAGTTATAAATAGTTGTGCCACACAATGCTCATAATGCATCGTACAATTTTTTAATATACCTTTCTTGAAGGTGTACGTTCTTATTCGCCATTGTATCTGATGAGCATATCATGACTGGATCTATTACCACATCGATATTTATTCTTTCTTGAAGGCGTACATCCTTATTCGCCATTGTATCTGATGAGCATATCATGACTGGATCTATTACCACATCGATATTTATTCTTTCTTGAAGGCGTATATTCTTATTCGCCATTGTATCTGATGAGCATATCATGACTGGATCTATTACCACATCGACATTTATTCTTTCTTGAAGGCGTACATTTTTATTCGCCATTGTATCTGATGAGCATATCATGACTGGATCTATTACCACATCGATATTTATTCTTTCTTGAAGGCGTATATTCTTATTCGCCATTGTATCTGATGAGCATATCATGACTGGATCTATTACCACATCGACATTTATTCTTTCTTGAAGGCGTACATTTTTATTCGCCATTGTATCTGATGAGCATATCATGACTGGATCTATTACCACATCGATATTTATTCTTTCTTGAAGGCGTACATCCTTATTCGCCATTGTATCTGATGAGCATATCATGACTGGATCTATTACCACATCGATATTTATTCTTTCTTGAAGGCGTATATTCTTATTCGCCATTGTATCTGATGAGCATATCATGACTGGATCTATTACCACATCGACATTTATTCTTTCTTGAAGGCGTACATTTTTATTCGCCATTGTATCTGATGAGCATATCATGACTGGATCTATTACCACATCGACATTTATTCTTTCTTGAAGGCGTACATTCTTATTCGCCATTGTATCTGATGAGCAAGCATATCATGACTGGATCTCTTACCACATCGACATTTATTCTTTCTTGAAGGCGTGCATTCTTATTCGCCATTGTATCTGATGAGCAAGCATATCATGACTGGATCTCTTACCACAACGACATTTATTCTTTCTTGAAGGCGTACATTCTTATTCGCCATTGTGTCTGATGAGCAAGCATATCATGACTGGATCTATTACCACATCGACATTTATTCTTTCTTGAAGGCGTACATTCTTATTCGCCATTGTATCTGATGAGCAAGCATATCATGACTGGATTTCTTACCACAACGACATTTATTCTTTCTTGAAGGCGTACATTCTTATTCGCCATTGTGTCTGATGAGCAAGCATATCATGACTGGATCTATTACCACATCGACATTTATTCTTTCTTGAAGGCGTACATTTTTATTCGCCATTGTATCTGATGAGCATATCATGACTGGATCTATTACCACATCGATATTTATTCTTTCTTGAAGGCGTATATTCTTATTCGCCATTGTATCTGATGAGCATATCATGACTGGATCTATTACCACATCGACATTTATTCTTTCTTGAAGGCGTACATTTTTATTCGCCATTGTATCTGATGAGCATATCATGACTGGATCTATTACCACATCGATATTTATTCTTTCTTGAAGGCGTACATCCTTATTCGCCATTGTATCTGATGAGCATATCATGACTGGATCTATTACCACATCGATATTTATTCTTTCTTGAAGGCGTATATTCTTATTCGCCATTGTATCTGATGAGCATATCATGACTGGATCTATTACCACATCGACATTTATTCTTTCTTGAAGGCGTACATTTTTATTCGCCATTGTATCTGATGAGCATATCATGACTGGATCTATTACCACATCGACATTTATTCTTTCTTGAAGGCGTACATTCTTATTCGCCATTGTATCTGATGAGCAAGCATATCATGACTGGATCTCTTACCACATCGACATTTATTCTTTCTTGAAGGCGTGCATTCTTATTCGCCATTGTATCTGATGAGCAAGCATATCATGACTGGATCTCTTACCACAACGACATTTATTCTTTCTTGAAGGCGTACATTCTTATTCGCCATTGTGTCTGATGAGCAAGCATATCATGACTGGATCTATTACCACATCGACATTTATTCTTTCTTGAAGGCGTACATTCTTATTCGCCATTGTATCTGATGAGCAAGCATATCATGACTGGATCTCTTACCACATCGACATTTATTCTTTCTTGAAGGCGTGCATTCTTATTCGCCATTGTATCTGATGAGCAAGCATATCATGACTGGATCTCTTACCACAACGACATTTATTCTTTCTTGAAGGCGTACATTCTTATTCGCCATTGTGTCTGATGAGCAAGCATATCATGACTGGATCTATTACCACATCGACATTTATTCTTTCTTGAAGGCGTACATTCTTATTCGCCATTGTATCTGATGAGCAAGCATATCATGACTGGATCTCTTACCACATCGACATTTATTCTTTCTTGAAGGCGTGCATTCTTATTCGCCATTGTATCTGATGAGCAAGCATATCATGACTGGATCTCTTACCACAACGACATTTATTCTTTCTTGAAGGCGTACATTCTTATTCGCCATTGTGTCTGATGAGCAAGCATATCATGACTGGATCTATTACCACATCGACATTTATTCTTTCTTGAAGGCGTACATTCTTATTCGCCATTGTATCTGATGAGCAAGCATATCATGACTGGATTTCTTACCACAACGACATTTATTCTTTCTTGAAGGCGTACATTCTTATTCGCCATTGTGTCTGATGAGCAAGCATATCATGACTGGATCTCTTACCACATCGACATTTATTCTTTCTTGAAGGCGTACATTCTTTATTCGCCATTGTATCTGATGAGCAAGCATATCATGACTGGATCTTTTACCACAACGACATTTATTCTTTCTTGAAGGCGTGCATTCTTATTCGCCATTGTGTCTGATGAGCAAGCATATCATTACTGGATCTATTACCACATCGACATTTATTCTTTCTTGAAGGCGTGCATTCTTAATCGCCATTGTATCTGATGAGCATATCATGACTGGATCTATTGCCACATCGATATTTGTTCTTTCCAACATGGCTACGTCAACAACCAAAAATGATTAATATACATATACTATTTACAACGTTTGGATTTAATTGTCTAAATGTTCTAACGACGTTATTCCCCATACAAATTCTTAAAATCTACTCAGTCAGTCGATTTTCTTGGCTTTCTTAAATGGAAAGTACTGACTTTCTGACTAACCCAAAACTTTTACATAAATCGCAATCGTATTCAAAGGTGAGTTATGACGAACTAGTTAATAAATGACCCAAAGTATTATCTGAATCTGTTAGACAAATTTTCAAGATTTAATTTGAAATGAAATGTTTCACACCAACCTCAAGATTTTCTAAAAATTGATACTCAACTCTGGATCACATTCAAATTCAGATTACAAGAGCTTGATTGAAAAGTAGACTATTAACATTTTATATATTACTGCACAGTTTCTGATGTTTTTCAGAGTGTTCACAAAATTTAGTCAACCGATATTTTTAAGAGAACAATTGGAATTAATTACATTGGTTTACTTGCGCATTTTTAATTTCTAAATTCTCAGTAATATTGTGTGCGGCAGTTTTAAATTGTATTTGGTTTGTTATGTATCGGAATTTGTTTATCATCTAATCAGCAATTATTTTTATTTTAACAGTAACTTATATTTCTATTTTGTGACACAATTGACGTCCAATAGACTTTTCTGTAGTCATACTATAAGTAGGGAAGATAGGAGAGGTTTTAAACATCGGGAGGTTTGATACATTTACAAGCTTTCCCAACAAATTACATCCCATATTCTGCAGTTATATGATCTAGTCATGCAACGACAGTCATGTGATCTAGATGTAAAAACAAAGGACCATTAGATTCTTTAGATTTAAAGTTGTTGAGACGCCTAAGAAATATATTGCCATTTTATTTTCATTTTATTTTAAGATAATTAAATACTAATTGCATGTAATTTGTAGGAGCTAAATACTATATATGTATGTTATTTTTACATACGAAGTTGTCATGAGACAGTTAAGTGCGAACTTTGACATAGTAAGACTACTTTGGTTGCATGGGAATGATTGATACACGAGATTTGGGGATACTTGATATTATCAAATTTCACCTATGTTTCAAATTATTTTTAAACTATCTCTTAGCATATTATTTTTACATACTCAGGTTTTCATGTATGAATACATAAAGTCTGCAAACAATAAAAAATGATGAGTATTTAAAACTTTTAAATCAAAATGACGAGTTTTTCAAAATGTAAACTTTTAAAATTTTCAGTTTCTAATTATTAAAATGTTTATTAAAATGTATCAAACCACCCCAATACCTGTATCCAGTTTTTCTCTTTAGGGGTGGCTTGATACTATTTCACTTGGTCATTGTAACTGTTATATCTTAGAAATTAAGAACTTTGATTAATTGAACATAATTAATGAAAATAAAAATACATTTTATAATTTAGACTATAAATATTATTTAAATAAACTTAAAAGAAAAAATGTTGGAAAAACTGTATAACCACCCCTAATCCCATAATCAGTTCATCACAGTTGTAAAATGTTTATATAATTTTTAAGAAAATGCATATTTCCTCTCAAAATGCATTTTCAAATTTATTTTTTGAATTTAATTTGAATCTATACATTTTTTCTAGATTTCACACATTTCTAAGGCTTTTTCACAGATTTTTGAAACCATTAAAGTGATTCAAATAAACATGGCATAATGACTTGTTTAATATATTTTACATAGAAGTATTTATATTTAAACTTTAACCTTTTGCATACGGGTGGCACAGCGTCCATCCCAAACGCAGAACGTCCCAAAAAGACAGGTATTTGACTTACGCTATCCCAAGCAATTCGATCCCCCTTTGCAGGCATTGGCGTCCATAAATGCCTGGAAAGGGAGATCGAACTGTTTGAAATAAGGTATGTCAAATACCTGTCTTTTTGGGAGGTTCTTCGTTTGGGATGGACGCTGTCCCACCAGTAAGCAAAAGGTTAAAGAAGTCCATTTTATTGCACATATACAAGCCAATGCGCACATTTTTATTTTTTAAAATATAAGAAAATGATTTCAAGATTAAAAAGCTAATGAAGAATACCCTGGAAATTTAATTATTGTAACTTGAAGAATATCGGCGCTATTTGTAGTCGTATCAAAATTGGTGTGCAAAATGAAAGTTCATAAAAATATTTTGCTTTACTGGAAATACATATAAAACATATTGGGAACTTTAAAATGCGTTCATTGTTAACAAAACTTGAAGACTTAATAAATAATAGAACTTTTCAAACGGTATTTTATGAGCTGCATTATATTAGCTCTTATTAATTGAATGTTTGAAAATTGAATATTTTTATTATATGTATGTATTTTTACGAGGTTTCAATAAACAATTATGAAATTAGTAATTTGGGAGTTTGGTAAGATTAAATTTGGACATGCAGCGTAAAATTGGTGTGTGAGTACAACAAATATTGAAATCAGAGTCTTTACTTATTGATACATAAAGCGTTCACTTACCTATAGGGTATTGCATTCCTATTTGTGCTCTCTAATCCGTTCTTAGACATGGTGGAAGATCTTTCAAGCTTCAATGTTCAGGAAACTTCCTTATCTGTCTTCACCTTCGTTTATTGGCCAGATTTCCAAATCACATGTTACAGTTTATTCCGTGAGTACAAGTATTTCTGTATCAAATATAGTCAAAGTATATTTTCACTCAAGTCTATAATCTAAAATTTCTCTCCTGTGCTACTTGGACTTGAAGAAAGATTCTGGGAAATCCAGAGTTTTTCGAATGCAGAATGCGAAAACACGTCTAAGACGTTCTCTAGTATCCATCTTGAAAGAATAATTTAAGTCATTTTGGTTTCAAGGCAGTTAAATGCAGCAGAAAGTTTGATGAAATTTCAATACAACCTTGGTCGGACCAGGAAGGCCTTTTGTATCAAACTTTTGTGTTAAATTTCATGAAACTAGCTTGTTACCAGAAAATATTGGAATATTTTATTATGACTAATTTGCATATTCGTCGTTTATTTTGACATACAAATTAGCTATTTAAGAACTTGTAAATACATAAATATGTATATATATGTTATTTTGAAATTGATTCATTTATTGGGGATTTTACAGCAGATTTTAATTTCCTCCTATGCCTTCTCTTTTCAATTAAGCGAAGCTTAAAAGATAGAGAAAAACTGGTAATATAATATTTTTCAAAGCAGCAATGATGCTCGTAGCGAAACGAGGTCAAGTGCTTTTATTTTACTTAAGCTCTCGAAATAATGGCAACAATGAGAGTCGTAGTAACTACGACATCAAGTGCTACAAGACTGAGAGTAGCAGCTGTGATGTTAACTGCAAGGAATTTAACTCGTATTTACCTGCGGTTGCTCTCAACAAATCGCAACAATGATTCTCGTACAAAATACGAAATCAAGTGCTATGAAATGAGAACTGCAGCAATGAAAAGTTTGTAAGAATAGGTTATTTTTAATTTAGAGGAAATACTTTATAAATGAATACTTTTTTAATATTTCTATTAGTAATGTTCCAAAAGTTTAAGATTAAAACTGAAGTTCAAAATAATTTATGAAGTTTTAAAATTGAACTAATTTTTAATGTTAAATACTGAAATGCCCTTTCATATCTATTTTCAGATCGAACACTAAGTTAAATGATCTACAATTCATAGATATGAAAACTGTATCTAGATATAAAGGGAAAAATTTTGCCTGAATTTATATCCAAAAATAGCTTTCTATTCTAAATTTTTTATCAGAAATAACGCACTTCTATGTTCAAAAGTCAATACTGAAGAGTCAGTAATAAGATGGTATAAAAACATTCAGTTACAAATTTTTAATTGGGCTCATATTTAGCACCATTTATATAATATGGACAGTATTGAGAAGTAAAAATTCTAAAGCAGAGAAATAGCTTTAAAAATATACTTTGATATTCACAAAGTGTAACAATTTACTCTAAATCTTATAGCTATCCTGCAAATTCAAGTAAAGCTACTAAGCAATTATATAAATTTTAGCTTAAAGATATTAACGGTTGAAAATCTGGACTACTTATTTTAATAACTCTGTGTCTACTATTTTAAGAAAAAGTGTGCAAAAATGAACTTTAAAAATATTCTTTTATATTTTTTTAGGTATAGTTGTCTTTAAACATTTCTAATATATGCTTAAATTTTTTAAACACTTTCGTAACTGTTCTCCTCTTTTCTTCAATTTTTCTTTCCAAATTGATCTTTCTCAATTTCATTTGGATAACTTTACACTTAAACTGGATTCAAATAATATTATTTTAAATTTAATGCATTAAATTTTTTTAATTCAAACTGCAGAAATTAAATTGGACATTTTTAGAGCTGAAAAACATTTAAGATAATTTATCTGGCCGTTGTCTTTTGTGTAATTAGGGCTATCAAAATAGTTATTATAGACACCTAATATAATATTTTAGTCCTTTAAATTATGAAATCTAATTTAAATTTTACTCCAGCACCAACAAACATAGCGAGAGAACTCAATGCCACTTATGTCTCCATTTTAATCCATATCTACACACGAGTGGTATTTTCAGTCGTATTGCGTCAATTCTTCCGCAGCTTTAAATTATTCCATTTACTGCAGAGCAAAATATTCCTGCTGTGACTTCCGAGTTTTTTACAGTAAATCCAAACTTTTATTTTTTGAAATCCAACATATATCACACACCACCACCGAGCAATACAATAATACTGGAACAACACGCCCAAATCTGGTAAAATCCGCAGCACAGAAGGTTAGACCATCCAAATCCTCCTCCATCCGTTAAATCTTTAGAATTTTAACATTTTCCACTCCAGTGGCACACTTCATAAACTTTGCTTCTCCATTCTTTAATTTCTTCCGTCCCCGGGCATCTGCTTTAAAACCAACGGTTCAGCGCAGATAATCGTTGCGGAATTTCGAAAAATCCTGCAGATATCTACCTTCGTCCCGCAGCGACCGCATGTTAATTTGCAGAGCTCGACTGTTCGAAAAACTCTTCGAAAAGTATGGACGTACGTACCCCTCCGTGGCGCCGTCGCTCTCTCTTCCCTGCCGCACCTGTACTTGGCAACCAACTAGTCACGCACGGCAACGCCTATTGATAGGGCACGGCGGACACAAACCGACTGGTCAGTGTTGAAAGGAGAAAATTGACCATTCCGATGATTTTTATTCATTTGTCGGGAATACTTTATGTTCCTTTTGGGTTACTCTGCTATGGGTCAAGGGGATATATTATTTACTGCAATTGGATTTGATACAGTGCTGGATAAAAGAGAAAAGAGACAGCTGCTCCGAAGAGTTACATAAAAATAGAAGTATATAGATTTGGGGCTGTTTTGATGTCTTTATTAGCAGCGTCTAACTTTTTCCGGAGAATGTTTTTGATGTTAAACTCTTCGAAAATTCCTTTAATTTTTCATAAGCAATAAACACATTCACTCCATTGTATGCCCTACACTGAACGCAGGGGTATAGCAAATCAACGCTTAGCGGCCTCAATCAACGCTTAGGGGTCCCAATCAACGCTTAAGGACCTCAATCAACGCTTAGAGGCCACAAGACTGGACTCAAGCAGAACAGCATAACTATGATAACTATGTATCCACTAGGATAAATTTTGATTCATTGGATTTGGATTTGTTGCAAAAATTCGAAATTCTTCAGAAAAATAATCTTCCGAACTTCTTTCCACACAATTTACCATTCAATTTGAACACATTGAAACATTCATTGAAAATGATCTAAAACAGAAGATGGCGATTAAAAATTTCTCAAAAATGTTAATTAACAAATATAAATCCATGGAAATCGGTTTTTTAGAGGTATATTTTGTATTATTGCTATTGTTCACTCTGTTGAAAGTTCATTAAACAATTAAAACCTATTAGAGACAATAAAAGAAATTAAATCAGATGAGCATATTAAGTGATTTAGCCCTTCCGTTAATTGAAAATAGAGAGATTAGAAAAATTAACATGACAGAAGGTTGCTGCAAAAAAGAGGCTTGAAAAAAAAAAAAACTTCCTACAGTACATGGTAATTGGAATAGTGTCGAAAATTGTAACTCGAGTTTTCAACGGATCTACACATTTCTAGCACTCGAAAAAACTATTTTTAACGTCAGTATGTGTGTTTGTGTGTCTTTCTGTGTAATGTATGTATCCACGCTGTCTCAAAGACGAATACATTTTTCAAAGTGTTCTAGGTGAGTCACTTGTGGGTTACTTTGTTGCTGACTAGATATTGGTATGATCCGAAAAAAATAATAACTTGTTTTTTTCTGAAAATGAACCCAAGATCATCCATCCTAATCTGAAATATAAGAATAAATATCTTGAAAGCTTGTTTTATATGTACTAGAAGCTTGTTTTATATGTAATTGTTGACGGCAAATTAATGAGCCCGACCTTAGACGACTCTTTACTCTAGGCTGGATCATTCTCGAGACATTAAGGTTTTTTAATTTTAAGGACATGGCAATACTTTGAACTGTAGTTACAAAACTTGTAAAGAGCCTTACTTCACCAACCGGGGGTCGAACCCTTGATCTCCAAACTGGCCAGTCGACGCTCTACCGCTGAGCTACTGGGATGAAATTGCAAGCTCTTATCGTCGGAGTGGACTCTGCATTTTTCACCTACTAATGTCACATTGCCGGACAACTGATAATCTAACTGATCACATCCTGCTATTTTTACCTCAGGTTTGCCTCCTGCTACTACTGTTTTTATACAGGTTAGTAACCTGCGTAGTCTTATCCTCTCAATTTTGAAATCGGCGATCAATCTTCCAGAGACCACTGAACCCGTAGTAGTCGTACTAGGGTCACTTTCAAAGTTTCGACATCTTTGCACTAACCTAAATCGTTGATTTGTTCGGACGCCATTGCAATGAACCTTGCTGCCCCAACCGGGAATCGAACCCTGGATCTCCGAACTGGCCAGCCGATGCTCTACCGTTGAGCTACTGGGACGAAATCATAAACTCATATCGTCGAAGTGGACTTTAAAACTATTCAATAAAATTTCCTAAAATGTGGTAAGGCCACCCAGGCGGTGAAGTGGATAGCGTTTAGGCTGCTCTCTAGTGGGCTCGGGTTCGAATCCCGAGTATGGCATGGACGTTTATTGAGGATAAAGCCAGTCTTCCGCCTTCTGAGTCCTTGTCTAAATGCGAAGCTGCCTCCCCTCCGACCTTCGTCAGTGATGCTTGTTTGTAATAAACCTTGTTCTCTTGTCTTGTGTCTCTGTATCGACTGTCGAAAACAGGAGGTCATAAGAAACAACAACAACAAAATGTGGTAAGTAAATCACTTGTGAATTACTTTGGCGCTGAGTAAAAATGGGAATTTTTTTTCCTCGGAATTTTTTCTAAGGAAAAATTACATAAGAAATGTCTATCTGCGTAACTTTATTAAAGGTTTTAATTTTTTGATGATTATTTCAAAATTTCACTCGAAAATTTAGGGAGGTTCTGAACATTTGATTGCGTTTTAAAACAATAGGCTTCTAGTATTCACGGATTGCAATTTTTGTACCAAATTTCGCACGAATTACTCTATTTATTCGTGAGATATCCTCTCCTCCTTGAGCACTTATGTAGTAAATATTTCAGGAAGCTGTTTATATAATTTTATTACTACTCAAAATTGTGATTTAATAAATGATAATTTTTGAAGTTAAAAATGTTTATTTCATGAAAAATATATTTATTTTTAGATAAGGCAAGAGGGTTTGTACTTGGTAAAATTAGTGGATTAATGCGGTACAACGGCTAATCATTTATATGGGATATTTTTCTACTCCTCCGTTAATAAAATTCCGTTCACCATATAAATAGTCCACGAATTCTTCTCCAACATATAAAATTTAATATTTACGAAAATAATTATAAATTTCTGGTACTAGCAATATTTATTTGATTTGACATTTTTATACCTGTGCATAGAAAACGAGTTTAGGTGATCGTACTGATCAGTGGATGATACCCCATTTATTGTTGTATATTATCTTATAAATAATTTCATTCACTGAAGATTTAGTTCATGGATACAATTACTCATAAAATTACGCTTCTTTCCTCGTCGTGGCATTCGTCAATGTTACTTCACTTACCGTCTGTGGAGAGGTAGGTAAAGGCAGGACGATCACCGAGACTCGGAAATCGATCCTTTCGACATCCGCCTCGATGTCGATTTGCGTGTGTCTTTTTATAGAACAGACGTCCGACCCCCTCCCTCCTCTCTTCCCCACTGGATAAGTGCCCAAGAATCCGAAGGTTCCCAGTACAACTGACGGTGTGTCCTGCAAAGGGTTTGATGAGTTCGGCCGATTTTAGGAGTTTATAGAATGAAAAGTCTGATCCCAGTTTAACAATTCGGAAAGGATTAGAAAATATTGAGTATACTATATAGATATTGCATCGAAGTGGATGAATGCAACTCAATGTAGCAAAACGAATATTTAATACATAGGTCTCCAAACTATTCGGGGCGTTGGCTATGACAGAGTTTTCAAACATTCAGGGGACAACAACAACAACATTTAAAAATGCATACTTGAAATAAGCATGCGCAATAAAGTGCAATAAAGAGCAGCAAAATACATACAAATGTTTAGAATGAAAAATGCGATAAGACAAATCATTTTAAATAAATTATTTTTGAACAACACGAATGGAAGGTATGAAACTGTTGTTCCTTTTCAGAACATTTACCTGGGTTCGAAAAATATGAAATTTGAAATAGTTTGCAAGTGTTCATCAATAAGTGCTGATCTATACACGGTTTTTAAACATGTCATTTTTAAAGCAAGTTTCACATAAATATGTTATACCAAATCCAGATGAAAATCCAGGACAACACGTGTGAGGCTGGACGAGATTTAAAATTGAGAAAGGAAAAACAAATGTACTGTAGTTGTAGCACTGTAAAAATACAATATTTATTCTTCGGCTTTGAGATTTCCAATAAAAATAGTATAAGTCATGATGTAAAGGGTAAAATGAGTGCAGTACATACGAAACGGGATGAACTTAAATTATGATACATTTTATATTAATTGACTTTCCATTTTTTATCTCAATCACGTATTGAACCGCGGACCGGATTGGAACAGCTGGCGGGCCATAGTTTGGAGAACCGTGATTTAATAGAAACATAAATACATTTACATCAGCTACGGATCTAAAGAGTTCTTGGACACGAACTTAGGTTCCAAATCACTGCCTAAGAAACACTATGTACACCTCATGCAATCTAACTCCAGACTAAATGTTTCAGTTTCTTTGTAGGTAGAGCTATAGGAAAGATGTCGAAAACCAAAACATTATAATTAAGTACGTCATTATAGACCAAATTTTTGCCATATTCAGATCAATATTAGGCAATGTATGGTAGTTACCGATCGGATCTGTGTAAATGACCAAAGAGTAATTTATTTGAAGGACATTAACATTTATTTGAAGGGTTTTAGCAAATGATTATTAAATTTGATACTTTATTCATTTACCAATGTCAGGGCCTGTAAAATTCATTTACGCCACCTGGCTTCAGTTTGGTCCTTTAAAAATATCTTAGAATTTTACTTACAACAGTTTTTGATAACGTTATATGCTATAGATAAGACATTTTTTCTATTTTTTCCTTAATATTTCTCTTATGTATTTCTTCTAGACGTATTGTATATATATATATGAATAATAATTATATATACTGTAGTTTGTTTCAAAGTATTCTTTTGGTTTTAAATCTTTAATTCAAATTTTTTTTCTTAATTTTTAATCTTTGTTGCTTTACTTCTGTAGTTTGAAATATTTTATGTGCATCCATCGAATGTTTAGTCATATATATATATATATATATATATATATGTGTGTGTGTGTGTGTGTGTGTTTGCACAGCTTTCTTAAATGCGGTATTTTTAATAACTATTTATTCTATGGAAAAATATTACGTTTGCAAATTATGGATATTTCTGAGGATGGTTCTACCAGTTCTCTTCTGACAAATCTTTATCTACAACACTATGAGTCGAGATTTAAAAATTCTTAATACACTTATACACTTTTTATCGTTACATTGATATCATTCTAATTAAGACAGCTTCCTCATAAAATATCATTGCTTTTAATCTTTATCTATCTAATTTATCTCTTATACCTAATGAAAGCGTTATCTCGTCTAGTTATAACTTTTTAGACATAACTAGCCGAATACCCGTTGAACATCAATGTTCTCGTAATAAACAACCCTTGAATATTGTAATTTTTTTTTATAATTCGCGCTTCACATTTATTCGGCAAATCGAATATTTTAGTATGCAGAACGCCCTAAAGAAGAAAATATTGGAAAACTTAAATTGCACACCTTTTCCTTACGAATTATCTACTAGTACACCTAATTAAAGTCTCTATCTCATCCCGAAGCATACTACTTCACAATATCCCCTTTCGAACGTTTTTCTGTGGAGCATACCCGTAAATGAACATTTCTTAAAAACTCTGCTCGTCTTGGGTTTCTTATCAGATGATTGGTCCATATACCAAATATCAAGCCTCTATCACATTTAAAAGGAAGCGTGTCTCATCTATTCGAAAAATCGAGCATATTGGTGTGCTGCACCTCCCTAAAGTAGCAAATATTGGAAATCTGAAATTGCACACTTTCTTCCTTTCAAGCTATCTCCCAGTACACAAAATTTGAAGTCTCTAGCCTATCACGGAGCATGTTTTTCTATCACTCCACCTTTTGAACGTTTTTCTGTGTAGCACCCCTTAAATGAACATTTTTGAAAAAACTGTATTCATCTTGGGTTTGTTCTTCAAATGATGAGCCCATATACTAAACTTCAAGCCTCTATCACATTGTAAAGGAGGCGTTTTCAATTTGTTCGGAAAATCGAATATTTTAGTGAGCGGCACCCCCTACAATAGCAAATGTTGGAAAACTGAAATTGCACACTTTCTACCTTTCCAACTATTTACCCCTACACCAAATGTGAAGTCTCTATGTCATCGCGAAGCATGCTTTTTCTATCATTTTACCTTTCGAATGTTTCTGTGTGCAGTACCCACCGCCTTAAATATGAATTTTTGAAAAACTCCATTTTAATTGTGTTTAATATCACATTATTCGCCTATATACCAAATATCAAGTCTCTATTACATATGAAAAGCAGGGTTTCTTCGCACACGAAAATCGAACATTTTGGTGTGCGGCACACTTTAAAGTAGAAATATTGGAAAACTGAAATTGTACCCTATCTTCCATCCAAACTAGCTACCCTTACACCAAATTTGAAATCTGTATCTCAGCCCGAAGCGTGTTTTTTTTAGCAATTCACTTTTCGAACGTATCTCTCTGGAGCACCCCCTAAAGGAACATTTTAGAAAACTTTATTCGGTTAGGTTATTTTCATCAAACGTTTAGCCTCTACACCGAATTTCAAGCCTCTATCAAATTTTAAAGTAGCAGTTTCCCATTTATTCGGTAAATCGAACATTATGGTGTGCGGCACCCCCTTAAATGGAAAATATTCGAAATCTGAAATTGCACACTTTCTTCCTTCGAAACTATCTACCCATACACCAAATTTGAAATCTGTATCTCATCCTGAAGCGTGTTTTTTTTCAATTCACCCTTCGAACGTTTTCCTCTGGAGCACCCCCTAAGGAACATTTTAGGAAACTATATTCGTTTTGTGTGTTTTCATCAAATGATCAGCCCATACAGCAAATTTCAAGCTTCTATCAAATTTTAAAATAGCCGTTTCCCATTTATTCGGTAAATCGAACATTTTGGTGTGCGGCACCCCCTTAAATATAAAATATTCAAAATTTGAAATAGCACACTTTCTTCCTTTCGAACGGTTTACTCATACACCAAATTTGAAGTTTCTATCTTATCGCAAAGCATGCTTTCCTATCATTTCACTTTTCGAACATTTTGGTGTGGGCACCCCCTCTAAAGATCGTTTTCGAAAAATTCGATTTTTCTAGGGGGTTTTAATCGAACAATCGAGCCGGGTACCAAATTGCAAGTCTCTATCTATTCAGGAAGTGTCTAAAAGAGCGTGACAGACAGACGGACAGACGAACAGACAGACGGACACTTGGCAATTAGTATATACTAGCTAAATACCCGTTGAAAATCAACGGTCTCGCAATAAGCAACCACTGAATATTGGCATTTTTTAATAATCTGCGTTTCACATTTATTAGGCAAATCGAATATTTTAGTGTGCGGAGACCCTTAAAGAAGAAAATATTCTAAATTGCGCACGACTTCTTTTTGAACTATCTTCCAGTACACCAAATTAAAGTTTCTATCTCGTCCCAAAGCAAACTATTTTATCATCTCCCCTTTCGAACGTTTTTCTGTAGAGCACAACCATAAATGCACATTTTTAAAAAACTGTGTTCGCCTTGGGTTTCTTATCACATGATTGGCCCATATACCAAATATCCAGCCTCTATCACATTTAAAGGAAGCGTGTCTCATTTATTCCGAAAATCGAACATATTGGTGTTCGGCACCCCCTAAAGTTGCCAATTTTTGAAATCTGAAATTGCACTCTTTCTTCCTTTCAAACTATCTACCAGGACACCAAATTCGATGTCTTTATTCTATCGTGAAGCATGTTTTTTTTATCACTTCATATTTCGAAAGTTTTTCTGTTTTGCACCCCCTTAAATGATCATTTTAGAAAAACAGTAATAATCGTAGGGTATTTTTTATCAAATGATTACCCTATATACTAAATTTCAAGCCTCGATCACATTGTAAAGGAGGCGTTTTTCTTTTGTTCGTCAAATCGAACATTTTAGTGTGTGGCACCCCCTACAACAGCAAATGTTGGAAAACTGAAATTGCACACTTTCTTCTTTTCTAACTATCTACACGTATACCAAATTTGAAGATTCTATCTCATCGCGAAGCATGCTTTTCCTATCATTTCACCTTTCGAATGTTTTTCTGTTGAGTACCCACCTCTCTCAAATATACATTTTTGAAAAACTCGATTCTTCTTGGGTTTTCTATTAAATGATTCACCCATATAACAAATATCAAGCCTCTATCACTTTCTAAAAAGAGTGTTTCTACTTCATTCCGAAAATCGACCATTTTTGTGTGCAACAACCCCTAAAGTAGAAAATATTGGAAAACTGAAATTGTACACTTTCTTCCTTCCAAAATATCTACAAGTACACCAAATTTCAAATCTCTATCTCATTCCGAAATATGTTTTCTTATCAATTCACCTTTCGAACGTTTTCCTCTGGAGCACCCTCTTAAACGAACGTTTTTGAAAAACTATAATCGTCTAGGATGTTTTTATCAAATGATTATTCCATATACCAAATTTCAAGCCTCTATCAAATTTTAAAGGAGCCATTTCTCATTTATTTGGTAAATCGAACATTTTGGTATGAGGCACCCCCTTAAGTAGAAAATATTGAAAATCTGAAATTGCACACTTTCTTCCTTTTGAACGATTTACCCATACACCAAATTTGAAGTCTCTATCTTACGGCAAAGCATGCTTTCCCATCATTTCACTTTTCGAACGTTTTGGTGTGGAGCACCCCCCCCCCCCCCCCCTCTAGAGAACGTTTTCGAAAAAATCGATTTTTCCAGGGTTTTTTTTCGAACGATCGAGCCGCATACCAAATTGCAAGTCTCTATCTATTCGGGAAGTGCCTAAAAAAGCGTGACAGACAGACAGACAGACGGATACTTGACAATTAGTATATACTACCGAATACCCGCTGAAAATCAACTTTCTCGCAATAAGCAACCTCTGAATATTGTAATTTTTTAATAATTCGCGTTTCACATTTATTCGGCAAATTGAATATTTTAATGTGCAGAACCCCCTAAAGAAGAAAATATTGGAAAACTTAAATTGTACACCTTTTCCTTTGCTCTCATTCCGAAGCATACTAATTTATCATCTCCCCTTTCGAACGTTTTTCTGAGGAGCCCACACATAAATGAACATTTTTGAAAAACTTTGTTCGCCTTGGGTTTCTTAACAGATGATTGACCCATATACCAAATATCAATCGTCTATAACATTTAAAAATAAGCGTGTCTCATTTATTCGGAAAATCGAACACATCGGTGTGCCGCACGGCTGTGGTTAGGCTGCCTGCATGTGCGGTCGCGGATGGAGTTGTAGTAGGAAACCTGCAAGTGGACTTCCGTCAAATTAGTCGGACGGTTGTCTTCCGGTGGAAGGTAGCGTTATATTTCGTTTAGGTTGATATTATGCTGAGTGCAATATACAAGTATAAGAAATTTTTATATATTTTTAAATTCAAACCCCTTTTTATAGCTATGTTGTGTAATATATGTTTAACTGTAGCTGTAATATAAGAATAAATACTTTAACAAGTCATTGGACATATTATTCCACAGCTAACATGTAATAATGAAAATAATTTCAATAAAATCAAAGCCCCCCCCTAATTCCCTCCTCCTATATGTATATAGGAGGAAAAAATTGCATTTTTCAAGATCTATTTTGATGTTATATATGCATTGGTGAGATCTAAAAATAGTATATTTTTAATTTTTTCAAGTAGTTTATTTTTAAATATTTTCTTTCTTGATAAAGAAAAGTTATAAAATAATTATTTTTTATCTATAGCAGGATTTTTTTAATGATAAATTTAAAACATTACAGAAAAGGAATAGCAGGAAAAAATAATTTAAAATTCTTAAAACATAAATTATTAAATATAATAAATAAGAGTAAATTATTAAATTATAAGAACAAATTTAAAAATGCTTTTGAAAAATATATTATTAAATACTATATTAGAATTCGTTTTAAATACTTACCGATGGGAAACCTTTTTACCACTTATGAAAAAAATAAAATTAATAACAAAAAAAAACATAATTTACTCAGTTTATTATATACATAAAAAATCTGATGTGAGTAACACATGACTTTCCTTATATAATGCAATGAATTTACTACTTCTACAGTAAAAAAATCTGATGTGGGCAACAAATAACTTTCCTTATATAATGCAATGAATTTACTACTTTTACAGTAAAAAAAAAAAGCTGTGGGCAACACATGACTTTCCTTATATAATGTAATGAATTTACTACTTTTACAGTAAAATAAATAGGTTTTTCTTATAGTAGATACTAATATTCTTTCCAAGATATTGAATTTTCGACAATTAGTCGTCATTTTCATTGATTTAGCGTTATTTTTATCCATTTGGCGAGATTTTCGTTAATTTGGCAACATTTAAAAAAGCCGCCAAGTTGGCGACATTCCACCAAATTCATCGCCAAAATCTCGCCAAGCGTTATGGACGAAGAAATAAGTTATTCTTACAGCAGATAAATGACTACTGGCGTTCAAATACAAAAGTATTACTCAAAGTATCCTTTTCAAGAATGGAACGAGCTAGATCCACGAGAATGATGTCATCCAATTTATCGCATGGTATTACATATGAAAAGAACATGTTTCTCAAGAGGAAATATTTTTCTTTTTTATTTTATATGACTTTTTGATTATTTTTTTTTAAAAATGTGCAATATCTCGAAACCGGTTCATGTTAGCGTTCTAAAATTTATGTCAATCGTTTTCTAGTGAAAAATTACATAAGAAATGTTTATTTGCGTAACTTTATTAGTGGTTTTGATTTTTTGACGATTTTTTCAATATTTCATTCGAAACTTTAGGTGGGTTCTGAACATTCGATTGCGTATAAAACAATAGACTTCCAATGTTTACGGATTCTGATTTTTGTACCAAATTTTTTCGAATCGGTCCATTCATTCGTCTGTTATCGTCTCCACAGACTCACTGACACACACACACACACATATTTTCACACACACACACACACACACACACACACACACACACAGACATCACTTCAAAAATGTTTGATTCGTGATCAGGGATGCTTGAAACGTGCTCTCCCGTCGAAAACTCGAATTTGAATTTTCGACCCCGTCACAATACTTTCCTTATACATTATGTATATAAGGAAAGTAAAAATGCATTATTGAATAATTAAAAAAATGAAAAACCGGTTTATAATTAAATCTTTTTTATGAATATATTATTATATATAATATTAAAAAAAGTAGCTGCTTGTAATTGAATGGTTGAATATTATGAAATGGAAGAGAAAATTTGCTGAAACATAAGTTAAGCATAAATTTAGTGCTATTAAATCATATTCCTTCACTAGAAGTACTTGCGTAAATATTTTATATTCTTCCTCCACAACTTTACCAGCGTTTTTCTGAGAAGGAGTAAAATGTCACTTGTACCTTTCTCTTATTCTTTTTCTTCAAAATAAAGCACACACATGCAGGCCCGTGGAAAGCGAGGGGGGAAGGGGCCTCGCCGGGTTCCCGTCCCCTCATTTTTGTACCTAATTTTTCCTGTCCGGGCCGAGTTCCCCTGCATACCGGGAGGGGGGGGGGTTCCAGCTCGGGTGTATTAATTAGACAATTTTATGATCAAATACTTCTTCTCAAGTTCCTTAAAAAGTTTGGAAAGATTATTATATTTTATTTTCAGAAAAATAGAAGTGGAAAAGAGGAATCGCTTCATTTTTCAAGCTCTATTTTAATGCTATATACACATTTGTAGGAGCTAGAAACCGTAAAATTCAACTCTTTTATCGGTAATTTATTTTTAAATATATTTGAAGAATTACAATTTAAATAACACTGTCGTCTAACATTAGTAAACGAAATATAATTTATTACCTTCCGCCGGAAGACAACAACCATCCGGTTAATTTGATGGTAGCCCACTTGCAGGTAGCTCAATGCGCGCCCGCACTTGACGGCAGCTAAATTACATAGTTTCCGCAACCGCACTTGCATTTAGCCTAACCACTTCGGTGCCGCACCCCCTAAAGTAGCAAATATTAGAAATCTGAAATTGCACAATTTCTTCCTTTCAAACTATCTCCCCGTACACAAAATTTGAAGTCTCTATCCTATCGCGAAGCATATTTTTCTATCACTTCATTGTTTGAACGTTTTTCTGTGTAGCACCCCCTTAAATGAACATTTTTGAAAAACCGTATTCATCTTGGGTTTGTTCTTCAAATGATAAGCCCATCTATTAAACTTCAAGCCTCTATCATATTGTAAAGGAGGGGTTTTCAATTTGTTCGGAAAATCGAATATTTTAGTGAACGGCACCCTCTACAATAGCAAATGTTGGAAAACTAAAATTGCACAGTTTCTACCTATCCAACTATTTACCCCTACACCAAATTTGAAGTCTCTATCTCATCGCGAAGCATGCTTTTTCTATCATTTCACCTTTCGAATGTTTTTGTCTGCAGTACCCACCCTCTTAAATATGCGTTTTTGGAAAACTCCATTTTGATTGGGTTTACTATCATATTATTCGCCCATATATCAAATATCAAGTCTCTATCACATATGGAAGGGGGGGGAGGGGTTCTTCTTTATTCCGAAAATCGAACATTTAGGTGTGCGGCACACCCTAAAGTAGAAAATATTGGAAACTGAAATTGTACACTTTCTTCCTGCCAAACTATCTATCTACCCATACACCAAATTTGAAATCTGTGTCTCATCCGCGTGTTTTTGTATCAATTCACATTTCGAATGTTTTTCTCTGGAGCACCCCCTAAAGGAACATTTTAGAAAACTATATTCGTTTTGGGCGTTTTCATCAAATGATTAGCCCATACACAAAATTTCTAGCCTCTATCTAATTTTAAAGTAGTCGTTTCCCATTTATTCGGTAATCGAACATTTTGGTGTGCGGCACCCCATTAAGTAGGAAATATTCGAAATCTAAAATTGCACACTTTCTTTCTTTCGAACGGTTTACTCATACACCAAATTTGAAGTCTATATCTTATCGCAAAGCATACTTTCCTATCATTTCACTTTTCGAACGTTTTAGTGTGGGGTACCCTCTCTAGAGAATGTTTTCGAAAAATTCGATTTTTCCAGGGGTTTTTATCGAACGACCGAGCCGTGTACCAAATTGCAAGTCTCTATCTATTCGGGAAGTACCTAAACAAAGCACCAGATCAATATCAGTGTTTTTTAATTTTAATGTTTTAACTTTTTAATGTATTTTAACTTTTTTTAATGTATGTCATGGTATTTTGAATGTAGTTTTGCTCTTGCATGCTGTAACTGGGACTACGTCCTGTTGCTTGCAGTCTTTGTAAATAAATAAATAAATAAATAAATAAAAGCGTGACAGACAGACGGACACTTGGCAATTGGTATATATAGATAGATTCTGATTCTTGATAATGAAATCTCCATTTCATCTAATATAGCACTAATATTGGCTGTTATTGTGCCATTAATAATTTGTGTAAACTTTGCAATAGCTTCCTCGGTAATCTTGATGTTATTCATTTGAAATTGCTTTTAAAAATCATTTGTTGTAAATATTTTATATTTTAATGTATATCAGTTGCCATGTAGCCGATTTAAAATAAAATTGTATGTTTGACTCCTATCCTGCTAAATTTGTACAATATCATATTAGAAATTTCAATTTTAGTTAAATATTTTGTATTATTATAAATAATAATCACTTTCATCGTCTAGATTTTGTATGAATACCGAATTCAATTATTGCTTACTTTAAATTAGTAAGTTACAGATTGATTAATATAAATCCATTATCTATACTTTTTTAAAAACAAATTCCTCGATATTACAATTAATACCTAATGGCCTAAAATTGTCATAATTTATTTTGAGAAATCAAACTTTAGATTGTTAATCTGCTAAATACAAATTATTCTTTTTTTAATTTAATGTAAAATTGTAATGAAAATTTTTATTCTCATTGGTTTTCTGTTGGGTTTATAATCTTGGCATAGTTATTTATGTATCAATAATTATATTTTCGACAAATAGCTGCATTTAAATTTCTCAATTCTAAAAAATATCTTGTTTCTTCCATGAAATACATAACAAACAGATGGCGCCGCCTCCTCGTATCAATAATCTATCTTATTGTACCGATTCAAAATTAATCCTTATTTGCTTATAGTATTAGTATGTATGTCATAATGTTTCATTGATTTTCAATCATCTTAATATTCATTATTAAATATTTTTTTAATAAAGTCCTCTTAGTATTTTCTTCCAATCATTTCAATCTTATCTCATTTTATTTTATGTATATAGATTACAACGAAACACATTTAGTGCATAAATTTTTGTAAGTATCCCTGAAAAGTTGCATTAATTGATACTGTTTCCTATTCCACCTCATTTTATTTACTTGTTTTCTTCCTTTTAATTTTGTGATCTTCTTGTATTTTCTTGTTCTATTAGATACACGGGCATAGTTTAGAATAGCAAAATAGTAATATTATTTGTTTATGATATATCCGTATTGTAGATTTTATTGACTTTCATGTAATTTAATTCCCGAGTTAAATATTACCTAGCTTTCTATTTATGTACTTAGTCTTTATCAAATCACTGTTATATTTATCAAATTTTAAAATTATAATTTAAACTACTGAGCTATCTTTGTTATGTATTCTTACGTTTAATTAAAGTTTTAATGAATTTCAATCCTCATTGTCGAAATGCTTACATTATTTTTTAAAAACTGGCAGAGTGCTTGAGATTTAAATTATATATAAAGGCTAGTTATATAAAAATAGGGGATATACATTTTTATACGATCATCCAATCAAAAAAGATTCAATAAGGAGAAGTTGCGCCTCGAACTCATTAGTACAATCAAACCAACTCCACCTTTCTAACTTAACTCATTGAGATATTAGAATAATAATTTAAAAATGTCCACCATTTCAGTCTTGCAGAAAGGTCAGCTTTTTATCAAGCAATTTCTGTCAATTAAGGGCCGAAGAAAAATTGCTAATTTAAATGTACACAACTTGATTTTCTACGATTATAAATTCTTTTGAAAGATCAAAACTTTTGGGCATGGATTAGATTTTATATAATTTTTTAACATTTTAGAAATTTCTTAACAATATTTTTAACATTTTATTATTTGTATTTTAATGCTTCGAAAACGTTCAAAGAGGGCAAAGCTTGTTAGTAGAATGGCTAAATGTGCATTGTAAATTTGTCAAGACATATTTATTACTATTGTAATAATTAATCAAAGGTAGCAGTTTATTCAACTATCAATCGTATCACTTGCCGTATTATTATAATGCAAGACGCTTTTCATGCAAAACCACTTCGATTCCTTAGTATTAGTGTTGCTGCTGATTTTCATGATTAACAGACGATTTTTTCGAAAATTTGGATTTCCGTAATATTAGTTCCTATGCAAAAACGTTCTATTTTTATCTAAACAATCTAAATAATAGGTAACTGAATCTAAACAATAGGTAACTGAAGCCTCACACCACAGACATTTACGAATGTTTTACTCCCAAATAAAATTGTGTTTAGCTAAAGTCATGTGATTTATGCCTATTTTTTCTCTCTCCTTAATAACTTCTTCTAAGTCCATCATAATTTAAGCCGGAGAAGTTACTTCCACGCTTTCGTCGTTATGCAAGTCATTGACTGATATTACGTAATATATCACTTTTTAGTTTTTCATTATCGGGGAATAAAAGTCGTATTATGCTTTACAGACACAAAATTGATTGCACTATTCTTACAGAAAAAAATTAGTACAAGAAATATTTCCATTCTTATATGGATGGTTAGGCACTGTACTTTTTTTGACACGAAAGATCTTCTGTTCAGCAAATTCTTCTATAGATTAATTGACAGACAATGTTTTTACATTTTGTGTAATCCCGATGCAATAGTCGTAATATATTTTCGCTCACTGGAACCTTGACCTAGATTTTGGACCCGTCGTGTGGAGTCTCGGATAGATTATAGAGTTCGTCTCCATGGCTACTTGCTGTGCATACAGAAATGCAGCCAAATAGGCCGTTACTTCAGTTTCGCATTAGTAATAGTGACTTCAAAAATAAAATTTGAGAAAAAAAAAGTTAAATTCATTAGTAAAACACTTTGGCTACAGTATTGAGTTCAAGTTGAGTTTAATACATACATGCATATATATATATATATATACATATATATATATATATATATATATATATATATATATATATATATATATACATACATATATATATATACATATATATATATATATATATATATATATATACATATATATATATATATATATATATATATATATATATATATATGTGTGTGTGTGTGTATATGTGTGTATATATATAAATATCCGGGAGTGTGGCCATGGCGTAAAGCATGCTGAACCGGGGTGAACTCTCCCCCCCCCCCCCGGTCAACCTTTTGTTCTGTTCTTTTTCTTGTTCTTTTCCATTTGTGTCATATTAGATTTTCAGATTTGGAACTTACCTCTTGGTTTTTATATATTGTCCAATGTTGCGAAGCAGCGTGGAGCTTTACTTCATTTGTAACTTCCTGTTATTATGAGTATTATGAGATTTGGCTTAAATTTTAAATTAAAATTAAACTGATTGTTTTTTAAAATTATTAAAATGCTTGCTTTTAGATTTGTTATTCAATAATCTGTATTAAAAATTGTATTATACTTTTGTTGTATGTATATATATATATATATTATACATATACTATATACATACACACACACACACATATATATATATATCTCCAAAAGGAATATGTAAAAAGGAAGTGAACCATAAAAAGCACCACAAATTCGTGGTACTTTTTGTGGTTCACTTCCTTTTTACATATTCCTTTTGGAGATTTATATGGTAAGCGATATGAAATGGCTGCATGGCGCCGATTGTATCCTTTGTATTTGGTTTTTGTATATAGTTTTAGAAAATTTAGATATTTTGGACTTTTGTATATATATATATATGCACATACACACACACACTTATAAATATATATATATATATATATATATATATATATTTGTTAAATTAAAATGAAGCTATTTAATGTTCTACGTACTAAATTTAAAATATTTGAAGATATTTTATAAGCAAGTGTATTTGAAAAATCAAAAATGCTCATTTTAATATTTTCTTTTTCAACTGAGACAAAAGTATATTTTATTAAATAGCTTTTTCAAAATTAAAAAAAATATATATTTGTAGTGCATTCATACGTATTAGCTCAATATGTGCATAAGTTTTAAAGCGAATAGTATAATAATTTATATTATGATATTGTGGACAGACACAACAATTTAAAACTCAGAAAACACAATGTAAAGAAACGTGGGGGAAACTGCTATATATGTAAATGCGCTTATTATGGCTGAAATTAAAAAAAATAAAAATAAAAAGATTCTCTAAATACATTACATATTTCGTATCACGAACGAGTAGAATAATTTATAGGATAAAATTGTGATGTATTTAAAAATCGAAATTATAAACTTGCACGTATCGACATATTTTGAACGTCCTTGAAGTCGAGAAGAATATTTTTGAATTTATGTTTGCGTATTACGAGTCTGTGTGGTACAGTATCTCGGCAATTAATGAAATTATTTTAACGAAATTTGGTGCTTTTTCTTTGTAAATGTTTAATACCATAACCCTATTAAATGGATCGAAATCAAACCCTGAAGAAACGCTCATTTCTTGACAGTTTTTACTTTTCGTACACATGTAAAGAATGTGGCCTAAAATTTAGCTGTCTGATTTTGATCGAGATCAAACCAAATTCATTCATATATATCAAACTTTTTTTTATTTTTCTTAAATAGTATAAGCAAAGGGGTTTAATGTAATGGGGTTAAAATCTGAGGATCCTATTCAGACGTATTTATAAATTTTGATCATCCCACATCAATACGGCCCATATCATTTGTGAGGATTCCATTATTTATTATCATTTTATTCTGATTCTACTTTTTCTTGATTTTAATGTAGGTCCTAAGTTTCTCCACTTTCATTCCGAAGAATCGCATACTCATGACTGGCCAGACCTATAAAACGGCAAACTTTTGAAATACGGCACCTGTCATTTTGCCGAGTTCGCGAGTGTGTGTCTCTGATCGTCCATAGAAGGGTAATCATTGACAGTATTGTAAGTGAGCATTTCGTATGTTGATCATATTTGGTTCAAAATAAAATTCAGTTTAGTAACAATTTAGGTTTGATTTGCATATGTAGCTTAGCATGTCCCGGGTTGATTTTGCATTGTAAATAAGTTGTATATAGATTTTAACATTGTAAATAATTTGTATATAGATTTCTATATAGATACATTGTAAATAATTTGTATATATGTTTGATAGCATAGCAAATAATTTGTATATAGATTTTAGCATTGTAAATAATATGTAAATAATTTGTGTATAGAAGATTCGAATTGCATAGTATGTCCCGGCTAGATTTTGTATTGCTAGCATTAAAAATAAATTGTATATAGATTTTAGCATTGTAAATAATTTGTATATAGATTTCTATATAGATACATTGTAAATAATGTGTATATAGTATTGATACCATTGTAAATAATTTATACATAGATTTTAGCATTGTAAATAATATGTAAATAATTTGTATATAGAAGGTTCGAATTGCATGTGTAGCTTAGAATGTCCCGGGTAGATTTTGTATTGCTAGCATTGTAAATAAGTTGTATATAGATTTTGGCATTGTAAATAATTTATATATAGATTTCTATATAGATATATTGTAAATAATTTGTATATAGCATTGATAGCATTGTAAATAATTTGTATATAGATTTTAGCATTGTAAATAATATGTAAATAATTTGTATATAGATTTGTACATGTATTTCTATATGAATACATCGTAAATAATTTGTATATAGTATTGCTAGCATTGATATGATTTGTATATAGAATTAGGTATTATATATATAAGTTTAAGGTTTCCAGCAAGATTATCTGTGAATAAATCATTGTAAATAATTTGTATATGGTTTGTATACGTTTTAGGTTTCCAGCAAGATTATCTGTGAATAAATCATTGTAAATAATTTGTATATGGTGTGTATATAGAATTAGGTTATATATATATATATATATATATATATATATATATATATATATATATATTTGTCACATGGTCAACCCATGATCCAATATTTCGGGGGTGCGATCTAGAGTTAACGAATTTATTTTGGGGAAGCCGCCCTTTTATACCAGCTGCACCCAAAAACAGGATGCGCGGTTGACCTTTGGAGATCGCATTTTACCGAAATATGCAACTTTGTTCGAGACGGACGGGATCATAGGGTTGGCGGGCCTTTTGAATTAGCGGTCGAAAGGGTATCGGTTCGCTGAAGCTTGAAAAAGGGCTGTTTGGCCTGAGGGGTCTAAAAAGTCAATGATGTTGCTTTCGGGTCAAGGGGTTACGCCCTAGAAACCAATGAGAGAGTTTTCAACGTCTCAGAGGCGGGTTTTAAAATCTTGGAGAGAGAGAGAGTTTGAGAAATTTAAAAAGAAGGTCAGAGAATTGACTCCGACACGAGCGAGAAAAGAGCTCTTTTGACGATCGGCTCCTCTGAAAGAGTGGCAGACCGACGACGGCAAGTGATGTTGGCGAGTTATCCATTTGAGGCCTTTTCTAATATGTATTCTATTTTCTCTCTCTCTCCACTGTAATATCTACTAGTTAACGTTAGTCAGGCAGTTTTATGCTAGGTTACCATCTGTTATAATTTAGTCTGTAAGACTCTATGTAATTGTGTGTTTTCTTTTAAATGGTATACAATCCAATTATTGTAATATGGAAAAGTATTGTTTTAAGTGAATAATTTTAAACGCATGTTGTGTAAATAAATTTATGTTAATGTACACACGGTCTTATTCTTTCGCTCTCTTACCGGGCGTGTCCTAAAAGGGGTAGATACTTCAGGACATTACTATGTATGTATGTATATATATATATAGATCGACAAACATTGACCAATTAAGCGTTATAGACGATTTGGAAGAATACGATACCTTCTCTCAATCTAAATCATATTCCTTCAATAGATGCAACAATCTTAGGTGCAAAACTTGTCCTTATGCTGACCCATTACAAATTAATAATAATTCCACTTCACAAAAATTCTGCAAAGTTTTTAATTGCATATACAAACTTAATTGTACTATTTGTAACTAATCCTATATTGGCCAAACCAGCAACCCTTTACATCTGAGAATGAATGTCCACAGGGATCATATTAAAAAATTTGACCATAAAGTCTTTAATGACCTCCCTACCAAAAATCAATTTGAATATCAGCACTTTGCTACACACGGATTTAAAAATGTATCCCTTCATATTTTAGATATTAAAATTTCACTCACAGATAGATTAGCATTTGAAAATTATTACATTAAAAAATATAAAACTCTCTTCCCCTATGGCTTAAATCAAATTTATAATAATAATAATGTTGTTAACAATAGTTTTGAATACAATTCTCATAAATCTTCAGTATATAAACATCTTTTTCATTATTCAAAGTCATCATCTCCTAGTAAAAAGCGATATAAGCGTGGCAAAGGAAAAAGTAACTTAAGTAAAACTATTGATTACAAAGCAGACATTTTAAAATTACAATATAATTATTCTCAAACTTTCAATTTTCTACCTGTTAGAACATGGTTATATAAAGTCAGAAAAAGCAAATTAAGTATTGTTTATACTAATTTTTTAAAATTAAAATTAACTCATGAGCATTTTAAACATTTATTTTTTGATTTGCTTCTTTCACGTACAAATTTCTTAAATTACCACCTACTCCATTCACCAAATCCACATACTAAAATAGCTTACTGTGTAATTTCTTTTAAACACCCTATTCTTAATTCTCTTAACTTCAATAATTTATTTGCAAAACATCAGCACTTGTTACCAGTAAATGATATCAAAATACAAAAATCATTCAAATATAATTTACCAATTGGTAGAACTATTTACAATTACAATGAAGTTTCCAGGACATTAAACTCCGATGATCTTACATCATGTGTATGCAGCAATCAAAATCTTGCCCCTTTTGTCAACTCCACTCATGGTCACATTATTACTGGGGATCTCAGTATAGTTCAGGATGATATACTTAGGGATATTATGAATAAAGGGTCTAAATTTCGCATTCCATTCTGCCATCACCCTAAACAACTTCTTCAGTCTCTATCATTTGATTTTGATAAATTCATATATCAACTTGCTTGTTCACATTCTATTCCTATTGAAGCATTCAATCTATGGAAGTATACACCCTTACATCTACTTAAAAATGTTATTATAAACACTAAATTAACGAAGCCTAGGTATCCTTATAAACAACTCCTATCTGCTATCAAAGAACTACAACAACATTTTGTAATAACTTATGTAGATAAAGTTTCTAATAATTATGCCATCATTTGTAAAAAATATTATGTTTCTCTGTTACAGAATTACTTAAAAGATAATCAAATTTTTAAACCCATTCATAATCAGTCTATCCAAATCAAAACTAAAATGCTAAAATTATATACACAATTAAATATTAATTGTAAGTTTTTTAAATTTCCTTATGTTACTTTGGTTCCTAAATTCCACAAATCACCTCTCAGTTTTAGAACAGTCACTTGTGGACATAATACCTTTACCACTACAGCTAGTAAGTACTTGCTTAACTGTTTAAATCGAATTAATGAATCTCTTAAATTCAGGAATTCAGGATATTTCATTTTGAACAATAGTTTTGATTTAGTTAATCACCTTAGCAAGTTACCACAAATTCTTGGTTTCCAAACCTTTGATTTTAAAGACCTATTTAATAATATTGTCATTAAAGATTTACATAAAGTTATTATCTCTCTTTATCGTGACTATATATCTTCCAATCATGATGCTTTTAATGTCAAAAATTTTCCTATGCTCTTGCACTTTGTGTTATACAACAATTATATTATCCAAGGTGATAACATTTATTTACAAACATCTGGTGTACCACAAGGTGGCTGTAGTAGTAGTATACTCGCTAACTTATATCTTTATTATTATGAATGTCATTTTAACTCTAATTCATATATTATATATAGATATGTTGACGACTTAATTTGTATTATCATTGATGATTCCTATCCCATTAATATTGATTTTTACCCGTCTAACCTAGAATTAATTCCTAATGAGCCTTGCGTTAGTCAAACTGTTAATTTTTTAGACCTAAATTTAGATACCCTCAATAATCATGTAATCACCAATCTATATGATAAAAAAGATTCTTACAACTTCACTATCATAAAGCTGCTATCATATCATTCTTGTAATTCTATTCAATTGTTTAGAAACATCATTTTAAACCAGCTATTT
>OX578137.1:160456089-160573125 GCA_951213105.1 Amaurobius ferox
TAAAAGAGACAATTTGGTCTTTACAACATCGAATGTGTTGTAAAGACCAAACAGTAAAGATTTGCACATTAATCGAATGTGTCTTAAGTGAAATGAATGTTACTAAAATACAAGAATTCTATATAAGAAAAGTATTTGTCCCTCTGTCTGTGACGTACTCCTTGCGAAAAATTTGGGGTTGATATCAACTTTTGGAAACGTTGCTTAGATAATTATTATTCAATATCTCGGAAAATCAAATTACATTTTTTTGTAATCCCTGTTGCTTTGTTGTAATTATTAATATAATTCTCTGTATTCAAAATATAACGATTTTAACTGGACAGCACAGCACAGGTACATTTTGTTGGGTCTAAGGGGCCGTATAATAATTATGGTTTGATGTGAATAACATCTATAGGTGGGATGTCTTTGCCTGAAATCGAAGTATTGCGAAAAATGTAAACACTTTAAAAAACATATATGTCAAAACAAAATAGATAAAAATTTAAATATGTTTTACTTGCTTGGTCGGAAATATTAAAATACTTTTTTTTTGAAAAATTAAAGATTTTTTTTCAGGGCGAGATTTTGTCTCATTTTGCTTAATATCATTCACTGGAAAAATTTTCTAATCTGTAAAAGATAGATATAAACAAGCAACAAAAATGTTCGATAAGAAATCCAGTTTTTAGATTAATAATTTATATCTGCAAATCTATTATTGTTTTCGATGAAGTTAAAGACGATTACAAATTCTCCGTTTTCCAGGTTTGTAACGAGTATTTTTCGAAAACAAAGTTTTAGCTATGAACTATGGGAAGTAATTTGTAGTCTCTTGAAAGCCCTATAAGAACAAACATATAATTGTATTTCGGACCAGATTTTCTGTTTTCGAAATATAGTAGTTATATGTTCGATATTTTAATATTTAGAACAATTTTGAAAAGCTCTTTAAAATATTAAAACATCGAAATTAGAAATTGTTTCGAAGATGTATAGATTAAACAAAGCACCCAAAAAGAAATATGTGATTGAAGCAAAATGAATTCGGCTCCATTCGAACTGGAGTCATTGCGTTTTTTTACTTTCCTTATATACATAATGTATAAGGAAAGTATTGTGACGGAGTTGAAAATTCGAATTCGAGTTTTCGACGGGAGAGCATCTTACAAGCATCCCTGATCACGAATTGTGCATTTTTGAGGTGATGTCTGTGTGTGTGTGTGTGTGTGTGAAAGTATGTGTGTGTGTGTGTATGAAAGAGTATATGTGTGTGTGTGTGTGTGTCAGTGAGTCTGTGGAGACGATATCTCACGAACGAATAGAGCGATTCGAATGAAATTTGGTACAAAAATCACAATCCGTGAGTATTGGAAGCCTATTGTTTTAAAACACAATCGAACTTTCAGAACCCCCCTCAATTTTTGAGTGAGATTTTGAAAAAAAATCATCCAAACCTGCAATAAAGTTACGCAAACAGACATTTCTTATGTAATTTTTCCTTAGAAAACGATTGCCATAAACTTTAGAACGCTAGCATGAACCGTTCTCGAGATATTGCACATTTTTCAAATAAATTTATCAAAAAATCCCCTAAATGAAAAAAAATATTAACTGTTAAGAAACATGTTCACTTTTCATATGTAATATCATGCGATAAATTGGGTGACATCATCCTCGTGGATTTAACTTGTTCCACTCACGAGGAAAGATACTTTGAGTAATACTTCTGTATTTGAACGCCAATAGTCATTTATCTGTTGCAAGAATAACTTATTTCTCCGTCTATAACGCTTGGCGAGACTTTGATGTCGAATTTAGCGGAATGTCGCCAACTTAGCGACATTTTTAAATGTTGCCAAATTAACGAAAATCTCGCCAAATGGATAAAAATGACGCTAATTCAATGAAAATGACGACTAGTTGAAGGAAATTCAATATCTTGGAATGAATATAAGTATCTACTATAAGAATAACATTTTTTTTAACTGTAAAAGTAGTAAATCTATTGCATTATATAAGAAAAGTCATGTTCTGCCCACATTAAATTTTTTAATAATCAGTTTGGGAAAATTATTAATTTAATATTCTGGATTTAAAATTATAACCTTTTTTCACATTTTGTACGGTTGTAGGATGTACGTTTTGTTGGGTCTAGCAGGTCGTAACGTAATTTTGGTATTTTAGGGGTTCGTATAATAATTATGTTTCATTAGGACAGTCTTATAATGATTGTTAGTATTGATAGGCAGAGTTGCATGTCCTTTGTGTGTCCGGAAACTTGAGAGTATGTGGTGTATGCGGGGGATGTTAAGCGTTTCATAAATGAAACGACGTTCCAAATGTCAATCTATGATTGCAGTAGTAGTCGAAGTATATATTTTTACTGCATAGAGCTTTCCAACATGACGTCACACGCTTTTTATCGTCTGCTTCAAAAGCATTTGTAGGACACCAGATCGTTCTTTAACTTGGCCCATTTGATTTTGTAAAAACAGTGTAAGATTTAAAGGACAAGTTTCTAAATATGCCGAACTTTCGTGTTGTTTGAAATGTGGTAGCTGAGGTGATAGAGATTCTGTTTCTTTTTTCTCCTGTATTCCCAAAACCGGAAACTTGGTAATAATGAATTAAAATCGGAAAGACGTGAAAAGGGGATTTCAGCTCTCAAGAGGAAGGATATGATAATATTGACAACTTCAAAATTGAAGTTCTCATATCCTTGGAAATTCAATTTGTGATAAACATCTTATAACAGGTAAGTTTGTTCTTTTCTATTAATATAAAATAACTTATTTATACATAATGTATTAAGTTTGAAATATTTCTAAACCATATTGAACGTAAGTATGGTTATAATAAGGCATAATGCAACTCAAGAATATGTTAATCCATTTGGGGAATCTAAAATATATGGATCGATATATGGATAGACATTTATGATTGAAATTTTAATTCGATAACGCTTTGTCTTATAACTTTGTCTTGTGTAACGCTATCTTAACTGTGTATCCTAAATCCCCGTTTCTATGCTGTTGCCAGGGCTGAGACCACGTGATGTGGAATACTCTATAGTATGATAATATGATAATCTTAGTGAACACGATTTTCTACCAAGCAGCATTATCCCACTTTCTATTATATATCAAGATCGAATTGTTAAATAGCCGAGCTTTATGTACTAGTAGTTAACTTTATGGGGCAGTTCCTAATTAGACGAGTAAAACTTTCTTGAGTAAAGATTTTTTTTGTCAGTTCTTGAATTAGCTACGAAATTCAAGTGAGTGCGGCTATTTTTTTTTTCTAAAAAAAAGAAAAAAAAGCCTATAATCTAAAAACTATTCAACCATTTTAAAGATTGGCTAACTTTTATTTCAACCATTTCTCGGAAATCCGAATATAATGACAATCCGAATATTATGTGCAGAGTCAACTTCAAGTTTGTGCAACTTAGTTATTGTTTGTCGCTTTTATTTTTATTAAAATGGAAATGTATAAACTTTAAGAATGAAATAATGAAAATCCGATTGCATTTCGGAACAATATTTTATTACCATGAAATTATTTTATGTCTAAACCTCATTTTAATGATTAAGAATTTTTATTCAAGGAAGTTTTCGTTTCAAACAGTATAAATCTCACCAGTTTCTGCATTGGCATTTGGCCCTTACCAATTCACGAATTAGGTAATTTTACGATTTAATCGAAGTATATATTGAAAAATCGTTAAAGAATTTAATCTAGATTATAATTGAAAACGATCATTTCTTTATTAGTTTGTATTATTTCAAAATAAATGGTATTTAACAATAACAGCGACAAGAAATAACAAGAAAGGTCTATCAATCATTGATTATGAAACACTTTCCAATTGAAATGCAATTTTATATAAACATCTCTACAATGCAATACATTCAGCGTTGATATTTTTTAAATTATCACAGTACTACTATAATTTATTTTACTTTGAAACATAAAACTTCCTCAAAAAAAGCAATGCTATAAAATCTTCTGCTTCTCTATGTAAAATCAATGAATATTTCATTCATAACTTTTATTTCAGACTCCAGAGCTAAATAATTTTGCGTGAAAGAAATTCATCAATTCTTATGTAAATCATCTTACAATCACTTGTTTGGATTCTGCATACATTAAAATTAGGCTTTGTTGTAGACATAATTAAAGTTTAGTGATAATTTAAAATAAAAAAATATTGTAATTGCGTAGGCACAGAATTTAAATACACAGATAATATGCAAAAATAAAGCGGTTTTAAGACGGATGCAACACTAAATATAAATATAAGCATTTCTTAAAATTCACGATTTTCACTAAGCGAAGAAAAAAAGGATGCCATAATTTATTTTACAATCAGTCACGTGATCTCTTCATTTAATATTTGTGTAATTAATATTTCAATTTTCATTTAAAAAACTGCTTAACATGATGAAATTTTTTTTGCACATTTTAGTGACAATTTGAATATTTTCTAAAATTTTCGAAACAATTTGTGAATTTTAACTCCACTTGAAAAATGTTTAAAATTTTTGGTCCCATATTGTTCAATGTATTTCATTTTTTCAACCCGAGATAAATCTCAAACTAATTGGGTGATGTTATTCATTTACATTCCCATAGGTCCCACAGATCGTCTCAACAACATACTAAAATTTCATTTTGATAAAGTCAATTTTACGGCAGTTATATTGCGAACAGAGCGACAGACAGACAGAATGAACAAAGTCATAAACACTTTACAATTATGTTGGAAAGTGTTAAAAATGGCACACGTTTCCTTGCATTTTCCACTTTTATTTATATTTTTATTTGCATTTTTCACGTTAAAACAAATGAAACAAATATTAAAATTTAAAATCCTTAAATGTAGCATTCATCGCAGAGTAACAGTCTACTATTTTTTTTAATTGAGTGCTTTATGGATTTTGAGTATTCTATGGAAAAACATTTATTTTTATGCTCTGGCAATTTTGTTTTATACGGTTTTCCATAGGTATGCAACATATTATTATAAGTGTTCATATTTTATTTTCGATTTTTTTTTCTTTATTTGGACGACGAAAAACAATTTATTCTTTACTTTTGTACTTTTTAAACATTTCATAATTTAGCCTAAATCATAATTCTAAATTGCAATCTATTAGAAAAAAAATGTTAAAATGTGTTTTATATCCTGAAACTTTCAAAGAAGCTTACAAGAAGAACTTCGTATATCTTACTGATAGCAAAATCCATTCAGCGTGTCTCACTGATAGCAAAATCCATTTATTTTCGTCAAGTGTTCCTAGATGGCAGCACTACAAACAGCCAGCTGATTTTAGAATTGAATTATTTGATATCAGTTTGATATTTTAAATTAAATAAAATTTAAGAGTGAATAAAACAATACGAAATCCGTAGTGTTGAAAAAAAAATTAAAATTATATTTTTCGTTAACATACCAAATCATACAACATAAATTAGTTTTGATGTGTTGGCCCGCGGAACATGACGTAAAAGAAAAGTGGAACTTCTATTGTCACCGACTAGACGATGGGTTACAATTTTAACACCAGGTAACAGTGAATTGGTTCAAAAGGTCCACCTAGTCAAACTCTGGGGCCGCCCATAAGTTTTTTATCATGCATTTTCCTGTCCATATTTGATATTTTCCTCTTTGTGAATCTTTCATGCATTCCCTCTCCAGATAAATAAATACATAAATAAATATATAAAATATAGATAGGTATATATAAAATGTAATTATATAAAATGTAGAAATAAAATGCATAGAGCCCCCCCCCCCCCCCTCGAGTGGTTTCCGTCCCCTAAGGGCAGCCGTAACCGGCTCATTGCTCAAGATCATGAATGTCTCCGTTTTGCCATAGATGCATTTTTTCTCACTATGTTCTAAAGATGTGGTTATGGTCTTTTTTACAACAAATGAAACAAATATACAGAAGATTCTTTAAGGAGAATATTGTCAATTAAAGCGAATGAAAGGGTCTAAAATTATGAAATATTACATGCAGAATGAATGTAGAAATATTTAACTGTACATAATTTATGGAACTTTAACAATATTTAACTGTACATAATTTATGCAACTTTAACAATATTTAACTGTACATAATTTGGCAATATTTAACTGTACATAATTTATGCAAATTGATGCAAAAACAGCTAAAAATAAAAACTTCAATTAAAACACAGTATAGAACAAAATAGTAAAGGTATCAACCGGTTTTAAAGGCAAAAAGATATTTTTTTGGGATAAGTCAGACAAAACACTAGTTCAAATGAAGAAAAGGACAGACACGAATTTTGTTTCTTAGCTGTTCGACACAAACCAACCAGCAGCGTTATCCGTGCATGTTCTGTACATACATATTTTCTAATTTAGAAATCTTTACATTTGTGACTGAATTTCAATACAATATGTGGATTATGAATCTATACTTGTCAGTAGCATAGGTTTCATATTCTATATATTTTAGGTTTACTTGTATTAGAATACAAGGAAAATGTTTATCAGTTTTCGATCGCAAGTTATTATTTTAAAATATTTCATAAAACATATTTTAAAATTTCATTTTACAAGTTGACAACAGCTTATTGACGCCAGTGTATGCATTTTGCTTATCTGTGGTGATTTAAAAGTAGTTTATGGATCATTTTCTGTAAACGGGAGTTTTACATGTCTCAGGTGTTTTAATAAAAGTTTGCATGACTTCGGAATGATTTTTGATACTGATCAGTTTTACTGTATTGTAGTTTATAGTCACCCATTAGCTAAAAAAATAATTTATATTTTTAATATTTAAAAATTTAGTTTTTTTTATTAAATACCAATTCCCTGTGTGTTCCAACAGCCATATAATGAAATCACAACTTCATTTACAAGCCTTCATTTTCTAGGTTTTTTTTAATTTGATATTTTATATTAAAGTTGACAATTTCAAATACAAACAGTAATAAAATATCCGCTATGCATTAGAGTAATATTTTAAATTAATTTTTTACAACTGTCCCCTTTTGTCATTCACTTGTCTTTTCATTTTAACACCTCTTTCTGTACATAGGTGACAACAAAATACAGTTAAAGTGTTATTCATTTTTACTAAAGTCCGTATTCACCATTTCAAGAGTTTGATTATGTTCCAATTGTCATTCTATGCAGGGAAATATTATGAAACTGAACAATTTTCGGTAAGTATTTTTATTCCTTGTTATTAACCTGTCTTTAATTATTCTGAGAATAAAAAAGTGAATAATTTATTTTTAACATACACTCTAAAACAAAAAAATCGACGCACTCCGCAAAATAATCTGATAGTAATGAAACTGCACATGCAAACACCTGTCGATCGAATATGCAAATGATCAAAAATTCGCAGCCAATGAATGAATAGTCGGAACTACAACGCATTGAATCTGAGCACCATGGTGGTGTAGCGAACCTCGACAAACACTAAAATAACCACCTGGACCATTAGTAGAAGACTACGGGGGCGGAATCTATATTCGCGGCGATAAGATGCTGCAATCGACACGACTTCAGTTTCATTAGTTTCGTTAGTCTTGCAAGTTTGTAAACTCAATTCTAGTACACATACTGCTAAATAGATGAGTTACACTATGGTATTCTTAAGCCAAGTAATGTAGTGCATATCTATTTTCTTGTTATGTTAAAGTTTCTTGTTATTAAATGGTTGAGTTTTTCTGTAGTATTTCCTTGTACGTTATATTACGAGTAAACCACACCATGCAACAACACGCAACCAAACCGTATGGTGGATTATTCTTCTCTCGCCACTCATTGAAAGAGGCGTCCACCATAAACTAATTTGAATTCTGTCTGTGATATCTTAAATAAAATTAAAAATTTAAATTCTTATACGGTCCCCGTACAAAAAAATTTATAAATCCAAAATGGCTTCATCTAATTGAAACCAAACGTTTGCGAGTATTGCTAAAAGCAATTTATTCACAAAGACAGAAAACAGGGTCCAACTTAGCCCAACTGGGGCCGGCGGCAAACATTTGTACTGGTCCCTCCTCCGCCTCTCGATATATTGGAAATGAACAAAAATATTTTTTCAGAAAAATAAAAGTATTCTATAAAGGTATGCAAAATGAAGTTTTTATATATTTTAATGGAATTTAAATTATTGGCAACTTTTTCATCACAGCCTCGAAGTTAACATGCTCTAAACCTTGAATTAGTGCGGTAATATTTATATGAATCACAATTTTATCCATAAATTGAATATTTTCAGTGAACAAACCTAATCTACTGGTATTATTGTTTTTTTTTTCAGAAGTAACTGTGGCGATTGAGCGTCGCCGGGCCCCGAACCAGGGACCCTTAGATTACTAGATCGACATTATAATCACTGAGCAAAAGCTAGCTTCTCCTCTGTTCTTATAATTCGGGAACAGGCTTCAAGCATCTTTGATAGATGTCTTTGGTGCCGCACACTCCCTCCGCTGATGAGGAATGCCGGGAGGCGTGTCGCCTCGGCGTGACGGACAGTCGTGGTCAACCAGGAAGGGAGTGTCAAGGCTTCTGACTCCGTATGGTGCTGACATCTCATGTTGAGAGGCGAAATCGTTGGAGAGGAAGGTTGCGTGTTTCAAACGTCCAGTCATCATTGTGGCGATTGAGCGTCGCCGGGCCCCGAACCAGGAACCCTTAGATTACAAGACCGACATTATAATCACTGAGCAAAAGCTAGCTTCTCCTCTGTTCTTATAATTCGGGAACAGGCTCCAAGCATCTTTGATAGATGTCTTTGCTGCCGCATAACCATTACTTTTCTATGTTGCAATTGTTTAATTTCTGGCCCTCCTGATACTTGTGCCCGGAGCAGCTGTTCCACATGCTACTGCGTTAGTCAGGATAAATAGACAACACAATTTAGAACAAGGGGAAGAAATCGGTCCCCAGTTAACGTATTAATGTACCGTATGGGATCAACCAACGAGTTTTGGAAAACACGCATTAATAGAAAATCGCATTTCCCACACTGTTGTTTATGGAATGCTCATTTCTGAACTATATTTGTCCATACACTAGTATGAGGATAACTGGCATTAATAGAAAATTGTATTTCCCACACTGTTGCTTATGGAATTCTGATTTCTGAACAATCTGTCCGCACACCAGCTTGAGGATAACTAGCATTAATAGGAAATTGCATTTCCCACACTGTTGCTTATTGGAATGCTCATTTCTGAACTATTTGTTCGCCCACCAGCATGAGGATAACTGGTATTAATAGAAAATTGCATTTCCCATACTGTTGCTTATGGAATGCTCGTTTCTGAACTATTTGTCCGTACACTAGCATGAGGATAACTGGCAAAGTAAGCCAAAAGATCAATTTCTAAATCACGCGTGTAGATCTTGACAACTGCATCACGTATTCTTAAGATACAGATATTTGTATATGAATGTTTTCCTGCGTCGCTAAATTTTGCATTTTCGGAGATCAATTGCGACTAACCGCTTAAAGCTCGATGAAATTTTTGAATATGCATATCTCCGGGAAATTTTGTAGATAAAAAGAGGGACATTTTCTTGTTTTCATGCATGATTCTTTGAAGAATATTTTACTGATTGGAACTTTTACTGTACGGGGACTGTATAAAAATTTAAATTTTCTAAAAACAACCCTCACAAAATTGAAATTGATTTCATAAAATGTTGTATATTTTTCTTATGAAGCTATATAATTCTAAGTATGCGTCTAAGAAGCACAGACACACACGGGTATTTTTACAAAAGTGTTCGATATATGTTCATGAGGTTTTAAAGTATGCTTTTGCATCAAAATCTTGAATTTAAAAATAATCTAAAAACAATAGTATTCAATAACTTTATTTAATAATATTAGAAGTTAAGATTGGAGACGTTTACATGGACAATGGAGAATTCTCTCTCAGAGTGACGTATATAAAAGGAAACGGATCACACTGACCTCAAACTGTCTATTCTCTATATCCATGTTAATCATTATACAGGGTGTCCCAAAAAGATTGAAACGCGCTTTAATTATTTACCTGTTGGAGATAAGTGGGCAATGTAATTTGCAAAAATGTTGAAAGTAAGGTAGGAAATAAGACTACGTCAATGAGTCCTCCCATTAGTTTTTAAAAGGTTACACTTTTTTAAATTTTTATACGACCCCCCTTACACACACATTTGGTCAATCAGGAAAGTTTTATTTTTAATACAACAAGATTAAAAAACCCCACATATCTGTATCTTTAAAAGCAACTTAATTATGATAAAGGAAAAAATCTGATTTGTGCCACTTTTTCGTTCCATGCGATAGTCTGTTTTATCAGTGAAAATAGGGATCATAAACAAATTGACGATGGAAATTGTTTAGAACAAACATACGTTAATATATGCCAAAATTTTTTATCATGAATGCATCTAAATAAAGCGTTACAGACAGATATCTTATAAAGTAGTGGTACTCACTACGCGGTCGGATATCCTATATATTATCATCCAGTTACATATTTTTTGTTATATGCCACAAATTTATATTTCTAACTTGATATATGGTCCCCATTCACAATGTTCAATTTTCAATTAAATATAACTCGCTCAATTTTAGAGATACAGATATGCGTTTTTAACACTTTACAACAAAGTTGAAAAGTGTTTATGACTTTGTTCATTCTGTCTGTCTGTCTGTCTGTCTGTCTGTCTGTCTGTCCGTTAGCACGATAACTGCCGTAAAAATGAGTTTATCAAAATGAAATTTTAGTATGTTGTTCAGTCGGTCTGTAGGACCTATGGGAATATAAATAAATAATATCACCCAATTAGTTTTTTATTGAACCCGAGTTGAAAAAATGAAATACATTGAACCCTATGGGACCTAATTTTTCAAACATTTTTTAAGTAAATTTAAAATTCACGAATTGCTTCGAAATTTTTAGGAAATATTTACATTATCCCATAGAATATATAAAAAAAAATTCAGTAAAATATGTTAAGTAGTTTTTTAATTAAAAAAAATATTTAATATAGGGAAAAAAACAAATTCAATTAAATTCTGACTTTGGGATATCTTCCAGAAAGAAAAGAAAGAGATATTATATAATAAATATCTCTCCATTTGTTTAAACGTTTTGCATATGGGAGTGGCTTCATATTTTAAGATAAATTTGGTAGATAACAATTTTTCATTTTTTTTAAATTTTATATAACTCTTCATGATAAATTTAATTGATGGCATTTTAAATGCACTTTCCTACGTCCTAGAGAGTTAAAATTTGGTACACAGCTTAAATTTGTTGAACATTTTATTCGACAAAAATTTGATGGATCTTTAAATATAGATCATACATTTTTTTCGAAATGGCCTGAAAATAATCCCCGTTCACTTCTATAAATCATTGGTGTAATATTGTTAAAAATTCTGATGTGGACAGCACATGTCTTTCTCTGCAGACTCATATTCGTTCTCTTTATTTATTCAATGATAATTTGAGTTTATCTGCACAACATAAGTATTTTAAATGACATTGAATTTACACGTTAAACTTAAATTTGGTTCTCATTTGATAGCTGGACTTATTGTCAAAGGTGGCGTAGCGAAAACGCGAAAAAACTAGAATATCTCAAGAACGGCTAGTCCTAGAGTAATGGGGTTAGTCTTATTCTTTTTGTTGTCAAAAATCACATATAAAATAGGAATTTAATTGATATAATTGAGCACACGTAGTCTTTTATTTTTATATATAACGATTTTTGCTGGCCATTTCGCAAAAATAGCCCATTCCTTTTTCCCGAATCGTACTAGAATAACCTACAAATGACTTATATACAAAATTTTGTTAAATTTGGTATATAAATCACTTGTCGGTTATTGAAATATTATACACCAAATTTTGTTAAATTTGGTTCATTAGTTTTTAGCTAAAGTGGATAAAGGCAATTTTTGAGGCCATTTCGCAAAGAAGGCAGATTCTTTTATTACGAATCGTACTATTATCTAATGAACATCAGGATTTCCCACAAAAAACATACCTACCAAATTGTATGAAATTCGGTCCATTAGTTTTTCAATTAGAGTGGATGTAATATCCACACAGAAACATACACAGATACACCCTTACACACACAGACGTCTTCCTAAAAGTAGTTTTTTCGTGTTCTAGAAGTCCCAAAACGCGTAGATCCTTTGAAAATTCGAGTTCCGACCTTCGGCACGATTCCAATACTTTGAGTACATACACATACACATATATATTATCTGTGTATTATCTGTGTATCTAAATTCCGTGCCTATGCAATTACAATAGTTGTGATTTTAAATGATCCCTAAACTTTTATTATTTCTTCAACGAAGCCTAATTTTAACATATGCAGAATGCAAATATCTCAAGCGATTGCAAGATGAATTACATAAGAATTGCTGAATTTTTTTCACACACAATTATTTAGCTCTGGAGTCTGGAATACAAGTTATATGAATGAAATATTCATTGATTTTACATAAAGAATCAGATGATTTATATTTCGATACAGTTTTAAATATTTAAGTATAATAAATTACTGTAGTACTGTGATAATGTAAAAGATATTACCACTGAATGAATCACATTTTAGAAATTTTTAAATGAAATTACATTTCAGTTGGAAAGTGTTTCATAAGCAATGCTTATGCATGATTGATCTTTCTTGTTGAAATTTGTTGATTGTCTTTGTCCTTAAGACTTGCATTATGCTTTATTATTTCCTCTTTTTGTCTTAATTTCTTTTATTTCTTTGTATTTGTAGAAAAATTTTGGAATAGTGTATTATGAGTTACTACATACATTCTAACTTTGGATTTAATAATTTATATTTATATATATATATATATATATATATATATATATATATATATATATATATCGGCATTGTGGCCGTGAATTTGCTTCTATGGTGATGTTAATATTACTTGAATTGTTTTTAACACTTTACAACAAAGTTGAAAAGTGTTTATGACTTTGTTCATTCTGTCTGTCTGTCTGTCTGTCTGTCTGTCCGTTAGCACGATAACTGCCGTAAAAATGAGTTTATCAAAATGAAATTTTAGTATGTTGTTCAGACGGTCTGTAGGACCTATGGGAATATAAATAAATAATATCACCCAATTAGTTTTTTATTGAACCCGGGTTGAAAAAATGAAATACATTGAACCCTATGGGACCTAATTTTTCAAACATTTTTTAAGTAAATTTAAAATTCACGAATTGCTTCGAAATTTTTAGGAAATATTCACATTATCCCATAGAATATATAAAAAAAAATTCAGTAAAATATGTTAAGTAGTTTTTTAATTAAAAAAATTATTTAATATAGGGAAAAAAACAAATTCAATTAAATTCTGACTTTGGGATATCTTCCAGAAAGAAAAGAGAGAGATATTATATAATAAATATCTCTCCATTTATTTAAACGTTTTGCATATGGGAGTGGCTTCATATTTTAAAATAAATTTGGTAGATAACAATTTTTCATTTTTTTTAAATTTTATATAACTCTTCATGATAAATTTAATTGATGGCATTTTAAATGCATTTTCCTACGTCCTAGAGAGTTAAAATTTGGTACACAGCTTAAATTTGTTGAACATTTTTTTCGACAAAAATTTGATGGATCTTTAAATATAGATCATACATTTTTTTCGAAATGGCCTGAAAATATTCCCCGTTCACTTCTATAAATCATTGGTGTAATATTGTTAAAAATTTTGATGTGGACAGCACATGTCTTTCTCTGCAGATTCATATTCGTTCTCTTTATTTATTCAATGATAATTTGAGTTTATCTGCACAACATAAGTATTTTAAATGACATTGAATTTACACGTTAAACTTAAATTTGGTTCTCATTTGATAGCTAGACTTATTGTCAAAGGTGGCGTAGCGAAAACGCGAAAAAACTAGAATATCTCAAGAACGGCTAGTCCTAGAGTAATGGGGTTAGTCTTATTCTTTTTGTTGTCAAAAATCACATATAAAATAGGAATTTAATTGATATAATTGAGCACACGTAGTCTTTTATTTTTATATATAACGATTTTTGCTGGTCATTTCGCAAAAATAGCCCGTTCCTTTTTCCCGAATCGTAGTAGAATAACCTACAAATGATTTATATACAAAATTTTGTTAAATTTGGTATATAAATCACTTGTAGGTTATTGAAATATTATACTCCAAATTTTGTTAAATTGGGTTCATTAGTTTTTAGCTAGAGTGGATAAAGGCAATTTCTGCGGCCATTTCGCAAAGAAGGCAGATTCTTTTATTACGAATCGTACTATAATCTAATGAACATCAGGATTTCCCACAAAAAACATACCTACCAAATTGTATGAAATTCGGTCCATTAGTTTTTCAATTAGAGTGGATGTAATATCCACACAGACACACAGAAACATACACAGATACACCCTTACACACACAGACGTCATCCTAAAAGTAGTTTTTTCGTATTCTAGAAGTCCCAAAACGTGTAGATACTTTGAAAATTCGAGTTCCGATCACGATTCCAATACTTTGAGTACATACACATACACATATATATTATCTGTGTATTATCTGTGTATCTAAATTCCGTGCCTATGCAATTACAATAGTTGTGATTTTAAATGATCCCTAAACTTTTATTATTTCTTCAAGGAAGCCTAATTTTAACATATGCAGAATGCAAATATCTCAAGCGATTGTAAGATGAATTACATAAGAATTGCTGAATTTTTTTCACACAAAATTATTTAGCTCTGGAGTCTGGAATACAAGTTATATGAATGAAATATTCATTGATTTTGCATAAAGAATCAGATGATTTATATTTCGATACAGTTTTAAATATTTAAGTATAATAAATTACTGTAGTACTGTGATAATGGAAAATATATTACCACTGAATGAATCACATTTTAGAAATTTTTAAATGAAATTACATTTCAGTTGGAAAGTGTTTCATAATCAATGCTTATGCATGATTGATCTTTCTTGTTTTTAATGATCTTGTTGCAGTAAAAAAAACTTTTCTGATTGACCAAATTTGTCTAAGGAGGGTCATATAAAAATTTAAAAAGTGTAACTTTTTGAAAATTAAAGGGAGGACTTTTTTATTTACGTAGTCTTATTTCCTACCTTACTTTCAACATTTTTGCAATTTGCATTGTCCACTTATCTCCAACAGGTAAAAAATTAAAGCACATTTCAATCTTTTTGGGACACCATGTATAAACTCTATCTACTATTTAGCCAATCCAGAGAAGTAAAGTAGATGTTTATAAGAGAATTGTTGAACTGGAACTGGGAAAAGAACCGGAAGATAAAAGTTTTAATAAACTACCCTTTTTCTCTCATAATTTGCGGCTGAATATGTATCAGTTATCATCTAAGCTCTATCTGTAGCAAATCCTTAGAAATAGATGTTTTAAGGAAAATTTTTGTAAAAACAATTTTATAGCGAAATTTTTGCCACCAACAATGCATGGCGTAACTCACTATAGAGACACAGCACATTATCTATATAAATAAAAATGAAAATCTGTCTGTCTGTCTGTCTGTCTGTCTGTTTGTCACACCATCACGGGAGAACGGCTGAACCGAATTTGATGAAATTTTGTGGGTAGCCCAGAAATAGCCCCACTTAAAATTATATCCGTGTTTTGAGATTCTACGACCAGTGGTTCTCGAGATATTAGTAAAAAACGAAATTTTCGTTTGTCTCATCATCACGGAAAAACGGCTGAACCGAATTTAATGAAATTCGGTGAATAGCCTTAAAATATCCCCCCATAAATTTTGTCCAAGTTTCGAGTTTCTAAGACCTGGGGTTGTCGAGATATTAATGAAAAACGGAACTTTTTCCTAGGAGTTCTACTCCCTAACTCCGTGGTTTATCCAAACGAAAAGCTTGAAAATCGTTTGAAAGTGAATTAAAATTTAATCTCTGAGTTTGATGGGAGATTTTTTGCGTTAATTAGTCACTTTCTGAAAACATGAATTGTTTGAAACATGATTTAAAGGGGAAATCTATCTCCATGGTTCATGGTTTATTTAAAACACGCTTTTACGGAACAATGAGAAGTATAGAGAAATCAAAATCGTTATTTAATTTCGCAGTTTATGTTATAAGACATGACATATTTAACATGTTATAAGATTCTATCTTATATCATGTTACTCAGAAACGCAATTAAATTAAATCTGTCTGTTAATTTTAATAATTATTTTTTGGATTTGAATAATAAATAAATGGATATAAAAATATATTTTAGAAAAGAACGATTTGATTTTTCTTATAGCATTTTTGACTGGATAATATCAATTACGGTCTTCAGGTTTAAAAATTATTATTATTTATATTTTCGGGGATTATTGATTCAAGGATTATTGATATTTTCAAGTTATTATGCAATTATTTTATTATGACAAAAATTGTTTAAACTCATATATTGTATGTTGTACGAATCTTCTACAAATACACGTGTATATCTTTTAATCTACGAGAATATAAGTAGTACAGGTATATTGACATATGTTTTGATATATATTGGCATATATTGGAATCAATTACGACCTTCTGGTATAAAGAGTACGGATATTATTGATGTTTTCAATTTATTACGTCATCTCTTTTATTTTGGCAAATATTTTTGAGACGCATATTGTAATACGGGTAATCTTCTACTAACACATTGGCATATTTTTTGATCTGCGACAATATAATTAGTACGGGGTTGCATATATTCATTCAATTCCTATTTTTTCTTCTGTAAATTTGCTTACAAAAGGGGGCAGGATGTTTTATTCTTCAGATCTGATCGTGAAGATAATTTTGCATAGTGAGAACATATATTCTTAAACTTCTCTTTAGGAGCAATAAATTTAATATTTTAACAGAATTTGCACATGATTGCGAACTTTAAGTTTCTTTAAATTATACACTTCGTACGAATAACGGGTGTGCTGTTAGTGGTTAATAAATTTTAACATTTTAGGAGGATATATCATGTTGCTCGGCATCGCAATTACATTAAATGTGTTTGTTAATGTTTTTATTATTTTTTTTCGATTTAAATAATAAATAAATGGATAAATGGATATAAAATTATATCTTATGAATGGACGGTTTGATTTTTCTTTTAATTATATTAATTGCTGACTGCGTACATCAATTGCATTTATTTTGGCAAAGCGTTTTCAAGCTTATATCGTATTTAGCTACTAAACTCATATATTGTGTTTAGCCAATAAATTCATATAGCCGATTGTTGAAACAGCAAAAGAGTAGAGCGGGGATATCTTCTAATACAATTGTAGTGTTTTCATTTAGTATATTGAAACGGGATAAGAATGTTTCATTCAGATCTGCAAATTCAAAGCTACGAATTTGGAGGGATATCGCTAATTTGACAACTTTTCTTAAACTTTGCCAAATTGACGGAAATGTCGCCAAATTGATATAAACGACACACAAACAGCTGCGGGGCGCGGTAGCCCATTGGTTAGGAGTTGCACTCGGTAGGCCCGGGTGCGATTCCAGCCACTGCCAGAACTGCCGCCGTGTTAATGCGGAGTACGATCACGTTAAACATGTGGGTCCGAAAGTCCTTCCGAGAGGTTGGTGGTAGGGAAAGGAGGGTACGGTCTCTGTGGATGCCTCCCCCACTGGGTTCCGGTCTAAATTGGGTGGCACTTCCCGACCGTCCAAACAGTTACCTTACACCTCTCTGGTAGGTCGGACGGTCTGGGTTTCAACAACAACACAAACAGCTACCATAAACCTTCGGGTTGGTCGTGTGGCTTGGGTCTTCTACATATCAATGAAATTTTTTTTTGTTTTGTTAGAAGAGAGTACTGAAATGATGTTTGGTTAGCATTTATTTGTCAGACCAACCATCCTACTTAGTAATACATTTAGCGAATTTTTAAAATGTCACCAAATTGATAAAAATGTTTTCAAATCTATAAAAATATCTTGAAATTGATAAAATTGCGCTACATAAATGATATTAATTGTTTTTTGTTAGGGGATAGTATTGTGATGATATTTCGTCAATTTGTCGCAAAGTGGAACTGTCAGTTCTACAGTCCCACTTGGCGATAAATTTGGCGATTTTTTAAAATGTCGCTAATTTGACGAAACTGTCGCCAAATGTTCCATAGAAATATAACTATTTAGACGATATTTTTTCTACCAATTTATTTGAAGCAAATGATATCATGTCGCTTAGCAACGGATTTAAATCCAATGTGTTTATGCGGCAGACGATTTTTATTAAATCCTTTCCGATTTGAATAATGAAGATATGTATATAAAATAAATTTCATTGCCATTTCATTTTGGACTGGATATTATCAATTATACTCTTCAGGTTTAAACATTATTATTATTGATATTTTCCGGAATTATTGATTCAGGGATTATTGATATTTTTAAGTTATTACGCCATTGTTTTATTGCGGCAAAAATTGCTGACACACGCATATTGTACGTTGTACGAGTAATCTTCTAGGAATGCACGGGTATATCTTCTAACATACGAGAATATAAGTAGTACAGGTATATTGGCATATATTTTGACATATATTGGCATATATATTGGAATCAAGTACAGTCTTCTGGTATGAAGTTTAAGGGGATTAATTATATATTCAATTTATTACGTCGTCTGTTGTATTTTACCAAAAAACATTTGTGACTCATATTGCAAAACGGGTAATCTTCTACTAATAATCGGACATTATAAGTAGTACGTGTATATCTTCCCATATAATTTTAGCACTTTAATTTTGACATATATTGGAATAAATGACTGTCTTCAGATTTAAAGATTACGGGTTTATTGGTATTTTCAATTTATACATGTAATCTACTAATACAGGTTATATTTTCTAATATTCACGTATATAATTAGTACGGGTCCCATACAATTTTAACGCTTTTATTTTGCATATATTGATTCAATTCCATATTTTTTTTTATATTTGCTTACATAAGGGGTCCAAGATGTTTTATTCTTCAGATATGTCCATGAAGATAATTTTATATAGCGAGAACAGAGATTCTTAAACTTCTTTTTAGGAGCATTATATTAAATATTTTAACAGAATATTTTGATTAAACATGTCATTTAGTATACTATAAGAATTTGGGCATGATTATGAATTTCAAGTTTCTTTATATTATATACTCCGTACGAAGAACGGGTATGCTGCTAGTAGAATAATAAGATTACGACTCAGTACTGAATCACGTCGACACTTGAGATCAAATACCGCAACACTCTGGAACCCCAAACTGCAATGACCGTACTAATTAATTTTTACTCATTAAAAAGCAATCGTTCTTTACTAAAATTTAACCAATGTATACTTATGAAGGTAATTTGATCAAACTTTCACCGATTATCGATTCTCAGTTTAATTAAAACTCTTAAGCTCCAAAGGGGCTCGAAAGTCACTTAAGATGAAATTAAATTATGGTCTTAATAACGGTGGAATCGTCTAATAATTGGTTAATTATAGATGGAGTAGTTATTTGATACGATGCTGACTTTATTATGAAGCTATAGTTGTGGCTGATGTAAAATTGAAAAATTGTTTAATGTATGCAACGTGATCGAATCATACATATTCAATATTTCTTTTTCAGAAATTTTATTTAAGTTTTATCCAAAGTACGCTATACTGTAAACCATTTGCAAGCATGTTACTGAAAGTTTCAGGGGAATCAGCTGTCCGTCATGGAGAGTAAGGTTTCTGATAGTTATTAACCCTTTGCTTACGGATGGGACAGCTCCTCTCCTCTCCCCATAGTGACCAATTATCTCGAATATTTTAAAATTTATAGTATTGAGTATGGGACAGAAACTAACGAAACCAAGTTTTTTGCCACCCCTGTGATGATTTGCCACCCCTCTGAAGATATTTTGGCGAGGATTCGAAAAATATTTCAAGACCCTCTAAAAGCATCCACAGTGCCCTAGAATGCAAAATATGTCTAGAATCTTTGCAAACTTACAGTACTGACCACGTAACAGAATCTAGCGATGCCATATTTTATATTTCATTCCAGGAGTGGGAAAATAGCCAGGGGGTTGATATGTCTTTCTAGACCCACCAAAAGTCCCTCTGTGATCTATAAGACTGAAACTTTACATACTTAAAAAATCAAACACGGGTGAGAACGTAAAGGAGTCAATTTCAATTTAGGACGAATATTTTCAAAACTAAAAGCGCCACGCATTGTCAAACAAGATAAAACTTATTAAAAACTTCATTTTATAAAAGTATTAGTTTTTCTGTCTATGGTAGGCTTAAGTGCTTGTGTGCAATAAAATACGCCATAAATAAGAACATAAATTGATTATTAAAAGTATCAACTGCTTTTAAAAGCAAAACAGGAAATTATTCATGGGATTACAAACAGAGCGACAGTAGCAGCAAAAAGCAAGAACGCATTTGTCATAAAGCAGTTACATAACGTGCTCCCTTAAAAATGTCGTTACCAAATGAGTATTCGATAAATAAAAGGAATATCCTAGAACGATGGATAATAAGTAGTTGACAGATTGAAAACATTTTCTTAGTGAATGAATTATAGGCTGAAGTGCAGTATGATAAAATAAATTGTGAAATATCCCGTTTTGGAAGATACAGCAACAATAGACATCAAGAAAATAAAAATATACGAAGAAATGATTGTAAAATACTTATAAGACGATGAAAACATATAGTACATAACAAAATGTAGGAAACAAACTACTGCAAGATACTAAAATTCTAATTTCATCGAAATTGGACTCTGGTTTTGCACGCAATTTTTGACGAGGAAAAGAATATAACCAACTCCAATACTTTAGGACAAACCGAACAGCCATTTCACATTTCACAATTTTTTTTTTGTAGTTCAAATTACTTTAAAAAAAATCTGATGTGGGCAGCACATGACTTTCCCTGCAGACTCAATTTCATTTTTTCTTTAATAATTCATTAGATTGAGTTTAATTGCACAAAATAACATTAAAATTGCATTTTTAATTCGATTTTTGTTTTTATTTAGTAATTGGGCATGTTTTCGAAAGCGGCGTAACAAAATTGCAAGAAATCTCAAATATCTTGAGAACGATTTGTCCTAAAGTATTGGAGTTGGTTATATTCTTTTCCTCGTCAAAAATTGCATGCAAAACAAGAGTCCAATTGATACATTTGAGCATACGTAGTCTTTTTTCTTTTTTTAAATTTTGGCGATTTTAGCGGGTCATTTCGTAAAAAAAGGCAGACTGTTCTTTTCCGAATCGTACCAAAATCTAATCAGCATCAGAGTATCCCACAAGTAACTTATTTACCAAATTTTGCGAAATTTGTCAATTAGTATTTTAGCTAGAGTGGATACATGAAATTTTTACGGGCCATTTCACAAAAAAAGACGCGTTCTGATTTTTCGAATCGTACCAAAAACTAATCAGCACCAGGGTCAAACCCAAGTGACTTACCTACCAAATTTTATAAAATTCGGTCTATTAGTTTTTGAGTTAGAGTGGATACATACATTGCACAGACACACAGACTGACACACAGACAGACACACACACACACACACACGCACACACACACACACACACACACACACACACAGACGTCACGCTAAACATAGTTTTTTCGTATTCTAGAGGTCTCAGAACGTGTAGATCCGTCGAAAACTCGAGTTCCTATTTTCGGCATGATTCCAATACTTTCCCTATACATTACCATGTAGTACAGTGAAAGTAATAATATTTCGTGAAAGCAAACGAAAAAAAAATGTTAGGATGACAATTTGATACGAAACATGAAACATTTGTTACTTCACCTGAATTCAAATAACATATGATAAAACAGCATAATTATAAATACCAGAGAATAAAAAAATACCGAATGAAGAAAAAACAATAAATGAAGAAAAACCACAGATTTCGGAAACTATGAGTAAACTTCTTTATCTTAGTTCATATAAAATTTGATAAAATGGCTTTAAAATTACCATTGAATAAAATATTTCGGAAATAAGAATATAACAAAAGTAAAAAGAAATAAACGATTATGGAATAAAGAACCTCTGATACTAAAAAATATCTCCGTGTGCGTATGTCGAATCAGGACCACGTAATCGAGGGGGGAGGGGATGAGTCATCCCAGAAAGAAAGCAGAAAATGATCATTCTCAGAAAAAAAGAATTAAATTCAGTAAGGTTTTGTATGATAAAATACAGTGAAGTTGCCGCCCAGGCGCTGAAATGGATAGCGTCTCCGACTGCTGTCTAGTGGGCTTGGGTTCGAAGGTGTTTTCATGAGGATGAAGCCAGTCTTCCGCCTTCTGGGTCCTCGCCAAATATGAAGCTGCACCCCCACCCCTGACCTTCGTCAGTGATGCTTGTTTGTGTTAATAAACTTTGTGATCTCGTCTTGTGTCATTCTTTGTCCTTCTTCCGGCATCACTGGTCCTGTTTGCGGCTCGACCGAAACAGGAGGTTATAAGAAACAATACAACACAGTGAAGTTACTTCAGCTTTATAACAATGAGTTGCAGCAAGAAAAATGCTGACCTGGTCATCGGCATGTAATCAACTGGGAGCCAATGATAGTAAGAAAACTTGTTTTGACTCACAATTTTGCGAATCTCTGTCGAAATCGATAGTCATGCTATCATAAAGCTAGCTTTAAAATTTTGAAATACTAAACAAGGTTGAAAAGGTTAAGTTTGTACTTACAGGACCTTTATATGAGGGACGCGACTAAAGTTCAGATCGTGCTCATGAGGACCGCTTATGATGCAACCTCATGAAGCTGAGCTCAATGAAATTTCAAGCCGACTGTCTAGTAACTGTAGTTCTAACCGATCATTTTGTCTCTGTATCAGTTCGCAAAATTTCTTGCTTCAATCGCAAGAAATGTTAGCAAATTTTATTACTTCATTCGCAAGTAATTTTAGCAAATTTTATTACTTTATTCGCAAGAAATTTTAGCAAATTTTATTTCTTTATTCGCAAGAAATTTTAGCAAATTTTATTACTTCATTCGCAAGTAATTTTAGCAAGTTTTATTACTTCATTCGCAAGAAATTTTAGCAAATTTTATTTCTTTATTCGCAAGAAATTTTAGCAAATTTTATTACTTCATTCGCAAGTAATTTTAGCAAGTTTTATTACTTCATTCGCAAGAAATTTTAGCAAATTTTATTACTTCATTCGCAAGAAATTTTAGCAAATTTTATTACTTCATTCGCAAGAAATTTTAGCAAATTTTATTACTTCATTCGCAAGAAATTTTAGCAAATTTTATTACTTCATTCGCAAGAAATTTTAGCAAATTTTATTACTTCATTCGCAAGAAATTTTAGCAAATTTTATTACTTCATTCGCAAGAAATTTTAGCAAATTTTATTACTTCATTCGCAAGAAATTTTAGCAAATTTTATTACTTCATTCGCAAGAAATTTTAGCAAATTTTATTACTTCATTCGCAAGAAATTTTAGCAAATTTTATTACTTCATTCGCAAGAAATTTTAGCAAATTTTATTACTTCATTCGCAAGAAATTTTAGCAAATTTTATTACTTCATTCGCAAGAAATTTTAGCAAATTTTATTACTTCTTTCGCAAGAAATTTTAGCAAATTTTATTACTTCATTCGCAAGAAAATTTAGCAAATTTTATTACTTCATTCGCAAGAAATTTTAGCAAATTTTATTACTTCATTCGCAAGAAATTTTAGCAAATTTTATTACTTCATTCGCAGGTATTGTCTATTCCATGCTGACGCGCAAAGAATAAGAGCGGAACCGGTCCATGAATGTTGTCAAAAGTGAGAGCGCATTTCGATATGATATCATAAGAAATTTATGAAAGAGAATTCAAATGCTGGCAGATAGTGTACACACTTCATTTTTAACGGAAATATTAAGTATTTTTATTCTCTTTTGCATACTTATTTTGTACAATCGTACTAATTTCGAAAAAACCGAAAATGACATCACCAGAAAATGACATCACCTTATGATATCATATCAAAAATGACATCACCAGAACTGAAAGTATAGATGCTTAGTAAACCCTCTAAACTCTCCAGAATTCAATGCTGAATCCAAATCAGTCATCTTCTGAGCTCTCTTTAGTCAATCCTGGAAAATATATGTTTCAAGGAAATTTTTTGAGTTGGAGGTTGAAAAAGAAATGGATGTGGAAATCGTCAGCGAACCTCCTACCTCCTCTAGATGAATTCATATCAGTAAGCATATAAATTCTAATTATAACCAATATTGCGTAAAATATGCTTTAAGAAATGCTTGCCAATCCAGTGGTCGAGCGGTCAGCGGCAATGCGTTTCCGTCTGATCGCTGGATTGCCGGGTTGTGGGTTCGAATCCCGCCAGCGGGCATGGATGTTGTATTGTCGAGGCAAAGTCAGATTTCCGCCCTTGAGGTGCCTCAATAAAAAGTGAAGCTGCAAATTCTCGCTCCTTCGCCATGGGACCAGGGGTCTAGTGGACGTGGTGTTTAGACGCTCTTCACCACGGGGGATAAGTAACAATAACAACAGAAATGCTGTCAACCGGGAGTGGAAAATAAATAGGAAGTGGATATCATTAGCAAACCACTCTGCTTCTATTATAATTGCATGCCGAATCTATGTCAGTTATCATCTAAGCTCTATCTATTGCTAATATCGAATATATGTTTCACGTAAAATGAAAAATTTTGAACCAGAAATATAAAAAGAACCGGAAGTAAAAATCATTAGTGATTCCCCCTACTGTCTCTAGAATGTGTTGATAAATCGGTATCAGCCATTATTTAAGCTTTATCAATAGCAGAAGAATCTTCAGAAATAGATATTTAAAAAAAAAAAACTTTTCAATAAAAACAATAGTGCAGTAACATTTATGCCATCAATAATGCAATATTTGAAATAAGAAGTAAAATGTGTGATAAAAACCACGAAACTTTTCGCATCATTCATATCACTTTCCATTTAAATTCTGCACACCGCAATACCATTTTGGAAAATTGCACTCATCGGGATTGAAATAAAAAAAAAACATTTAAAATAGCGTTCCTTCAAAAAGCGCAGAAAATATACTTCGAAACAATTTTTTCTCCACAGTTTTCTCTTTGAAGGAGGACGTGTCAGAGACGTGAATGAAACACCAGATACAAAATGGAAATGTCAGAGTTTAGGAAGCATACAATGTAACTGGTTATGACAGGATTTGAAAAGTATAAATTTGGAGGCTGATAAAAACTTGAAAAGTGGATAGAATAAAAAACATACTTTTCAGGGAGAACTAAATAAAAAAAGGAGGATGGATGAACAAATTTTTATAAGATCATCACATTCCCTTCAGATGAATACTTCATTTTGTATTCATATTTATAGGGATAGAACTGTTATTCTATCGATAAAATTGCCTATAAAATGAATATACTTACGAACGAAAATACTTAATGATAATGAATATGATAATGAAAAGAATATACTTAATTTCTATTTAAATTATAGCTTTTAATGGAAATTACTTCAAACTTGCAGTTTTAGAATAGTATTATTGACTTTTAAATGACGACAACTCAAAATTAACGGCTCGTCAGTTGGTAATGCGGTAGTGCTGCTATTGTATTGTACTTTAAAATAAACTAGATTTAAAATTTAAAAAAAAATGATGTGGGCAGCACATAACTTTCCTTATATAATGTAATGAATTTACTTCTTTCACAGTGAAAAAGTTATGTATAAGATCTATGGCACAGTGTTCTTAATGTTGAATTGTACATTTGTACCTTTTCTGGATAATAACATGTAAAACTATTTCATACCCAATGAACTTATATTTCACTCAACTCTAATTAACAATTATCAATATTGATGGCATCCTCAATAAGCAATATAGCCCATGTATCATACTAAATTATTAATAAGTAATTCATCAATTATGCATTATTTTTATTAATTTGGCGTATTTTATACAATTTGACAAAATTTTTGTCAATCTGGGGTGAAAAATCGACAAGTCAGCGATATTTCGGTAGATTAATTACCAAGGTCGCCAAATGTATCACTAAGTGTTACAAACAAATGGGGAGAGGAACATTTATTATATATTATAGAAGGTATGCCAGTCATATGATGGAATTAAAATTTTGCAAAAAATTACCTCCTATTTAATGCCATTTTTATCAGTTTGGCAACATTTCAATCGATTTGGCGACATCGTCAAGTTGGCAAGATGGCGACATCCCTCAAAATTTATCGCCAAGCATTATGAACGGACGGAAAGATGGATTATTTTCATAATCGAATCTTATGTTCTTTCTGATATATTTAATTTCCATCAATTAATCGTCATTTTCATTGTTTTAGCGATATTTTTTTAACAATTTGGCGACATTTTTGTCAGTTTGGCGATATTTTTATCAATTTGGCTACAACTTTATCAATTTAGTGACAGTTTTATACATCTGGCGACATTTTCATCAATTTATAAAAGTCAATTTAAAAAAGGCAACATTTAAAAAAGTCCCTATCTCGGCGATATTTTGCCAAAATTACGCTAAGCATTGCAGATGGAAAAATGTATTATTCCTATATTAGATTCTTATATTCTATCTAAGATATTGATCAATTATTTGTCATTTTCATTGATTTAAAGTCATTTTTTTCAATTTGACGACATTTTCATTAATTTGGCGACATTTACAAAATCGCCAAGTTGGCGATATGCCGCCAAAATCTCACTAAACGTTATGGACGGATAATTAGGTTATTCTTATTGTGGATAAATGACTATTGCCATCCAAATAAAAATTCTTGCCCAAATTACTTTTACTCGTGAATGGAACGAGCTAGATCCAAGCGAATGATGCCAACAAATTTATCGCACAATATTACACATGAAATACATATTTCATATATTATACATATTTCGCAAAAGTTAATACTTTTTATTAATTTTATGTGATTTTTTGATAAAATTATTCGAAAAATGTGCTATATCTCGAGAACGGTTCATGCTAGCGTTCCAAAATTTATGTCAATCGTTTTTCAATGAAAACTTACATAAGAAATGATTATTTTCATAACTTTATTGAAAGTTTTGATTTTTTGATTATTTTTTCAAAATTTCACTCGAAAATTTGGGAGGGTTCTGAACATTCGAATGCATTTAGAAACAACAAGCTTCCAGTATTCACGGATTGTAATTTTGTGTACCAAATTTCGTTCGAATCGCTCCATTCGTTCGTGAGATATCCTCTCCTCCACAGACTCACTGGCATGCAGACATCGCCTCACAAACGTTTGATTCGTGTCCAGGGTTGTTTGAAAGTGCTCTCCCGTCGAAAATTCGTTCAAATCTTCAACCCCCGTTACAATACTTTTGTTATACATTATGCTATGTACGTATACATAGAAAGTGATTATAACGATAAATACTCCGAACATAAAGGAATTTCGAACACAGAGGACATTATACCCTTTTTCCGAACAGCGAGTCCTTCAATAACGTTTTCATTGAATTTATTTAATTTAATTTATCTATTAGAGTTTACATTTGATGTCAATTTTTCGACCAAAGATAATTATGAAAATCAACTTTCTACAAGTATAACATACTCATCGTTTAATTCACGTTAAACAGTTATTTTTTCCTAAAGAAACAAACAAGCAACATAAATGGTTTTTGATTCAAGCAGAAAATGAACGGAAACAAAATAGCATGTGTGCCACACAAATATATATATATTTTAACCTACGCCCGTCTCCGACCTCTCGGCCATAAGTCGACGAGCAGCCCAATACAAAGAAGAATGATAAAAATAGTCACTAAAAGCCCTGTCAGTAACACATAAAGGAAAACAGTCAAGAACAGCAGGGCATATGTTGAGGTGCTCTCCAGTCATGGGAACGCCATGGTCGCAAAGAGGGCAGACATCTGTATCTGTTAGTCCCATTCGATACAGGTGACTCTGTAAGTAATCATGACACGTGGCAAGTCTAAAGCAAGCCACGCCAACTGCTCTATGCAAGGAACTGGGTATTCTTGCCGACTTATTTAACAGGGAGTTCCACTTTTCGCCAGAAGCTCTCTCCCAGTACAGACTGAAACGGTTAGCTTTAATAGAGAGGGATATATATCGCTTTATATGCCGCACAGGTAAGGGCAGATCCGGTTGCGTCATTTGAGATTTGTTCTTAGCCAATAAATCTGCCCGCTCATTTCCATATATCCTGCAGTGGCTTGGAATCCACTGCAGGGCAATGCGGTTCTTGATGTTCAGCAGCTTATCTATTTTTTCCACACAGTTCTTGGAAATCTCACATTCCCAGAGATTGAAAGTTTTTAAGGTCATAATTGCTGCCCTGGAATCAACAAAAAAAAAACGATATTTTCCTTTACACACTGCTCCATTTTGTCTAACGCTAAAGAAATGGCGGCTATTTCGCCATCAAAGTTGTCAAAGTGTTTCGCAAGACAATGTAAGGTCTATAGAGTAAGCGACAGCTCCATCATTTTTAATGCCCCTCAGCTGAATCTTCAATATAGACATGGAGCCAAGAATCATCCGGAAACGTTTATGTATAGTAGTCAAGGCAGTAAATTTCAATTCAGAGTCAAGAGAAGATTTCTTGTTAACAACAGTGACAAGGTCCAAGTATCTCTCAGCAAGTTTTAAGTTTTTCAATGGACACCAAGGGTTTGGAAAGGGAAAGCGAGCTCAAGAAGGAAAGTCAAGTGCATCATGCAGTTCTTTTATACAAATAAAATATTCTTCTTCAAATTGGGACTGCATTCTTTGCAGTACGGAGCCCAGAACTCATCACTGTGAACATACTTACTGAGTCGTTCAGTAGAAGAAAGAGCTGTATGTTTTGTAGCAGGAAAATTTCAATAATTTTTCACATAGAGGACAGGCATAAGGAAATCGGTCCCCCACTTGAGTTGCTGTCGCAATAATTTATTTGCAAAATACTGCTCTCCACCGCGCAGCCGTTATTACACTTCATAAAACGTTCCACGAAAGTTTATCTCCTACAGAGTGTTAATGTGTCATGAACGATATTTAGTCATAGCCACTTTTAGTCGTAGTCATTTTTCTTCAATTGACTGACATTAGAAAATGGCTGTGTTATTTGATAGAGGCTTATAATTCTTCAACAAGGTACTCTAGCCCTAAAAATACAGCTCCGGTTCTGCGGGAACTTAATGCAAATATTTTTAAGATTTCATAGCATTTTGGAAGGATGCTTTTTTAACACTTTACAACAAAGTTGAAAAGTGTTTATGACTTTGTTCATTCTGTCTGTCTGTCTGTCTGTCTGTCTGTCTGTCTGTCCGTTAGCACGATAAAAGCCGTAAAAATGACTTAATCAAAATAAAATTTTAGTATGTTGTTCAGACGGTCCGTAGGACCTATGGGAATATAAATGAATAATATCACACAATTAGTTTTGGATTGAACCCGGGTTGAAAAAATGATATACATTGAGCCCTATGGGACCTAATTTTTCTAACATTTTTTAAGCGGATTTAAAATTCACAAATTGCTTCGAAAATTTTAGGTAATAGTCAAATTGTTCCATAAAATATATAAAAAAAAATTCAGCTAAATATATTCAGTAGTTTTTTTTAAATAAAAATTAAAATAATAATTACACATCTTATATGAAACGATCACGTGACCATGATATGAAACGATCACATGACCCACTTCAAAATGAGATATGGCATCCATCTTGTTTCAAATTCGTGATTTTTTAAAGTTCTTTTTAATTCATATTGAGTGTTGTATCCATCCTAAAACTACTTTATTTCTGTTTAAATTCTGTGCATCTACATACTAAAACAACACAATGACAATATATTTGAGTTTAAATTCTCATTCAAATTTGATTATTTCTACAATTAAGCCTATTTTTCACCTATGTAAAATGTAAACAGCAAAATATGTAGAATGAGTTGTATTAGAATTACTGTATTTCTTTAACACAAAATAATTCAGTCCATGGAGTCTGCATGGCTGATATGAATGAAATATTAATTGATTTTATAAACAGAAGGACGATATTTTTCGATGAAGTTTTAAGCATAAAGTTTATGAATTGTAGCTCCATGGTCTTAATTTTTAAATAAAATAAATTATTATAGTATTGTGATGAATGAAATGGAGAAAGTTATGAATGAAATCCTGCTTTTATAGAGAGATCCAGGCGTGTTATTTTTTCTATGACGTCATTTGAATTAATTTCAGTTGTTTTCGATGAAGTTTTCAAATATAATAAATTATCGTAGTATTATGATAGATTTAAAAATATTACCGTGGAATGTATTGCATTTTAGAGATATTTAAACCACGCAATTTATATTTCAATGCCGTCTTTTGAATGAAGTTCATTTTTTTCAATGAAGGTTTAAGTTTTCAAATATAATAAATCAATGTAGTATCGTGATAAGTTTTAAAATATTACCGAGGAATGTATTGCATTTTCGACTTTTTTAAATAAAATTGCATTGAAGTTGGAAAGTGTTTCATAATCAATGCTTTAAGCATGATTGATCTTTCTTGTTGTACTTGGCGGGGAATTATTTACTATGAAGGAGTGTTTTTGTGGGGAAAATATTACTTTACTTACATACATATAATGTATAAGGAAATTATTGTGACGGGATCGAAAATTCGAATTCGAGTTTTCGACGGAAGAGCACGTTTCAAGCATTCCGGAACACGAATCAAACGTTTTTGATATGATGTATGTGTGTGTATCTGTGTGTCAGTGAGTCTGTGGAGACGATACCTCACTTAAGAATGGAGCGATTCGAACGAAATTTGGTACAAAAATTACAATCCGTGAATACTGAAAGCCTATTGTTTGTAAATGCATTAGGGTGTTCAGAACCCTCCTAAATTTTCGAGTGAAATTTTAAAAAAGTCACCCAAAAATAAGAACCTTTAATAAAGTTACGTAAATAGTCATTTCTTATGTAAATTTTCATTAGAAAAAGATTGACATAAATTTTAGAATAGTAGTATGAACCGTTCTCGATATATTACACATTTTTCAAAAAAAATTATCAAAAATCATATTAATTAAAAAAATATTAACTTTTACAAAATATGTTCACTTTTCATAAGTAATGTCATACGATAAATTTGTTTATATTATTTTCACAGATCTAGCTTGTTCTATTCATGAGACATGATACTTTGAGTAAAACTTTTGTATTTGGACACAGACATTTATCTGCTATAAGAATAACTTATTTCTCCGTCCATAAAGCTTGGCGAAATTTTGTTTATTTAGAGTTACGCGAAATATAAGTTAATTGGGTATTTTGAAATAGTTTTATATGTTGTCATTCGGAAAATTTCCAAATGTACAATTCAACGATAAAAACACAGTATCGTGGACCTTATACATTATTGTTTGACTGTAAAAGTAGTAAGTTAATTGCATTATATAAGGAAAGTCATGCGCTGCCCACATCAGATTTTTTTAATATGCCATTGCTATCCAGTTATCTCACCACTTACCTTTTGCTGGTGAGTAACAAAAACAATGAAACCATTGTCCAGCGGTGGTGAGGAAGAAATTACTAATTTGACTCAGATGCCACGTTATGTCTGCCCACAAGCGATTTTTTGTTATTTACTTACAAAAACCGAAAATGAAAGTTCATAATGAAATTCATTCGTTGCAGAAAAATAGCGAATTTTCCCGCATTAAATGTATTTAAATGAGTGTCAGTTTTTCTCTTTATTCCTTGATGAACTCTCGCCTGGAGCTTCCGTGGAATTTCCTTCTCAGCCGATGATGAACAAAGAAATTAATGGACCGCATTCCTCGGAGTCCTGCCCCTGTCATTCGCAAACGAACCTTCACCCACCACCACCTCTAGTGTGCAAGTGAAAGGATATGAGATGACGATCAATACTTCTTAGTTCTAAATTATTCCGTGTTCGATAAATAGGTATGGATATTGAGGTTTCACGAAGAAAGGCGTGACAGAGTTGTTTTCGCCCAATTTTATTCTGACGAAGTTCCCAGAGCTTACAAAGTCTCAAGAATGGCTTTCGCTTTTTAAGACTTTACAATATAGTAGTTGAAAAGTGTTTATGACTTTGCTCATTCTGTCTGCCTGTCCGTCCGTTTGTTCGTACGATAATTGCCGTAAAAATGACGTTATCAAAACGAAATTTTAGCATGCTGTTGAGACGGTCTGTGGGACATATGGGAAAGTAAATGAATAATATCACCCAATTAGTTTTGGATGGAACCCGAGTTGAAGAAATGAAATACATTGAACCCTATGGGACCGAATTTTTTAAAATTATAGTGTGTTACCCTTCACTTTATAGGACTTGAAAAAATCTTTCGATTGATATCATACTTGTCAATGTAACCCTGGGGGGTAACTTTCCCCCTGACGGGGGCTAGTGACGTCACAAACAAAAATATTTGTATAACGGCTATCTTTCACAACAATGATTGAAACTATTCACTCATTGTGAAAGATAGGGTCATTGGGGGCGGGTCTCTGATCTGCTTGTTGGGGGTTCCGATCGTCTCCGTCGGCGTTCTTCTCTGGGACTGGTTGCGCCTGGCCTCGCTCGGCGGGGCGATGGTTTGGTGTTCCCTTGGTGTCTTAGTGAGTTTGCGCGTGGCTTGGTGGTGTCGGCGGTTTTTCTTGTCCGATGGGCTCAGATGGCTCGCTGTTCCTCCTCCGTGCTGGAGGTATTTTCTCTTCCAGCCATGAGCTTAAAGCAGCCTTATGCCATTCATGGCAGGCGCTACGGTCTGGGTTTAAAGTCTCCTTAAGGGATATAAATATACCCATTTATGCATGAAAAAGTCAAATACAGTCCTATGCTGCCATATTAAAAAATATAAAATTTTGAATAAATGTCAAAGTTTCGCTCTAATTTAAAATAAAAAAATTCTATCTAGATCTAGATTTTTTTTAATAACAAAACCGGTTATAAATTTTCGTAAAAATCCATTAATATTTGTGACCGCTATGGTGAACATAAAAAATCGACCGCAGATATCAGACAGATAAACGGGTATCACTCCAAGAACGGTCAAAACGTGTTCAGGATGTCTTTAAGCAAATCTTTAAACATATACAAAATCTCGAATTCGAAAATTTTCGTGGAAACAATATTTTTTTCTGTACTATATTAGATAGTATGAGAAGATAAAAATGTACATTACTGTTGATGACAACATGCACTATTTACAAAATAATAATGCACTGAGTATTACTCTCTTTACTAAATTGCATACTTTCTTGTCTAGGTTCTTTAGTTTGTAATATTCATAAGTATGGTAATTACAATAGATAGAATAGAATAGAAAATCTCGATCTAGATAGATTTTTTCTTAAATTAGAGAGAAACTTCAAAATTTATTTAAAATTTTATATTTTTTAACATGACAACATAGGACTGCTTTGACCTATTCAGGAAGAAAGGAGTATATTCATGGCTCAATGATCCTATCTTTCCCAACAATGAGTGAATAGTTTTAATCATTGTTGTGAAAGATAGCCGCTATACAAATATTTTTGTTCCCGACGTCATTAGCCCCCCCCTCAGGAGGAAAATAACCACTCAGAGTTACATTGTCAAGTTTGATATCAATCGAAAGATTTTTTCAAGCCCTATAAAGTGAAGGGTAACATACTATAATTTTGAAATATTCGATCTTTTTCCATTAGATTCTAATGCCATGGCTGTGTTGAAAGTAACATAGTCGTCAGATCATAGAACATTTCTCGCAAAGGAAAACTTCTCGCAGAAAAGGGAAATTTTTTATAGAAAAGGGAAATTTTCCTCTGGAAAGAAATATTTCGTATGGAAGGGAAAACTATAAAATATTACCAGCGTTCGGAAAAGGGGAAAATGTGAAACGATATGACATTTTTAATATTTTGATATATATCGTAATATGTACAGTAAATATATTCGTATAATAGCAAATGCACAAACAAAAGTTTCATGTTTTATCATACATTTCTACGAAAAATTATATTCCGTAAATGTAAAATATTCATTTCTTGGGCCTCATTGTTCGTGATGTTAGAAGTTAATCCTTCAGGGATAGATAAAAGTTCCTTGTATAAGGGAAAATAAACTTACATTTTTTGGTTTTTCCCTTTCTTCGTATAGATTCAAAATTATTCTAAACTTATTCAAAATTGCACTACTTTTATGCACAGCTGAATATAAAACAACTTTCACAGGTCCAAGTGGAATTGGAAAACGGAAAAACTATTTTAGAAAAGTTTACCTAAATAAGTATTGGTGCTATATGGAGATTGCATTCCTAAAATTTCTAGTCTTCTAGCCAGCCTTGTCTGTTATAAAAAAGACAACGGTTCCAACGGCTTGAGAGAATTTTTCGATCTCTATAGCGGTTTGTAAAATTGTGGCACTTAGTAAGTTTTCTTCCTGCCAATGAAGGTGTTGGATTTTTCAGCAGAAAAGGAATAAGAACGAAATCGGCCTATGGATGTAGTTATATGAAATGGAAGCGTGATGTATCGGATACAATATTTCTAGAGGATATATTTAATAAATAACTTGATCGCAATGTAAAACGATACGCAAGCAAAGTGTACTTTTCGGTAGTGAATAAGCAATAGTGTAATGAACAGTAATAAGCAGTAGTGTAATAAACAGTAGTGTAATAAGTAGTAGTGTAATAAACAGTTGTGTAATAAGTAGTAGTGTAATAAGCAGTAGTGTAATAAACAGTAGTGTAATATGTTTAATAATTTTAATACGTTTAATAATTTTAATAAGTGCAATAAATGTAGCAAGTAAAATAATAAGCACCATATCAGAACACACTTTAATATCCATACCTTTTAGTATCCTTACTATTACACTACAAGCAAGTGTAATAAGCAGACGTAATTTTCGGAAATTCTTGTATTTTCTTCTTCAGTGTAAGCAAACCTAGAGCTGAACGCCTAATGAACTCATGTGATAGAAGTCTCCCGTCACGTTTTATGGAGCAATTTGTGGTATTATTTCTGGTTTGTGGGCAAAGGTACAGTATTGTGGCAATTGAGAAATGCAGTTTTTTTTTTTAAATTCAGTTTTATTCAAGTTTTCTATGGATACATTTAAAACTAATAAGTGATATGACCTCCCCGAGACTTTATAACATCACAGATACGTTTCGGCATGGAATGTACTAGACTAGCACATGTAGTTTTAATTTCAACGTCTCTGAACCATATGTCAATAACGGCCGAAATTAGCTTGTCCATCGTCGTACAGTCAAATTTGTGAAGCCGTTTTTTGACAATAGCCCACAAATTTTCTATGGGATTCAAGTCTGGTGAATTCCCGGGCCAATCCAGTACGGTAATATTTTTTTTTGAGCCGAAATTTTTGATTCGCTTCGAAGTGTGACATGGCGCGCTGTCTTGTTGGAAAACGCAATCTCCGTTCGGCCACAGTTTAGCCATGGTTGGAAGAACTTTTCGGGCCAATATGACTTCGTAACTGGCACTGTTCATCATTCCCTCTACGGGAACAAGAGATTCTCTCCCCAAAACGCTGAAACAACCCCAAAACATCTTTTTGGGCGGATGCTTGATTGATGTGGTGCTGATTGAGAGGTTCTCCTTGGCTCCTTCTCACGAACATAGATCTGAATCCCTGAACCACAAAATGTGTTTCGTCAGAAAAGAGAACTTTCTCCAAGTCCTTCTCAGTCCATGTTTTGTATTTCCGTGCCCATTCCAACCTTTTTTTCTTCATGCGAAGCGTCAGAAGCTGCTTCTTGTACGGTCGACGTGCTCTCTGTCCGCGTTCTAACAGCCTGTATCGCACTGTTGAAGGTGCAATATCAACACTAGCTGCCACCATGGACTTAGACAGGTCAAAACTGGTTAATCCAGGATTTTTAACACTCATTCAATGAAAAGTTTTGTCGTCACGAGTCGAAGTTGAACTTTTTCGGCCGCATCTTCCAGAGCGGTTGGTTCCAGCATTTCCTGTTTCCTGAAACCGCTTCCAGATCCTCCCGACACTTGCTGTACTCACTTCACATATTTTACCTATTTCCTCGAACGTCTTAGAAGTGTGTTCTCTAAGCGCAATCACTTTAGCACGTGTTTCCGCGCTGATATCCATGACGCTAATGAGCCCCGCAACAACTGAGAAACTACCACTGCGGAACACCTGCCACCTGGAGGAGGAATTTGAACACCTGCTACTTACCAGGTGCATACGAACACCTGCTACTTTGATAATAACTGCAATTTGAACTCTGAGCTAATTTGGAGTGCTTCTTCCTACGTGTGATAAAACGAAAAAAATGACATTTCTCAATTAATTGCCATAATACTGTACGTTCTATATTTATAGTTCTGTTTACAATAAAATTGTGGTATGTAAAATAATATATCACCTCTTGGTTGCCTTCTTTTCAACCTTTTGAGGACATTTTAAGTGGAAAATCAATTCATTCTGTTCCAATGGTTTGATTTGCAAAATGGCCACCAAACGATTTTGGTATTTGAAATGTAACTCGATTACCATAGTTACCACGATGGAATCAAAAACTATAAATTCATCGATAAAATATAATAAGAAAAATTGTCTGTTGTATTTATACATAAAATACCTTAAAAAAAGGTAGATTATACTCCAATATAATTAAGAAAAATTATGATATTTTTCTGAGCAGGATGGTATAAAAACAAATTTTGAGTTTCTATACTTTCTTGAGTTATATAAAATATTTTGCCATTTAAGGTTTAAAGCAAACTTTGATAATCGTAGAAAAATAATTTTAGCACATTTTCGGCACAAAAATCTGCTCAAAGAATCAAGTCACTCTTATTCAAAATGTTGTAGTTTATAGCAGATTTCGTTTATAAAGGCAATTTTGATAGAAAGTTATTAATGAATAATTTGTTCATAACACCTGTTTCTGTGCAGGAAATTGTATTAAACGTTAACTATATTCTACATAACCATATTTATTAAACGGCGCTTCAATAATAACGTTATTTACTATTTAAGTTAATCTTTTGAACATGATATATAGCCATTACCTAATATGCACAAGTGATGAATGCCGGGAAATGTGTGACCCCGAATTATTTACATATTTCAAATTTCTTGCTATAAAATTCGTATTAATGGCATAAGTGTGGACGTTGAAAATATTTTAGATTAATAGGACTGAACGAGGTAATATAAGTGAGTAATATTTACTTATTTTGTAATATTTGAAAAATTCATGTACAAAATGTAATATTTATAGTTTTGATTATAGAATGTAAAAAATCTGATGTGGACAGCGCATGACTTTCTCAACAGACTTAAATTCATTTTCTCTTATTTCTTTATTAATTGTTTAAATTGGGTTTATTTGCACAAAATAATACTGAATTTGCACTTTTAATCCAATTTTTATTTTCATTTGGTAACTGGATATTTTTTTAATGGTGACGTATCAAATATGCGAGAAACTTAAATATTTCAAGAACGGCTAGTCCTAAAGTAATGGGTTAGTCTTATTCTTTCCCTCGCAAAAAATTACGTATAAAACAGGCATTTAATTGATACATTTCAGCATACGCAGGTTTTAATTTTAGATTTTTGCGGGATATTTCGTTAAACCAGGCAAGTTCTTTTCCCTTTCGAATCCTACCAAAATCTAATCAGCACCAGGGTATCCCACAAGCGACTTATCTTTCAGATTTTGTGAAATTGGAATAATTAGTCTTTTAACTAGAGGGGGTACATGATATTTTTACTGTTCATTTAAAAAAAGGCGGCTTCTTTTATTATCCCAAATCGTACAAAACTCCAATCAGCACCAGGGTCACACACGTAAGTGACTTACCTGTAAAATTTTATAAAATTTCGTCCATTAGTTTTTGAGTTAGAGTGGATATACATTGCACACACACACACACACAAACGTCACGCTAAAAATAGTTTTTTCGTGTTCTTGAGGTCCCAGAACAAGTAGGTTCATCGAAAACTCGATTGAGTTGCGACTTTCGATGCGATTTTAATACTTTTCCTACAGTATTGTAGGGAAAGTAAACAGGTGGAAAGGAAGTTTACGAGGCATGCAGCAGGTGTGACTCGCCATAATTGGTAAAAGTATTCTTTCTTTATCAGGGAGTTTTCTAATGGACGCTATAATGATATAAAAAAGTAATTTTTAAGTTATTATTATGATTAATTTGGGAAAATATCATCAAATCAATCAACAAAAATTTTAATTTCCTTTCACAATTAAACCGTCAAATCGCACTTATGTCTTTATGAAGAGATCCACAAAGGGATAGGGAGCGACTGCAAAAGTTACACTGCAGAAAAGCAGTATCATGACTTGAAAATAAGTTTGCTATTCTGTACATACAATAAAGACATTAAAATTGCCACAACTTGAAATAGAAATGGTATTGGTGTACGGACACAAATTTAAAAATCTGATGTGGGCAGAACATGACTTTCCCTGTAGACTTACATCCACGTCCTCTTTATTTTAATTACATTTAATTCACTTTTAATTCAATTTTCGTTCTCATTTGGTAACTGGACTTATTTTCAAAGGTGTCGTAGAGAAAATACGAAAAAACTAAAATATCTCGAGAACTGTTAGTCCTAGTGTAATGGGGTTGATCTTATTCTTTTCTTCGTTAAACATTACGTATAAAACAAGCATTTAATGGATATATTTCAGCATACGTAGTTTTTTATTTTAGATTTTGACGATTTTTGTGGGCTATTTTGCAATAAAAGGCAGGTTATTTTTTTCCGAATCGTACCAAAATCCAATGAGCACCAGGGTAACCCACAATCGACTTTTCTACTAAATTTTATGAAATTCGGTCCATTAGTTTTTTAGTTAGAGTGGATACAGGCAATTTTTGTGGGCCATTTTGCAAAATAAGGCGGGTTCTTTTATCTCGAATCGTACTAAAAACTAATCATCAGCAGGGTCACACCTAAGTGACTTATCTACCATATTTTATGAAATTCGTTCCATTAATTTTTGAGTTAGAGTGGATACATACATTGCACAGACAGACATACGTACACACACACACACACACACAGACGTCACGCTAAAAATGGTGTTTTCGTATTCTAGAGGTCTCGAAACGTGTAGATCCGTCGAAAACTCGAGTTGCAATAATTCCAATACATTTCCTATACTTTACCATGTATTGCAGGGAAAGTAAAAAATCTGATGTGGGCAGCACATGACTTCCCTGCAGACTTATATTCACGTTCTCTTTATTTTAATTACATTTAATTCACTTTTAATTCAATTTTCTTTCTCGTTTGCTAACTGAACTCATTTTCAAAGGTGGCGTAGCGGAAAAACAAAAAAACTAAAATATCTCGAGAACGGCTAGTCCTAGTGTAATGGGGTTGGTCTTATTCTTTTCTTCGTTAAAAATTACGTATTAAACAAGCATTTAATGGATATATTTGAGCATGCGTAGCTTTTTAGTTTAGATTTTGACAATTTTTGCGGTCCATTTTGCAAGAAAAGGCAGGTTATTTTTTCAGAATCGTACCAAAATCTAATCAGCACCAGGGTGACCTATAAGTGACTCATCTACCGAATTTTATGAAATTCGGTCCATTAGTTTTTCAGCTAGAGTGGATACAAACTTTTGCGGGCCATTTCGCAAAAAAAGGCGGGTTCCTTTATCCCGAATCGTACCCAAAACTAATCAGCCCCAGACTCGTCCACAAGTGACTTACCTTTCAAATTTTGTGAAATTCGGTCAATTACTTTTTTAGTTAGAGTGGATACAAAATCTGCACAGACAGACAGACACACAGACAGACACACAGACAGACAGACAGACACACACACAGACGCCACGCTAAAAATAGTTTTTTCGTATTCTAGAGGTCTCGAAACGTGTAGATCTGTCGAAAACTGGAGTTGCGATTTTCGACATGATTCCAATACTTTCCCTATACATTACCATGTATTGCAGGGAAAGTAAAAAATCTGATGTGGGCAGCACATGACTTTCCCTGCAGACTTATATCCACGTTCTCTTTATTTTAATTACATTTATTTCACTTTTATTCAATTTTCGTTCTCATTCGGTAACCGGGCTTATTTTCAAAGGTGGCGTAGGGAAAGTACGAAAAACTAAAATATCTCGAGAACGGCTAGTCCTAGTGTAATGGGGTTGGTCTTATTCTTTTCGTCGTTAAACATTACGTATTAAACGGGCATTTTATGGATATATCTGAGTATACCTAGTTCTTTAGTTTAGATTTTGAAGATTTTTGCGGGCCGTTTTGCAAAAAAAGGCAGGTTATTTTTTTCCGAATCGTACCAAAATCTAATCAGCACCAGAGTGACCTATACGTGACTTATCTACCGAATTTTGTGAAATTCGGTCCATTAGTTTTTCAGCTAGAGTGGATACAAGCTTTTGCGGGCCATTTCGCAAAAAAATGCGGGTTCTTTTATTCCGAATCGTACCCAAAACTAATCAGCACCAGCCCCGCCCACAAGTGACTTACCTACCAAATTTTGTGAAATTCGGTCCATTAGTTTTTTAGTTACAGTGGATACAAAATCTGCACAGACAGACAGACACACAGACAGACAGACAGACAGACACACAGACAGACAGACAGACACACAGACAGACAGACAGACACACGCACATACGTCACGCTAAAAATGGTTTTTTCGTATTCTAGAGGTCTCGAAACGTGTAGATCCGTCGAAAACTCGAGTTGTGATTTTCGGTATGATTCCAATACTTTCCCTATACATTACCATGTATTGCAGGGAAAGTAAAAATGTACTACTCAAAATAGAGATGTTATTATGGCCACGAACAAAAAATACAGGGTTGCTTGGAATGTGCTTAAGCACACCAATAACTTTGATGAAAAGTACATGAGTATATACATTAGGTATATCTGTTGCAAATTGACTGTGTTTGATCGAATAAAAGGAATTGCAGCACCTCTTAGTGGATAACTTTAAAAGTTAGGATAACGAATTTGGAAACAAAGCGAGATAGACGATAAAAGCCAATTACGAAGTTGTAGAGCATTGTCAAATTGGTCGGAATCTACAATAAGACTGCTACAGAAGGTTACTAGTGAATGGCTGTCCTATATAGTAATTCTAAACTATACATTTGCATGCCCAGAAATCAAGAGAATCTAACGCCCAGAAATCTGTTCAGAATGGTATCCGTCAGCAACAATGCACATTTCAATGTGCAAAATATTGTTATCGCATATTTTGGCAAGCATTGCAGGTGTTACCGTGACATATATCCAATCAACCAATGAAGCATGGCAGATATTGTCTTCCATATACGATTTTTGTATACACTTGTCTATTTCTACGCTTTTTGTCTATTTCTACTAATTAAATAATTCTCTAGAACTTGTGAATTGGCTTTTTCGGCTATCTCATTTTGTTGCCGAGTTGATTATCCTATTTTTTTATAATTATCCACTAGCGGCAGTGTCATTCATTTTTATTTGATAGAGCGTAATCACTTTACTATAGATAATCTTTATGTGTACACTCAAGGATATTCCTTTTAATTTTATTGAAGTAGTTTTAATTTTATCATTTATTTCATTTTATTTTAATTATATATTCCTTTTAATTTTATTAAGGACTTTCGGAGAAACTCAGTATAAAAATTTTCCAATTCGAAATATAAATGTAATCCTTTTATAAACTGAAAAACGTAAAAAGCGTTAGAACTCAAAATAGAAATAACACAATTTTATACACGAATGAAATATCAAAGGCTGCACTATTTAAAAGATTTGTAGGGACGTTTCTATTTTAACGTAGATTAATATTGCAATTGGATAATACATCCAGAGCAACAGGCGTAAATAAATGGTCGAAAATTACGAAACAATAGGTTATGAAACTTAATAGTTTACGAATTATAATCACTGGTTAAAATCGGTTTATTCTTTTCTGGATTATTTCTTATTTTGAAATGTGTCATTTTTGAGGAAAGTGTGCAACATGTTTTAAAAAAAGTTGTTATAATATTTTCTCATTTCCGTGTTTTGATATTAGGGGAAACACATACAACTATGTTGGTTGGAAAAATTATTCTGTTTTACATTTTCTAAAAGTGTAAAATCTCAAATATTCTGCTCAAATTTCATGAAGAAATACGTGCAAATGTCTCAGATATAACGATTATACTGACACAAGTAAAAGCGTAGAAATGTCTGAGATATAGTGATTATACTGACACAAGAACAGGCGTAGAGATGTTTGAAATATAGAGGTTGTACTAACACAAGAACAAGCTCAGAAATGTTTGAGATATAGCGCTTATACGGATGCAAGAATAAGTGTAGAAATTTTTATGAAATCAATATAGCTTAAAATGCATTTAGAAGTTCATATATACTTTTTTTAAATGGCAATATTCTTAATTTCTGGACTTACTGCAAAGTATCCGAAAAGGACATGTTTGCTTAGGCCAGCCATTACGTTCTTTTCAGGTTTGCTTGTTAATCCAAGAAACATTTTAAAGCAGCTGTTTCATAAACGTTTTCTGAGGTTTACGTCTTTTATGACAAATATATATTATACTATACTTTACCGGACCATAACATTAATCTCAAAATTAAAGTTATTTAACAAAGGTGTTTGACAATAACCACATTGAACTCAACATTTATTAATTAACGCAACTAAACCGGCTGCGTCATTTACTATTTAATTAATTGTTTCACTAAAGAATTTTTCTCTTTACAAACTAACGTATAACAGTAATTATTATCTTGAAAAGGGTGATTCCAAGTTACAACTCTAAAATTCTTTAACCAAGGAAATTGGATTTGATGACAAAGGTTGAACTTTAAGTAATGTCTCACATTAACACTTTCACTAAATCATTAAAGTGGCTAATTATATCATCGTTGTATTTAGTGCTGAATTAAAATATTTGAGAAGATATTTAAAAAGAGCCCGATAGGACCATAGTGAAAAGCATGGTTTCTTTAATGCAGCACTAGATAAACTACGTGCTGTTTGCAATAAGCATTGATTGCTAGAATAATCAAGAAAAAGGGGGGAGTGAAGGGTTACTCCCAGAGGGAGTGGAGGGTTCCCTTTCGAGGGAGTGGAGGGCTCCTCCCAGTCATCACTGGTATGCGGGCAGAGAGCCGGGCTCTTCGTTCGCTCTCAATTGTGACAGAGCCTCTCGAACTGCAATATCCAGATTAGCAAGCGGCCACACAAAAGGTCTCTCGTTTTGTGAGGGCAGGCAGATTTTTGCAGTCTGCTCTAAATGTCAAGTTCAGCAGGCTTCTCCTGAACACATCCTGGACTGTCTGGGACTTTCCAGAGAGGACATATACTCTTCCCCCCTTCTGGTCCTCGACTTCCTTAGGGTCAACGGTCTAATGGATCTTGTCTGACTTCGTCAGACAGCCGGAGGATAAGCCACAACAACAACAACAGAAAAATATAATAATCGTAGTCTGGTAATATCTTCTGACTGGAGGCTAAATCTAATGATTATAGCTTTACACCGAAGATTCAAGCAGAGTGCCTTTGAAACACCTGGCATAGGTAACTATATTACGTAATACTATAAATATTCCTATTTCGCAGTATGCTCAGTTGTAAAAATCTGATGTGGGCAGCCCACCACTTTCTCTACAGACTCAAATTAATGTTCTTTTTATTTCTTTAATAATTCATTATATCGAGTATTGTAAATCAAAATAACAAGCATAATTATTTAACATGACACTGAATTTGCACGTTTAATTCAATTTTCGTTTTCATTTGGTAACCGGACTTATTTTCAAAGCCGGCGTAGCAAAAATGCGAAAAAATTAAAATATCTCGAGAACGGTTAGTCATAACCAAAGAACAAGTATCACTAGAGGTAGCCTTTCGTTTGTTTAGTGATCTTAAAAGCATGACCAGTATGTCAGGGAATTTTCTCCTTCGCTTCTATAAATGAGCGCCAGATTTGGCACATTCGCAATAAAACGGCGCATTGTAGCAGTTCCAGAAAATTGTAAAAGTGTGCCATTGTGATAGTTTGTTCATTGTTATACACATCTTTCTTTTTTCAGAATCTTAATCTAGGTATTTTTAAAGCTTTAAAATATACAGGTTCGAAATGCGGGAATTAAGATTCTGCAACACTTTCTTTTCTTACACATATATTTTCACATTTTGTTACGGCTGTTTTAGCTTTCTTTTTCAAATTATCATTGCAGAAAATGATTTCAAAATATTTTTAATTAATATTTAAGTTTTTTTTATCATAAAACATAAAAAAATATATCGATAGATAACATTTTGTTAACGAGATATAGGTAATAATTGAACAAATCATAGTTAAGTTTTACAGTATTCATTGTTTACTGATATTTAGAGATGCCCCAACAGCAAAAAATTTACAATGAAATTTTCGGTTCTAGCACAATACTTCTATGTACATCCCAAAGCTCTAACGTAATAAAATCGTTAAAAGCAACATACAACACAAACGCTATTATTGTGTTATATGTTGCTTTCAACGAAGTTATTTTAATGTTATAATACTTCTACTTTTAAAAAATGTAAGAAGGCATAGTATACCATTAATACCGATCTATTCCATGGAATGAAAAACAGTACTGTACCTTTAACTATAAACAATTTAGGGGATTCTCATCAGTTATTTTACATAATGTATCCGCATATGAAATTTTATCACGATACATACATGCGCTCGTAAGTTAGTAAGTTATCTTACCCACATTTCACAGGCAAACACGTACTCATATTACACATTAACAGAAACAAACAAACACATATACGCATACACACAAGTACACGCACGCACATAGACAAACATATATACATATATGCACACACATACATATACGCATACACAGGTAAACATACGCATACGCGCACACACACAAACACACATACATATATGACACAATACATACATCTTGCGGAAAATGTTTGAACTTTGTTCATGAGGTCTTAAAATATACTTTTCCTATCCCTTATTTTTCTTTCTCTTGCTGATTCACACCAAATAAAACATATTAAAATAACTTCATATGAGTTATTCAATAATGACCTTGACGGCAATGCGCTATGGCTAAACTACGAATTTAAAACAATTGTATACATACAGTGACGTCAAGGCGAAGAAAGCCGTTAGAACAGCAACGTTCCGCATACTTCTTGTTTCATAATAAGCCGAAAAGTATGCAAAATGCTTTTATTAACGTATACCTTTAGTTACCAATTGCCAGTAGTTACCAATAATACAATTATTTCAAACATAGTTCAAACAATCATTTTCCCATTTAAACTCAACTGTCACACCATTGCTTACCAAAATAAATAATGCTAAAAAAATGTAAAACTATATTTTGTGCCTTAATCTTGGAATTTATACGAGAGAAATATCAACTACTTCAATTATTTTACATAATGTATCAACGTATGAAATATCATGCTGGTACGTACATGCGTTCATAAGTTATCTTAACCAAATTTTACATGCAAATACATATACATATACGCACACACACAAGAACACATACATATAAGCACACATACACACAGACAAGCATATACATATACGCACACACACATACATACATACATATATGTACACAACAGAAATATCTTGCGGAAAGTGTTTGAATTGTGTTAATGAGGTCTTACATACTTTTCTTATCACTTATTTTTCTTTCTGTTTCCGATTCAGATCAAATAAAAACATATTAAAATAACTTGATATGAGCTATGTTATCACTTTCACGACAATGCGATATGCCTAAACTACGATTTGAAAACTAGAATTTTTGTCCATAGATACGTCAAAATGAGAGGGGGGGGGGGGGGGTCCAAATAATCACAAATATAGCATAATGCCTTTCATTTTAAGGGGCTTGAAAAAATCTTTTGATTGATATCAAGTTTGACAATATACCCCTTGGGGGGGGGGGCTAATGATGCCATGAACATAAAAATTGTATAGTCACATTTTTTTTCACTATAATGACCGAAACTGTTAAGTTTTGTGATCATTGAGCTACAAATAACCCATTTTATGCATGATTATATCAAATATTGACCTTTGTAACTACGTTTAGAAAATTAAAAATTTCGCAGTTTTCTCTCGCATTTCAAAAAATTCTATCTAGTTCTAGATTTTTGTTAACAAAACCGAATAAATAATTTTGTAAACATTCATTAACCTTTGTGGTAGCTATTGTGTACACAAGAAATCGACCACAAACAGACGACAAACGACAGATGGTAGACAGACTCATGTATAAAATAAAGCACGTATCTGCTGTCTACATAAGACTCTGACACATAAATGCACACGTACTAATAACACTGAACAAGACTGGACTTTGCTCAAAACATAACAGATGTTCGGTTTAGGATATGCTGAATGCGAAAATGAATGCATATTTTTCGTATAGTCTCAATCTATAACGCTTTTGAGAAACGGCAACTTCTTGCGTGCGTGTGCCGTTCAAACCACTGACATTCACCAACGGTCGAATCCATTCCTCACATTCTTTTACTAATTTCGAGTCAGAGTTTACGCCTGTTTTGATGGTTAGAACTAAAAGCAGCTAGTTCGCTTTTGTCGTGGCAAAAGCATTTACGAATTGTTGTGGCGATCAAAGCATTTTAAGTACTACTGCTACGGAGCTACAATGTCTGGATGTAAAAGTTATTAATCTCTTTTGTAACGTGCTTGATGATTTTACAACAACAGACGCAAGTTATATGTTTTATTTTGAATATGTGTTTTATTTTGGCGGTGATCATGATAAGATTTGGGTTTCTTATGTATGTTGCAGCAAATGTTCGCGATATTTAAGATGTTGGTTAAGCTGCACAAACTCCCATACTGATACTTTTGTTTAACTTACTTATCTGGATTTATCTCGAAAATTAAACACACCATAGATTATAACTTTCAATATTTCCTTGAAGAAAGCAGAAGCATTGAAAGTTATTCTCATAAACAGCAATTTTATATATTGTGAAACCATAGATTATCCGAATTTGCCTTCCACTGTGAGACCTATCAAGCATGATGATCTGATACCAGTTTTCAAACCGCCTGAGAAAGGGACTCTAGATGAGGGGTCCTAAAATTCCTCCTTTGAAGCTAGATTATCGGATTCTGCCGGTGGCGAATACCAGCCTGTACTGGAACAGTCTTATTTAATTTCACAGTACCAGCTGAACAACCTCGTGAAGACCTGAACTTCATATAAGACCAAGTTGAACTGTTATATATTTGCGACTACAAGGATGGTATATTCTTTAGCAGGGCATTAAAGTCACAATCTATAGAAAACTTTATGAACGGGTATCGTCTCTTTTTTCCAAGAGTGATGACTTTGTTTTTTGAAATACGCTGTTTGCCGAGTTAAGAGTAGGACTCTAGTTTTGAAGAATGGCGCCTTTTCACTGATTTTTTTAAATTACGTTTAAATGTTATTACACAATGGATATACTTCACTGTCGGTATGCTGCGCATATGAAAGAAACTCACCACAGTACGTATTATTTCCTTACATCTATCAAATTACTCCCAACACGTGTGGCAAATATGTGGGGACCTCAAAATATTGGATTTCTAACAGGAATGCAACCAGGGTAACTAAATCATGCTACTTGTTGTGCGAGTGTGATAGTTGGACTAGCACATATCATTATGTTTTCAAATAGAGAAAATTTACTGCCTGGGGCAATATTGTGAATTACCAATCGCTCGTTGCTTCCGGTAAAATTATATTGTCCCCTCCTCTTTAAATCAAGTTGTGCTTGATGGGATTTTTTTAAACGCTATGAATTTAAAAGCACAGTGGATTTTAGTGTTACAAGGAAAAATTGCCTAGATTAACCAACGCAAAATTAAAAGATAGTAATTTCATTGACCTACAAATACAGACTATCATGGAGGACCTTTTCTTCACGACCAAACTCACTGAAACCGAAAAAGCCGTCTGATTTACAGTTGTACGAACTTTGTGGAAAATGTTGAAGCAGGAAACTTTTGTGAACTAGTGGATGTTAAAATAAAAGCATATAAGGATCTGGTAGGCACACATGTCCCTTAAAATCAACTTTCTCCACTTTTACTTGTATATTTTACTGCCAAACCTAGGTAGATGAACAATAAGCACGGAGAAGGATTCCACCAGGATATATCTAAAATAGAAAGACAATATAAGGGCAGATGGTCATCATTCATGCATGCTAACTATTTCTGGTGTTTTATTACAATCGTTTTTGAATTCAGTTATAAGTGAAAGTTTTCCAGGAAAACTTTTAAAAAAATGTGAGTGAAACACTTAATTTGTTCATATTTTGGGCGCGTTTGTAGCATTTTCTTATATTTCTAAATCGTTCTTTCCTAACTTCATTTTCGGATTCAGCACGTTTCTCTTAGTTAGAATAACTAATTTTCAAACGTTTATATATGGTAGCATTTTATTTATAAAAACTGCAGTAAAATTGTATTTTTTTTAATGTTTACATTTTATCCTAAGAACCATAACTCAATATTTCTAAAAATTGTTGGTGGAAGAGCATTTTGGATTCGGAATTAGGGCTTGCTCATTAATCAAAATCGCCTACTTTTGTTTCGTGGCAAGAAAAATTGTTTACATTTGTTTTCAGAGTAATCACTCTCGAAGATATTTTTATTTATATTTGACTGAAAATTGTGTTTGGTGGTGTTCAGACGTAAAGCATATATGTTTTATTTTCTTTAGCAATGAAACTAATAAATGATTGAAAGTTCTAACTCCATATAGTTTTAAACATCATACTGCTTGGAAAATTGAGTAAAGATATTTTTTATAAATAAGAAATATTTTGTAGCGACGTGATTTCCATATTAATCTGTTATCTTTGACACTTCCTAATGTACTCAGTTCTATTTTAAATTTAAATTAACTTAAAACACACCAGAAGCATGCATCAACAATATTCATAATCGGTTTAAAACCTGAAACTTAACTCTAAAAGATACAAAAAATTGTAGTAATTAAATTTGAATAGAAAATTGCTCGGTGATGCAAAATTAATTGCTAATTTCATAATTAAAAGAAAATATTTTGTTCTTTTCAAAATTGCCTTCTAAATGTAATTTAACTCTACTTTCAAGTTTTAAAAATGAATTAATTTTCTGTAATATTAATAATAGAATGCAAGGTAAAAAAAAGTTTTTAATCCTTTGAAACGAATAATCATGTCTTAAAATATAAATTTCTTATTTTCTAAAAAAATGTTAATTAATAATTTTAATGAAACACGGATTCATTTAGGTTGAAAATAAAAAGAACAATTATAAAAACAACAACAATTACAACATATATTAATTATCTTAACTTCAGGGATTTATTAGAAAGATTCCGGTGATAATTTGAACAAAATCTGTTAGGAACAGAACATGACTTACACTACAAAAATGAATTCCATTCTTCTTCTTGATCTATATATTATTTATTGAAATGAGTTATATTTTATCTTGGAAAATAAAATGAAGTCTTATTTAAATCATTATTATCATTGAGAAAAGAATGAATTCATATTTAGAGATTCTTAAAACATATAAATGAATCAAAGTTCAAGATTCATAATTCTAGATCTATAATAACAGGTTTTAAAAGTCGCGTACATTCAATTTTAAACTAATATAACGTATTAAACAATTGAATGCATATTTTTTTTCAGTTAGATAACACTAATAGATCAGTAGGTAAAATATACTTTGTGTAAAGGATAAATAAATCTTGAGCGATGTATATAAACACAAATAAGACGATAATGCAGAATTCAGCTGTTCCGAGTATGCGCTAGTTCTCCTTCGTCAGTTTAGGAAAACCAACAAATCCGATGTACAAGAATGATATAAGCTCAAATAGAAGAAACATAAGGAGTTAGATACCCAAGACCTGGATTAAGAGCTCACTTGAGAGAGCCAATCAGAAAGCAGAATAAATAATAGTCCAGCGAATCAGAAACGAGAAGTAACACGTACGATTGGAGTGCGCTAAAACTCAAGAGAAATATCCTGATAAGAACAGTCAAATACGAATAAAAATGAGACCCAACAAAACAAAAATGTAGGTTAAAGCGACACATAAGAGCCGCAAAGGTTAATATTTCCTTAAAAATATATTAGAATAATCTGCTGTTTTTATTACGTTAAGGGAGGCTAAGAAGTCTTGATATTTACGTCATGCCCCATACTTCCGAAATATTTGATAACCTCAATTATTATAAAAACAAACTCGGTGCTGCAAGGGTATAAATAAATTTACAAACTAAAAACGAAAAGTAATTTAATTACTAATATCTCTTTAAATTTACAAAATTATGTAAAAATATGTCAAATTCAAATAAACCATAGTAGCCCTGTCAGCCCTAGCTCATCAGTCTCAAGAAAATATATCCATAAATTGATTGCACTCGAGGACAATGAAAGTTGCGCACCAAAAAGAAATCATGGTACAACCGCGAAATGATGTAAATAGCTAGGGGGCGGCTGGTATGCAAATGATCCCAGTCTGGTGTGATTGCGCATGACCGTACACTCGTGAATGGCGCCGAAAGTATAAGCCAGCGGCCTTATAAACCGGCGTGTAATCGACGCCCCATCAATCCGACAAGCTTCGGCCAACGCAAGCACGAGTATAGAGTGAAAAGAATGGTGGGTAGATACCAGAAACGTCGATATACGCAACTGACGCACTTCGAGAGAGGCCTGATCATCGGGCTGAAAACCGCAGGGTGGTCAGCGCGCCGGATAGCCCGTCACGTGGATCGTTCGGACTATACCGTCCGACGGTGTGGGGAGCACTGATCATGGGATGCCACTCAGACACTGAGGACCCGAGCTGGACGGACCAGGTATACCACTAGTATAGGGGATCGAATGATCGTGCGGCAGGCACGTATAGAGTCCACGGCGATCCGATCAGCGATACAGACACACGTAGCTGCTCCTGTGTGCCCACGAACCATATCTAGATGCCTGAAGGAAGCAAATCTGCGATTCCAGCGTCCCTTACGTGTGCTGACGTTAGCACGGGAACATCGCCGGCTCCGGGTGCAGTGGTGCCTGGCCAGGGCAACGTGGAACGCCATTGATTGGCGAGGTGTGGTGCTTAGCGATGAATACCGCTTCATTTTTGGGACCGATGACATGCGTATCCGGGTGTGGAGGTCCCCTGCACAACGCCACAATCCCAACCTCGTTATCGAGCGCCACACTAGCTCCACCGCAGGCATCATGGGCTGAGGAGCCATAGCCTACGACTGCCGATCCGCTCTAGTAGTGGTACTTGGAACATTGACTGGCCAGCGGTCCGTGGATGAGATTCTACGGCTCCATGTGCTCCCAGTCGTTGCTGGGTTTCCATGTGCGCAATTACAGCAGGATAATGCCCGGCCGCACACGACTCAGGTCATCCAGGTCGGCCTGAGTCATATCCAAACACTTCCAAGGCTTGCACGCTCCCCTGACCTGTCCTCTATCGAGCATGTGTAGGACCAGTTGAAACGCCAGCTGCCTCGTTGCCGCAATCTTCTGGATTTGGAACGTAACGTCCAACCGGTGTGGACTCGTCCGCTGCAGGATAACATCAGGCGTCTGTTCGACATCATGTCAGACCGTATTGCTGCTTGTATCGCAGCACGACGCGGTGCGATGCGCTATTGAGGATGACAGGTTTGTGGACCACAGCTCCCACTATACGCGTTTGGCTGCGCTGTTCTTGTGATGATGTATATCATTCATATGTATCCTTCCATCAATAAAATTTCAGGTCTATCCTATGCTTCTTTTTTGGTGCGCAACTTTTATTGCCCGTGAGTGTATATCAAGTTAGGCAGATCCTTGAGATTATTACATATGGTTTTGACTTCAGGCACCAGTTTAGTTAGTTTCAGTCTTATATCCCCTCATTTTGTCTGATTTTTACTTTTCCTGCAATACATGGTAATATATAGGGAAGTATTGGAATCATGTCGAAACGGCGCATTATATATAGATAGGCGTTATTTATATAGATTTAAAAGTAGGCTTACAATTGATTTCTGAATCTGTTGATTCCTTCATCTGATCAGCTGGTGTGGTACAGCAGAGCGATCTTTCCTGTCCAAAACATCAGTACTATGGTCACCGGTACATTAGTATAATTTAATAACCCGATATGGAAGACACCAGTACACTTGGTAGCTTCTCATATTAGACTGCTTAAAATATCAAGACAACAGTGTAGACTAGCACACGAACCATATACATCGGGTGGACTGGAATTATAGCCATGACGAAATCGTCTTTTGATCGTCCAGCAATTGCACACTTTCTCACTACATAAAATCTAGAGTACTTCGGTTCAGCCGCAGATTAATCAATATTTCCTGACCAGAAGATCGACATTGCTTCATCTATCCCGATGAATGCCATCACAACAGAAGTAAAACGAAGCTCTATGGAAATTCATGCGAAATGATGCGCAACTGAATCCATATGGAAAACCACTGAACAAGTGTTACTCGAGCGAAAACACCTCCAATTCCTTCAAAAATTGTTTGATTAAATACTTCCGACCAGGCTTTAACAACACTAAAACGAACTCAGCCGATCAGTTAACACTTTAACAGTTAAAAGCAATCACGAATAACACAGAAATACATATTGAATATCTCGAGTTCGAATTTTCCAGTTCAAGCCCTTTCTTGTTTCTTTCCATGAAACGCACTGTTATAGAGCAAAAGTGTCGCTTCACTATATTCTTGATCACTTAGAATTTTAATTATGATGGGCTTGGCTAGGAATGTCCCCAATCATCACTGCATTCGAAACAAAAAACGTCTACTAGAAAAACTATAAAATCCTTACTTTCAGAAGTCTTGTTCTCGCCAATGACGAGTTACATTGGTCTCATCAACCTACACCTTCATATCCCTTCGACAATTTTGACTAATATCAATTTTGAATTATGATAAGATCTATATAATATCGTTTGAATTGAATCTGTCGACACCCACATTTGGGATCAATTTCTTGTGTGACAAACCTATTTTCTACTTTCCCATGAGCCACTGTTGTGTAAAGGACGACAGTGAAATAATTGTTTTGCTACAATTTTTTTCTGTGGTTGACTACATTTGTGGCAAAAAAGAAACAGTTTGAGAAGCGAAAACAAACATAAAACAATAACCTTGACAATCTTGTCACATTTATTTAATGAATAAGTATGAAACCACTCTTCAAAAAGACACCAAATGTGCTAGACAAGAACGTCGTTTCTTTATAATTTACTAACCTTCTGCGATGAACAACCTCCTCAATCCATCAGCATTATACAGAATCTTTGACGTCGGCTCCTAATTTGCAATTTAGTAAATTTATCTCCAATTAATTTCGAATTATGACGCTTCATTTTCTGCAATTACGTCTTTCCCCTGCAGGCAATAATTATCGATTTCGAACTGCCCTGAGAAACATGAGCATCTCTTTAAGACAAATGCAGTCTCTTAGATATGTAATATATTCTGCTTACAAGCGTTCTCGAAACATATGTTAAATTGAGTCATCTAGATGGTTAAAAGCGTACAAGTAATAACCTACCACTTTGTGTGGTTCAATTTTATTGTGCTTTTATCTTTAAACTTTTGCTTACGGGTGGGACAGCATTCATTCCAAAAGAAGAACCTCTCAAAAAGACAGGTATTTGTCATATCCTATCCCAAACTGTTCTATCCCCCTTTGCAGGTACAGAAATGTTTGGGATAGGGTATGTCTAATACCTGTCTTTATGAGAGGTTCTTCGTTTGGGATGGACGCTGTCCCACCCGTAAGCAAAAGGTTAAAGGCAATTGTTTTGCACAAACTTCCAATTCCTGATTGAAAATCCATCTGCTTTTTTTGTGTGTTTTCATCACGCGATAACAGCTGTAACGCATTTAGCGAAATTTTGATGAGTGGCATTTGTAGGATCCCACTTAAAATTCAGGTTATAGTCTGTTCTTTCAATTGGCTGTTTGTTTTCAAGGTTTTGTTTTATTGCTTCCTCCCTTTGTGCGAGACCAAATCTTTATAGGAGCCTTCAAGCATGACCCAATTATTATCTTGTCTTCAGACTAATGCAACCCAATCGGTTTTTGAGCCTCTCTACAATAAATGAAATTCAAAATACGATAACTTGACCCGATCGTTGTTTGGACCTCTATTTCTAAACTTATACGCGATTTACAAATTAACGAAATAAAAAATAAAATTTCAGACTACAGACAATATTAAAAGGATGCAAATGCTGTTACTTTAATGATTGTGATTTTATGGTCAGTCTTATATTACTACTATATATATATTTACATATATTTTTACTTTCTCTTACAGTATTGAGAAAGTACTGTTTCCACGAAAATGGTTAATTTCAAGATTTCGATTCCAATATATGTTTTAAGACCTCCTGAACACGCTTTAACTATTTTTGGAGTGATGCCCGTCTATCAATCTGATGTCTGTGGTCGATTTCTTGAGCCACAAAAATTAATACATCTTCATGAAATTTTATATCCGGCTTTGTTATAAAAAAAATCTAAAACTAAATAGATTTTTTTTTTAATTCGAGCGTAAACTTCGAAATGTATTCGAAATTATATATGTTTTAACATGGCATCATAGGACAAAATTTGACATAAATAATTATGCATAATAGGGTTTATTTATATCAAATGATCACGAGACTTAATAGTTTCAGTCATTGTTGGGAAAAATAGCCGAGATACAATGTTTGTTCGTGACGTCATCAGCCCTCCTCGAGGGGGGTGGGGATGGAAATTTACTCCTTCAGGGTGCAAATCGTCAAGTATTGAAGTAATCAAAGGATTTTTCAAGCCCTTTAAACTGAAAGGTAAGATGCAATAGTTGTTATAATTCGGACCCATGATACTGATTTTTCAAATGTTTTCTTGTAAAATGTGATAAAAAAATGAATTCTGATATGAAAAAGTCGAGTTGAACTACAGTCCAGTTAATTTAGTAACAGCAGCGTAGTCAATCAACAATATATTGTTTAATTATAAAATTGCTATTATCTATATATTTAAAAGTCGTGTTTTTAATCCGTCTGTTTATTACCTCAGCATGGGAAAACTATCTTTTTTTCCGCTTTGGGAGAATCACTATAAAACAAAAAAATACTCCAAAAATAAAAAGTTCCCTACAAGTTGTTAGTTAAGTTTATTTATATTATATACTCCATACGAAGAGCAGGAATAACACATACATCAAAGTGAATAACATACATCAGAGTGAAGTGAAGATTCACAGTTATGATATTTTCTATTTTTAAGAGGATGTATTTGTTTAGTATCTAAAAGGACTTTTTGATAAAATTTAATATTGCTATTACACAAATTTCATTAGGAAAAAAATAGTACACATATATTTATTGCCTTTCTGGTAGGTCGGACGGTCTGGGTCTCAACAACATATATTTATTGATTCACTAGCAGTATACCCGTTCTTCGTACGGGAGGAAATATAATTTAAAGAAACTTAACATTCGCAATTACGTGTAAATTGCTACAGTATTCTAAATGACTTTGCTATTCAAAACATTCTATTAAAATATTTAATTTAATTCTTTTAAAAAATGAATAAGATTCTCTGAGCTCAATATACGAAATTATTTTTATAGGCATATCTGAAGAATAAAGCATCCTGGTCCAGTTAGTAAACAAATTTAGAAAAAATATATTTTAATTCTCACAAAACGAGAGAGATTATCTAGAAAATCGTACTTAATTATGTAAAATACTGAATTTCCATTCACTCGGTGTCATTTTGATGAATTTAGCGCATTTTATCAATTTGGCGCCATTTTCATCAATTTAGCGACATTTGAAAAATCGCCAAATTTATCGCCAAGTGGGACTATAAAACTGACGCTGTCACTTGACGACAAATTGACGAACCATCACGATAATATTATTATCCTCTAACAAAACACAATCAATTTAATTAATTAGAGCAATTTTATCAATTTCATGATATTTTTATAGATTTACAAACATTTTTATCAATTTGGTGACAATTGAAAAATTCGCTAAATGTGTTACTAAGTAGGATGGTAGGACTGACAGACAAATGCTTCCGAAACATCATTTCAGTACTCTCTTCTAAAAAAAACGAATTTAATTTCATTGATTTAGCGTCGTTTTTATCAATTTGGCTACATTTCCGTCAATTTAGCAACCTTTAAGAAAAGTTGACAAGTTAGCGATATCCCGCCAAATTCGTAGATCTGAATTTGCAGATCTGAAGAATAAAATATCCTGATCCCGTTTGTATATACCAAATGAAATCACTAAAATTGTATTAGAAGATATACCCGTTCTACTCTTATTCTGTTTCAACAATCTGCTAAATGAGTTTATTGGCTAAATACGATATATAAGTTTAAAAACTCTTTGCCAAAAAAATGAAAGTGATGTATGCAGTCCGTAATCAATATAATTAAAAGAAATATCAAACCGTTCATTTATTAAATATATTTTATATCCATTTATTTAATATTAAAATCGAAAAAATAATAATAATAATCTGATGTGGGCAGCACATGACTTTCCCTGCAGACTTATATCCACGTTCTCTTTATTTTATTTAAATTTAATTCACTTTTAATTCAAATTTAGTTCTCATTTGGTACTGAACCTATATTCAAAGGTGGCGTAGAGGAAATACGAAAAAACTAAAATATCTCGAGAACGGCTAGTCTAGTGTAATGGAGTTGGTCTTATTCTTTTCTTCGTTAAAAATTATGCATAAAACAAGTATTTAATGGATATATTTGAGCATACGCAGTTTTTTATTTTAGATTATGGCGATTTTTGCGGGCCATTTCGTAAGGAAAAGCAAGTTATTCTTTTCCGAATCGTACCAAAATCTAATCAGCAACAGATCATCCTACAAGTAACTTATCTACCAAATTTTGTGAAATTTGGTCAATTAGTATTTACCTAGAGTGGATACATGAAATTTTTAAGGCCATTTCGCAAAAAATGGCTGGTTCTGTTTCTACGAATCCTTCCAAAAACTAATCAGCACCAGGGTATCACACAAGTGACTTACATACCAAATTTTGTGAAATTCGGTCCATTAGTTTTTCAGTTAGAGTGGATACATACGTTGCACAGACAGACAGACAGACACACACACACAGATGTCACTCTAAAAATAGTTTTTTCGTATTCTAGAGGTCTCAAAACGTGTAGATCTGACGAAAACTCGAGTTGCGATTTTCGGCATGATTGCAATACTTTCCCTATACATTACCATGCATTGCAGGGAAAGTAAAAATCTGATGTGGGCAGCACATGACTTTCCCTGAAGACACAAATTCAAATTTTTTTCTTTAATAATTCATTAAATTGCGTTTAATTGCACAAAATAACACTAAATTTGCATTTTTAATTCAATTTCTGTTTTTATTTGGTAATTAGACATTTTTCTAAAAGTGGCATAACTAGATGGGAAAAATCTCAAATATCTCGAGAATGGTTAGTCCTAGAGTAATAGAGTTGTTCTTATTATTTTCCTCATCAAAAATTACATATAAAACAAGCATTTAATTGATATATTTGAACATACGTAGATTTTTTTAGATTTTGCGATTTTTGCGGACCATTACGTAAAAAAAGGCAGGTTGTTCTTTTCCGATTAATACCAAAATCCAATCAGCACCAGAGTATCGTACAAGTAACTTATCTACCAAATTTTTTGAAATTTGGTCAATTAGTATTTTAGCTAGAGTGGATACATGAAATTTTTATGGGCCGTTTCACAAAAAAGGCGGGTTCTGTTTTTACGAATCGTGCCAAAAACTAATCAGCATCAAGGTCATACCCAAGTGACTTATCTACCAAATTTTATGAAATTCGGTCCATTAGTTTTTGAGTTAGAGTGGATACATACATTGCACAGACAGACACACAGGCCGACAGACAGACACACACACACACAGACGTCACGTTAAAAATGGTTTTTTCGTATTCTAGAGGTCTTGAAACGTGTAGATCCGTCGAAAACTCGAGTTGTGATTTTCGGCATGATTCCAATACTTTCCCTATACATTACCATGTATTGCCGGGAAAGTAAAAATTGACAGACACATTTGATTTAATTGCTTTGCTGAGCAACATAATATAAAACATAATCTTCATCATAAAATGCTGATAATTAAATGACCATTTTGATTTCTTAATACTTTTCATTATAGAGGAAGAGCCTGTGAAAAATAAACCATTATAATATAGTTTCCATTTAAATTCATGGTTCAAACCTGCGATTTTCAAAAGTGACTGATAAGCGTAATAAACTCCAACCAAACACAGAAATAGAGTTTTAATTCACTTTCACGTTTTAAACCAGCGAAATCCAACCTTTTTCGTTTGGAGAAAACAGGGATTTAGAGAGGAGAACTCCTATCAAAGTTTCGTATTTCATTAATATCTCGACAGCCCCTGGTCTTAGAAACTTGAAACATGGACTAAATTTTAAGTTAGGCTATTTCACAAGCCATTAAATTCGGTTTAGCCGTTTTTCCGTGATGATGAGACAAACAGACAGACATATTTTCAATTTTATGTATTAGATTAATTGACTCAAAAGCAGTTAAAATGAATAAAAATACAATATACAAGTCAATTATCTATAAACCGATATTTTCCTCCATTTTCATACTTGAATATAAAGTAAATACCCTATAGCTTGTATCCAAACCCTTGTGTCCGATACCATTTCGCAGAAGCCCAAGTTACATATTCTTAGCACGTGTGCAAACAAAATATATCATTTGTGTTACAAACTAAAGCATTCAAAACGGGTCCTGAGAAAAGCCGTTTCGGAATTGAAATTTTCCGTTTGCTTGAAGTCGGGAATTTAAAAATATGAAAATTGGATTTCTGCATTTTTTTCCTTAGAGGTCATGCAAGATGGATCCCTTTGACAGATATGTTTAGGATTTTGGGGAGCAATAAAATTCATCATTTTCTTAAATTTCGGATGAGAACACAACGAATACTTTGTCAAAGCGTTGTAATTTATTTTTTCATTGTCTTTACAATATATAGGGTTGCTAGGGAAATCCTTAAATACCTCAATAACTTTTTAAAGAAATGTTCATGAGTTAGACCTATCTATAGTAAAGTAACTATGAATTCTATCTATGGTAAAGAGTTATCCCTATGAGTTAGAACTATCTATACTAAAGTGACTATGAGTTATATCTACCTATAGTAATGATCCTACTTTGCGGGTGACATTGTAAAGTCGCCACCGAGTTAATCTGTTGGGGCTACTTTGTAAAGTGTCTACTTAGTCTGTTTTACTACTTCCCAAGATCATGTCTTTTTTGTTCACCACTGTAATTTACTTCACTTTAACTTAAACTTCTAATAACTTAGTGACTAGAGTTCGACGAAGGAATTACGATATTAACAAACAACATAATTTATTCCAGCTAACTTCCCTGATAACTCAAAATACAATTACATATATACAGAATATTTAGAAAGCTAGCAATACCATATCTTAACCCGCTGACATAATAATCTATACCGAAATTCAACCTTAACATCTTACTGAACTGAATCTATACTGGTCAAACTATTATACCATAGATATATACTCACAAACTTGTAGAGGCTATAACTTCGATACCCACTTTCATGAATGAACAGCTCCACACACATGCCAACTCTGTAGAAAAGCAGTAGCCGAAGCTGAACGACGACGACTCACAATTTAATTCCTGAAGACCTGACTATTCCTGAAGTCCTAGCCAGTCGTGAGTACGTGATTCTCGGAATCAGAGTTGAGGAGTTTCGTACATAAATTAGCATAATGAAATGTAAAATTAGTATACAATAATCATGAATAATAGAATCCTCACAAATTAGACCTATCTATAGTAAAGTGACTATGAATTAGACTTAGCTAAAGGAAAGTGACTATGAGTTGGACCTATCTTCAATAAAGTGACTATGCGCGATCGAATAAAACTGATTGTAGTTCCCATAGCGGACAATTAAAAAAGTTATGATAACAAACTCGACAACAAATGGAGGTAGACCATAAAAGTCAATTACAAAGTTTTAGAGGATTTTAAAATGAGTAGGAATCGACACCGTGAATGAATGAAAAGCGCATATGGAAAAAAATCAATATCTGTCATTGTTCATAGACTGCTAAGGCGCATGACATGGTGATACCTGCAATGCTTGTCAAAATACGCGATAATAAGTAAGAACTGTTGCTGATGAAGGACAGTTTTATAAAGCTGTACATTATATTCCTCTTCATGTAAATGTTGCTCATTTTTGCATTCCTGAACAGAAACATTTTTCGCCAATAACCCTATTGTGCCAAATAAAGGCTTTCTCTAACAGTTTTACTAAAGACTAGCAGTATACCAATTCCTCGCACGGAATATGTAATATAAAAAATATTGAATTTACAATTATATGCAGTTTCGTATAGTATTCTAAACGACATTGTTATTCAAAAAGTTCTATTAAAATATTTAAATTACGCTCCTAAAAATAAGTTTAATAATCCTTGTTCTTACTATACAAAATTATCTTCACAGGCAGATCTTATGACTAAAACATCCTGATCTCATTTCTAAACAAATTTACAGAAAATGTGAAATTGAATCCATATATGCCAAAATAAAAGCTCTAAAACTGTATTAGAAGATATATCCGTACTACTTATATTCCGGAGGATCAGAAGATATACCTCTACTACTTATATTTTCGTAGATTTGAAGATTATACTTGTGTATTAGAATATATACCCGTACTACAATATATTGTTTTGAAAAATCTTTCACCAAAATAAAACAGATCACTTAAGAATTTGAAAATATCAATAATCCGCGTGATCTTTAAATTCAAAGGTCATAATGGATATAATACAATCAAAAATGCAATTCCGATAAAATTTATTTATATACATTTCTTTATTGTTTAAATCAAAAAAAATATTTAATCCCGTTGCTTAGCAATATGCTATTTTTGCTAAAATATAAACTCATTGGGTTTAATTCCGTTGTTTATCAACATGATATAATTTTTTTTCTTCTAATAACTTTGCAGGACAAATATCGTCTGCATAATGGTATTTCAATAGAAGGTTCAATAATGCGTTCTTTTATAACTCCATAACCCCTGATCATAGAATCTCGAAATATAGACTAAATTTTAAGTGGGGCTATTCTAAGTCTATATCGACAATTTTATAAAATATGGTGCATCCGTTCTCCGGTGATGATGGATCAAATATATACACAAATAAACAAACAGATTTTAGATATAAGTCTTTTGCAGTTACCACGCGTCCTCATAATACATTTTTTCAACCACTTGAACAAAATTCTATTATTTATATCTTCCATGATATTAAATTATGTTCTATCTCTGATGCATTATATTTTTTTAAAAACAGTCAGCTTAGATTGTGGAATCTCATAAAAAATTATCGACAGTTCTTTTGTCAAATTTTCTAAACCTGTATATAGAGCAAGGAGGACCTACTTAAAATATTTAGTAATCTAGTCACCTTTCCATTCAATCCAAAAACGTGTCATAAAACAGCTAAAATTCTGAAAAACTGTGCCTTCAAAATGGTTTTCTTTCTTATCAAGAGCTTTTCTTTCCTTAAGAATTCGATAATTGGATCATTAATCAAAACCTTTGTCAATATCAACTATCGAACAAAACTTGCTTTTTTAAAGTGCCCCTATATAAAAATCGTCAAAGTTATGTCATAAATAGAAAAAAAAATAAATATTTTATCGCCAATCACTGCAGGATCGCTAATCATGGGTTTGATTTATTTCTGCCCCTGTTATTCAAAAGTGCATTTAAGTTTTCTATTTGGATATTTTAAATATTTCTATACCAATAAAAATTCCAGAATTATGGTTAATAATTCATCTATGGTAGTGTATTTTTTAGAGTTGTGGCATGACTACTCTTTTGTTTCCTTCTGTCACTCTTTTACAGCACCGCAAAAAGTTTTTTTAACTTATTGAAAGATAAGAGCTTTTTAATACAGAAGAATACTTTTGGTCTGGAAAACTGTGTGTTCCTAAATATAAAAAAAATCTGATGTGGGCAATACATGACTTTCTTTACATAATGTAATGAATTTACTACTTTTACAGCTAAAAATAATGTTATTCTTATAGTAGATACTTATATTCTTTCCAAGATATTGAATTGTCTTCAATTAGTCGTCATTCTCATTGATTTAGCGTCATTTTTATCAATTTGGCGAGATTTTTGTTAATTTTGGCAACAATTAAAAATGTCGTCAAGTTCGTCGCCAAAATATCGCCAAGCATTATGGACGGAGAAATAAGTTATTCTTACAGCAGATAAATGACTATTAGCGTTCAAATACAAAAGTATTACTCAAAGTATCTTTTTTCATGAATGAAACGAGCTAGATCCACGAGAATGATGTCACAAAATTTATCGTATGGTATTTCATATGAAAAGTGAATATGTTTCTCAATAGGAATTTTTTTTTTATTTTATATAACTTTTTGATAATTTTTTTAATAAATGTGCAATATCTCGAGAACGGTTCATGTTAGCGTTCTAAAATTTATGTCAATCGTTTTCAAATGAAACATTACATAAGAAATGTCTACTTACGTAACTTTATTAGCGGTTTTAATTTTTTGACGATTTTTTCAAAATTTCACTCGAAAATTTAGGGGGATTCTGAACATTCGATTGCGTATAAAAACAATAGGCTTCCAGTGTTTACGGATTGTGATTTTTGTACCAAATTTCGTTCGAACGAATTTCGTTCGTCAGTTATCGTCTCCACAGACTTACTGACACACACACACACATACACATACTTTCACACACACACACATACTTTCACACACACACACACATACTTTCGCACACACACACACACACACACAGACATCGCTTCAAAAATGTTTGATTCGTGATCAGGGATGCTTGAAACGTGCTTTCCCGTCGAAAACTCGAATTCGAATTTTCGATCCCGTCACAATATACTTTTCTTATATATTATGTATATAAGGAAAGTAATAACAGAGTTCTTCAATATTTAAATTTCAGAAAAAATAAATCCGGTAAATTTTTTATATTGTATGTAACCCGTTTCATGAAATAGAGATAAGGAAAAATAAACTGTTCGTCCACTAAGAAAGTGATGCATTGTTCACGTCTTATTTATTTAGTGTCCCATATGGAATTCGTTACACTAGTAATAGAAATCATTTTAAAGAATTACAGTTAAACAGAACTATCAATAAATAACACAAGACACTTTCAACAAACATTTATAACCCTAACATACCGTTAATGTATTTTAGATTCCGCTTTTGACAAAACCCATCTTTTTTGTTTATCCACTGAGCCTATTACCGTCGCGTTTTCCATTCTGCTCTTTGTCTGGTGGTTTTTATTTCTGTCATCGCAGTTTCCTCCCTTCATCGATCACAATAAAATTCCCGGTTTTCATTCTCACGGAAGTTTCTGCATTTTTCTTTTCTATTCCCATGTTTATTTTTCAAAATGGTAATAATGCGCTTCACTTGTGTGATGATATTCGACGGCCGTCAAAAACGAAGCGTAGTAAATAAATTGAATTTGGTTCACTTCGTCTTTACTTTAAGAATCCGTTATCGAGATAATGGAATCGTGTCGAAAATTGAAGCTCTGTTTTCGACGGATCTAAGCTTTTCTGGACTTCTAGAACATGAATTCACTATTTTATCGTGACGTATGTAGGCGTGTCTGTTTATCTGTGAATTGTATATATCCACTCTATCTCATAAACTATTCAATGTTATTCCATAAATTATCTTCTTTTTTTCGGCCCAAACCGTTCGACCTACCCGAAACTGTAAGATATCCGTTTGAACGGCAGGGAAGTGCCACCTAATTTAGGTCGGAGCCCAGTGGGGGAGGCATCTACAGGAACCATACCCTCCTCCGCCTACCACAAACCTCTCGGAAGACTTACGGGTCCGCATATTTAGCGTGCCCATACTCCGCGTGAACACGGAGACAGTTTGGGCAGAGGCGGCAATCAAACTCTTGTTGTCCGAGTGGAATTCCCGCGCGCTAATCACTGCGCTATATCACCCTTCATAAAATTTGCGATTTAAGTGACTTGTGCGTCATCCTGATGATGAGTAAATATTATATTGATATGATTTAGAAAAGTAAAACCGGAGGTTTCTTTTAAATGGCCCGCAAAAGTCAACAAAATCTGAAAGAAAGTACTAAATATGATGAAATGCATTAATTAAATTGTTTAATTGTGAAACATTTTTATTGTCGCAAACCTGCTCTATATTTAACAAATCAATGGAAAATGTATGTAAATTAGTTTATTTAAATCAAAATATTTCCTGGGATCACTGTCGTTGCCAAAAAACAAAAGAAAAGAAAACAAAACAAAAAACAAAAACAAAAACAAAAAAAACTGCATCAAAATTCATCACGTGGCTTAGAAAACATTCAAGGTAGTCAAAAAATGGCTATTGGAAATGTGCATTTATATATTAGATTTTGTGATGGCGTCAAAAACTTTCAGATTTTGCTTCTATCTTAAAAAATAACCAATTCAAATGATTTGAACATAAATCAACCCTTTTCAATCATGCAAATCTGTGGCCACGATTTCTCCCGATCAAATTGACCAAGTTGAATGAAATTTGCTACAATTATTCATTTGATGAGCGTCAGACGATTGCTGATTTTCAAAGAAAATTAAGTGGGGAAAGTCCTTAATTTTCCTCGTATTTAATTTTCAAAAACTGCAAAATATTACGAAAAGCGAGTTATGTTAAAAATATTACTGAAATTAATATTTGCATGCTTCATTTTATTTAAATTCGAAGTATATAAGACGCTAATATGCACCGTCTGCATGCACAATCACCAATGTCCACCGTCAGCATGCACAATCGCAATCTGTGCAATATTACAAATTCGCGATGTATTGCACATTTTTGGTGTAAAAAGTGATGTATTGTATTTTGAAATGAGTAAGATTTTTAGCAAGTATTTTACTAAAAATTAATAGACATCATTAATTAGGAGTTATAATGAGTCGTTCTCGAGGTATTGGAGATTTTATTTTTCAACAAGGAGTCTTATTCGAACATATTGAGTAATTCAAAATATATTTATTATGGTTATTACGACCAATAAACGTCCGAGACAGATTTTTGTAAGTAGGTTTCTGATGGATTTTAATATTTTTCTTTTCATTCCGACATAAAAATTAAGCATGTTAATATCTTGAAGTTTGGTATATGCAATAGAGAGAATAAAAAAAAACGGTACTTATAAAATTGCCGCACATTTGTTAATAGAAAGAATATTTACTCTTTTACTATGTTTATCCTGTTACGTGCAATATCCTGAGAATAATGCATGTCAGTGCCTTAAAAGCTATATTATTCTATTTTAAATGAAAAAAAATCTGATGTGGGCAGCACACGATTTTCCTTATATAATGCAATGGATTTACTAGTTTTACAACAAAAAGTGATGTATAAGATCCACGGCGCTGTGTTTTTATCGTTGAATTTTACATTGGGCGATTTTCAATATGTAAAACTATTTCAAAATACTCAATTAACTTATGCTCCGCGCAACTCTAAACAATCATCAATATTGATAGCATCCTCAATAAGCAATATTGTCCATATATTAAAATACTTTAATAATTACTTCATCAACAGTCGTCATTTTCATTGATATAGCGTCATTTTTCTCAATTTGGCGATACTTTTGTTAATTTGGCACTATTTGAAAAGTCGCCAAGTTGGTGACATTCCGTCAAAATCTCGCCAAACGTTATGGACAGAGAAATAAGTTATTCTTGTAGCAGATAACTGACTATTGGCATCCAAATACAAAAGTATTACCTAAAGTATCTTTTCGCATAAATGGAACCAGCTGGATTCACGAGAATAATGTCACCCAATTTATCGCATGATATTATTTATGAAAAGTGAATATATTTCACAATAAGTAATATTTCTTTTTAATTTTATATAATTCTTTGAAAAATGTACAATATCTCGAGAACGGTTCATGCTAGCGTTCTAAAATTTGTTTTAATCGTTTTCTAATGAAAAATTACATAAGAAATTACTATTTACGTAACTTTATTAAAGGTTTCAATTTTTTGATGATTTCTTCAAAATTTCACTCGAAAATTTAGGGGTTCTAAACATTCGAGTACGTATAAAAACAATATGCTTCCAGTATTCATAGATTGTAATTTATGTGCCAAATTTCGTTCGAATTGGTCCATTCGTTCGTCAGTTATCGTCTCCACAGACTCACACACACACATACAGACATCATCTCAAAATCGTCTGATTCGTGTTCAGGGATACTTGAGACTTGTTTTCCCGTTGAAAACTCGAATTCGAATTTTCGACCTTGTCACAATACTTCCCTTATACATTATAAGTATATAAGGAAAGTAATAAGTACTTGATGATGTATTTCAAATTTTAAATTTCAAGAGAAAATGTTTAGAAACTTATCCTTTTATTGTCATCCTCGTATGTTTTTCGTTTAAATAGCGTACCCAGTTTCATTTGAATCTACTAATTGCTTCTAAAGACATCGAGCCTAAAGAGATGATTAAATTCGATTAATTCGTATTCAGGAAATAACAAAACGCGTAAGCCCATAGCAAGAAGAACGTTCGATATTCAACATCATAATACTTTATATATACTATGTATTGTATGCCCAAAAAACGCGCATTATTTCATAAAAAACAAGAAAGCTCAATCATGCATAAAGCATTGATTATGAAACACTTTCCAACTGAAAAGCAATTTTACTTAAACATCTTTAAAATGCGATAAAAGACAACCGAACATATATTTTTATATATTTTATGGGATAATTTTAATATTACCTAAAATTTTCGAAGCAATTTGTGAATTTTAACTTCGTTTAAAAAATGTTTGAAAAATTAGGTCCCATAGGGTTCAATGTATTTCACTTTTTCAACCCGAAATCAATCCCAAAATAATTTGGTGATATTCTATATTTACATTCACATATGTCCCACAGACTGTCTCAACATCATACTAAAATTTCATTTTGATAAAGTTATCTTTACAGCAGTTATCGTGCGAACAGACAGACAGACAGAATGAATGAACAAAGTCATAAACACTTATTAAGTATGTTGGAAAGTGGTAAAAACATTTTAAAATCATTAATTTATATTGAAAACTGGTATTTTCAATTAATTACTAATTCTTAACTGTGAGAATTTCCACATCTGGAGATATATAATATTTTTCGGCATCAATACTGTTTTCCACGTCTTACAAGATTTTGCACCTGATCCCATCCAATGGATCAAAATAACGCTCTTATATTATGTTTATTCGCAATATATACTCTGTTTATTCTAGTAGAATATTATATAACGGGAATACAGTTCACTACATAAATGTCAACTGTATACGAGAATACATATAAATATATATAAATAAAAGTATTTTTATTTAATTATTTATTCATTTATTTATTTATTTATTTATTTTTCTCTTTTTTTATCTGTCTGTTTAAATGTTTGTTCGTATACAAATCTAGAATATTTGACGTTTTTTCTTATCAAATTTAGTATGTTTATTCTCAACTTTATGGTGGTCCATGCTTTGAGTTTGTAGGACCCAAATTGTCTAGATATTAATAACAAGAAATATGAATCATGCATAAAACATTGATTATGAAACACTTTCCACATGGAATGCAATTTTATTTAAACTACTCTAAAATGCGATACATTCAGCGCTGATGTTTTCAAATTATCACAGTGCTGCAGGCATTTATCATACTTGTAAACTTAAAACTTGATCGAAAAAGACAATGCCAGTTAAACAAAATGAATTTTATTCAAATAACATCATCGAAATATAAATCGTCTGCTTCTCTAAGTAAAGTCAATAAATATTTCATTCATATCACTTATATTCCAGACTCTAGAGCTAAATAATTTGAAAGAAAGAAATTCAGCAATTCTCATAGAACTCACCTTACAATCGCTTAATGTGTTTACATTCTCCATGCTATAGCATAGTGCTAAAATAAAGCTTTATTGTAGGAATAATCAGTGATAATTTAAAATAAAAAATATCGCAATTGTGTTGGAACAGAATTTAAATACACAGATAATGCGCAAAAATTGAGCAGTTTTATGACGGATGCAACTTTAAATATAAATTTAAACGATCTTTAAACATCTGCGGTGACAGCTGAAATAGAAGCCATATTTTATATTGCAATGAGTCACGTGATCTCTTCATATATCAGAAGTGTAACTATTATTTTATTATTTATCTAAAAATCTACCCAACATATTTTGCTGAAATTTATTTTACACATTTTATGTGATCCTAAAAATTTCGAAGCAACTTGTGGATTTTAACTTTGCTTAAATGTTTGAAAAATGTTGACTACATAAATGACTACGTCCCATAGGGTTCAATGTATTTCATCAACTCGGATTAAATTCAAAGCTAATTGGGTGATATTATTAATTTTCATTCGCAGACATCCCACAGACTGTCTCAACAACATAATGAAATTTCATTTTGATAAAGTCATTTTTACGACAGTTATCGTGCGAACGGACAGACAGATAAAATAACCAAAGTTATAAAGCTTAGGCAACGGAATTAAATTAAATGTGTTTATACAGCAGACGATTTTTATTTAATTTATCCGATTGAATAATAAGGGAATGGATAGAAAAATAAATTTTATAAATGGACCGCATTATATATTTGCTCCGGTTGTATCCTTTTCGACTTTGGGATATAAGATTACGATAATGGTTGATATTTTCAATTTCGAAAGTCATTTATTTTATTTTGGCAAAAGCTTGTTAAGTTTATCTATTTTACTTTGTGTTTAACCGATTTTTGAAACAGAGTAAAAATAGTATAGGTGTATCTTCGTTTACCAAAATTCGTTTACAAATTGAACGAGGATGTTTTGCTCTTCAGATGTGCCTGTGAAGATAATTTTGTACAGTAAGAACAAATATTCTTATGCTTCTTTTGGGATAGATTATATACGTGAATAGAATTTTTTGAAGAAATATATCATATAGAATACTATTGGAATGTGCACCTATTTTAATCTATGAGCAACGCCGAGTATATCTGTTAGTACTTATACAGGATGATTAAAAAATATGAGTCAAACTTTACGAGGTGATAGTACACACCGAACCAAGTATTTTTCGTCATATTTTACCGGATCGGAAATGAAACTTAAAGGCGCCAGTGGGCGCTTAATGGTGAAACCAATGAGGTAAGGTGAAAACACAAGAATAACTTGGAAGTTATAAAATTACATTTAGTAAACAATAATTATAGTAATGGCTCAAAAGAGCGACCGCCATCCGGAATGCACGTCTACAGCGGCGATGGATGGATGACGAACTCTCGCATACAGACTAGATATGTCGCGCACTTCAGCAGTAGAGGCTAAAATTCTGCTATTTTCCCTCGTACAGTGACTGTGCCTCTAAGCCATTCCCATTTGCAGCTCCATAGATGAAATGCATATCGACTTTTTCCCTATTTGTAAAATTCCTCCATCTTCTCAAAAGTTGGAGCTGCGAATAAGTGCTGCAAACTGATAAAGCCATACATTCGGTGTTGCAAAAACTTGCATAAGAGTTCTTCTTCTTCCCCAGATGAAATTTGCATACGTGGTTTTCTTCTTCAACTAGAAAATAACAACCAGAATGACGCTTTTAAGTTTGCGGAATGGCCGCTTCCCAACATGTAAACGCCCTGTAACGCATTTACTTTTCATTTCTGACCCAGTAAACTATGATGAAAAATGCTTGTTTTGCTGCGTATTATTATCTCGTAAAGTTTGACCCATCTAATTTTAACCACCCAGTATATTGAGCATATGCAAACTGAAAACACCCATTTGGGAACCTTCTCCGCAAAAATGCCACATGAATGGAAAACCAAGTTGGGAAAACCAAGTTTCCATTTAAAAGTTTTTGAACATAACATGATTGCTTCCAGTTTTTGAAAATATTTTGGCCAAAAACATTCCGTTATATTTGAACCAGCGCTTGTGAAATATTTCTGAAACTTCAAACGATAATATCTGATTGCAAAAATATTCAATGCAAATGCATAAATTCATTAACATTATCAGCAATTAATGTTAAAACATGCAATGGAAATATTTTGGACATATATTCAGGAATTTGATGAAATTATATGTCTGGGACATCTTCAGACACGAATAAACAGGTTTCACATTCTCCAAAATACAGTAAAGATAGAATATTAAGGTTTAAAATATTCTCGGACTTTCATAAATCTATACGTCAACAGTTCAACAGTTGGCTGTTGTTTACACTGATTTTACGAAAGCTTTTAATTCGATTGATCACGGTTTGATTCTTAAATTGAAGAATATTGGGTTTTGTTCTAATTTGATTATGCTATTAAAATTCTATTTAACTTCAAGGTTTTCATGTGTTAATTTTGGTTCTTGCTTAAGTATGGATTTTTCGGAGACTTCTGGGAGGACCCAGAGCTATGTTCTTGGTCGCTTGTTATGTATTATTTTCATTAATGATCTTGATGATTGTCTTAAAAATTGCCTGTTTTATGCTGATGATTTTAAGATTTTCTGTCCAATTTTAGGTGCTGGTTCTTGTAACAATGTTCAATCTGAGTTGCATATCCTTTTCAATTGGCGTAGCAATAACCATCTTCATATCAATATTAGTAAATATACTGTTATGCCTTTTACTCGTAGAAAAGTGCCGATTTCAAATCAATTTCTTATGATATAGGCAACTCTGTTTTGGCTAGAAAATTCTCTGTTACTAATCTTGGCGTTGTTATTGCTTTTGATTTTTCCTTTTCTTCTCACATTTCTGATATTTGTGCTAAAACCTACAGGAAACTCTGTTACATTAAGATACTTACTCAGGATTTTACTAATGAGGATACCATCAATATACCATTTAATGTCTTGGTCAGGTCTGGGCTTGAGTATGTGTCAGTGATGTGGAGGCCTTTTCATGCTGTTCATGTAAGCAAGATCGAAATTATTCAAAATAGATTCTTGAGATATCTACGTATACTATAACAAAACTGATATTTTTTGTTATGCCTTTTCTGCTACTTTTTTTGTGATATGTTTAGTGTTAAGGACTTGCAGAACATAAGGGATTTAATTTTAATTTCATTCTTCAGGTATCTGTTCAATCGCAGAATTGATTGTTCCCCTGTCTTGAGGGGGATCGGGTTTTACGTTCATCCATATTCTACCAGGAGCATGAGTTTATTTGCTGAAAGGAATTTTAGTACGAATATTAGTTGTTATTGTACGATTAATATTTTTTGTAAACTATACAACAGCTTCTCCGATAACTTTGATGATTTTTATTCATCGGAAATAGTTTTAAAAATCATTTGTTGTCAATAGTTTGTATTTAATGTATTTTATTATATTTTAATCTGCGTATTTTGTATTGTATTTTATCTTGCACGCTGCTACTGGGACTTTGTCCTGTAGCTTGCATCTTTTTAAATAAATAAAACAAAAATCTATATAAATAAAATTGAAAATCTATTTGTCTGCCTGTATGTACGTCTCATTATCACAGGAGAACAGCTGAACCGAATTTAATGAAATTTTGTGGGTGGTCTTGAAATAGCCCCTCTTAAAATTTAGTTTTTAAGTTTCTAAGACTAGGGATTGCCCAGATATTAATGAAAAACGAAATCTTTCATAGGAGTTCTCCTTTCTAACTCCCTGATTCCTACAAACGAAAAAGGTTAGAAATCGCTGGTTTAAAACGAGAAAATGAATTAAAAAATTGCTTCTAAGTTTTGTTGGAGTTCATTGCGCTAATCAGTCACTTTTGAAAATCCCAGGTTTGAAACATAAATTTAAATGGAAACTCTATCACCATGGTTCATTTTTTACAGTCTCTTACTCAACAATGAAAAGTATTAAGAAATCAAAATAGTTATTTTATTTTCAGCATTTTATGAGGAAGATTTTTTCTTATATCATGTTGCTTAGCAACGCAATTAAATAAAATGAATTTGTTAATTTTTATTATTATTTTTTCGATTTGAATAATAGATGACGATTTGAACGGTTTGATTTCTTTGATTATAATAATTACTGGTTGCTTTAATTTATTTTGGCAAAGAGTTTTCAAACTTAGCCGATTGTTGAAACAGAATAAGAGCAGAACTGGTATATCTTCAAATACAATTATAGTATTTTCATTTAGCATATACAACGGGATCAAGACGTTTTATCCTTCAGATCTGAAAATTCAGATCTAAGAATTTGTCGGGATAACGCTAACTTGGCAACTTTTCTTAAACGTTGCCAAATTGAAGGAAATGTCGCCAAATTGATAAAAACGACGCTAAATCAATAAAATTAATTTTGTTTTGTTAGAGACCTGAAAGGATGTTTCGGTAGCATTTGCCTGTCAGTCCAACTGTCCTACTTAGCAACACATTTAGCGAAATTTTAAATGTCTTCAAATTGATAAAAATGTTTCTAAATCCATAAAAATATCTTGAAATTGATAAAATTGCTCTAAATAAACGAAATTAATTGTGTTTTGTTAGGGAATAGTATTGTGATGATGTTTTGTCAATTTGTTGCCAAGTAGGACTGTCAGTTTTACAGTCAAACTTGGCGATAAATTTGGCGATTTTTTAAAAGTCGCCAAATTGATAAAATGACGCTAAATTTATCAAAATGTCTCCGAATGGATAAAAATTCAATATTTTGCATAATTAAGTACGATTTTTTAAATAATCTCTGTTGTTTTGTGAGAATTAAAAAAAAATTTTTTTTTCTAAATTTGTTTACAAACTGGACAAGGATACATTATTCTTCAGATCTGCTTGTGAAGATAATTTTGTATATCGAACCCAGAGATTTTTATACACGTGTATAATTAAATTAAATATTTTAATAGAATATTTTAAATAACAAAGTCATTTAGAATAGTATAGAATTTACACATAGTTTTGAATGTTAAGTTTCTTTATATTTTCCGTACGAAGAACGGGTATATTGCTATTAAATAAATAAAAAGCACACCTTTCGCAGAGTGAGAAGCAAGCCGACTGAAAAATATGAATGTATATAATGAGCTGTATGTGAACCTATTTATGAAATAAATTTCAGAATAAATTTGATCAGTTAAAGCATTCTAGTGTCATAAGTCATGTTCATTATTTTCTTTAAGAAGCGCATCCATCCCCGTATAAAGAAAGTCAGTCATATAAAAAGTAGTATAATTAATATTTTCTTTTAGTAGTAGTTCGTATAGTTGTATAGTTATTATAATTGTTCTTACAGTTAACTACTTTGTGTATGAGGCACTTTTTGAAACAGTCCTAAATATTATCGGATTAACTTGAAAATTTTTTTGAGACTACATGCATACATATATAGTATATATATACACTACCCGTCATAGACTTACACCTTTCTGGTAGGTCGGACGGTCTGGGTCTCAACAACAACAACAACTACCCGTCATAGAAAATGCAACACCAAGAAGCTTTGGTCGTATAATTATGCAAATTGCGATGCAAACGCAGCTGCCCGATGTATGCAAATGATTTGAAATCCTAGTAGATCACGTGATTAGCATACGGGATAATGGGGATGGAAACGGCAGATGAGCCAATAGGTGTTACTGTCTGTTGCCTACGGAAAACCGTTTTCCGAGATGTTTTTCGTTTCAGAAGACACATGTTGTTGAACAGATGCCTGGTAGATGATATTAAGCATGTGAACTGCCTGTTTAAGCATTTGGATGATCATGCGAGAAGATTCATTTTAAGCATATGTGCGGCTGAGTGGATCATACCGGCGTATCGCTTCTGAAACACGTTTAGATGTGTCCACTGTGCAAAGGATTTGGAGAAAATGGATTGAAGAAGGGCTTGTGAATCGTTGCAGTGGTACAGGTCCATCCATATGTACGTCAGCATGCGTTGATCGACGCATTCGAGGGCATGTGGTAGCGGTCCCACAAAAGACGACTGTCGACATTCTGCAGAATTTGCACGGTACATTGGATATTCCAATATCAGCGAGAACAGTTTCTCGACGATTGACCGAAAGCGGCTTGCACACAAACCGTTCTTTACGAAGACTACCAATTCCGACAAGACACCGACATGAGAGATTGTAATGGTAACGGTCCTGATCCTCTTGGATGATTGAATGGGACAGGGTATTGTTCAGCGACGAGGTTCGGTTCGGTTTGTCGAATGGCAGCAGCCGTGTGAAAGTCTGGAGACAACGTGTAAACATATTCAACCCTGCTGCTCTTGCTGAACGCCATACTGCTCGACAACATGGCATCATGGTTAAGGGTCACATCGGCTTTGATAGCAGGTCACCTCTGGTTTATGTCGGAGACACATTGACGGAACGACAATATGTGGATGATGTGCTGCGTCCGATTGCACTGCCTTACCTTAAGCAGTTACAAAATGCTGTTTTCCAGCAGGATAACTCGCGACCGCACACAGCAACCATCGGCCAAGCCTTGCAAGGTATCCAGGTGCTTTCTTGGCGTCCGCTGTCTCCAGATCTCTCACCCATCGAGATTGTATGGGACGTGATTGGTCCTCGTGTGACGTCACTGTCTTCGCCTCAAACAGAGGACGATCTGTGGAGGATAGTTGAAGGCATATGGTCAATGGTCATCCATCCGTCATGAAACTATCAGCACTCTCATTAAATATGTTCTTTTAAGGGCTGCTGCTTGTATTGCCGCAAGAAGTCTACTGCCAACTGATTATCCTTTCTATACCATCACTATATTGCATTATCCTTCTGGAATTAGCATCATTTATTTATGTATGCCATTTGTGCCTGTATGTCCTTTATCATCCCAATCTATTCGATCTTTATATATATATATATATATATATATATATATATAGGCTTACTCCAAATTTGACTAATACCGTGTAAAATACAGATGTAATCTTGTATCGCAGTGTTCAAAGATACTTTATACATTGTTAGACTTTATAGAGGAACTGCACAAAACTGAGTTGAGGTCATGAGTATCAAAAATGTTTACGAAAGTGGTTTACAATGATTTTCCAAGATTTCTATTCCAAAATAGTAAACAATATTAACGTTTTAGAATTCGTTATGGAAAAAAAAAATTTAGTTTCCTCTACTTTTGCTTTCCTGCATTAAATGAACGCCTCAACTGGAATTTTTATCCGAATTTTAAAAGAGCAAAATCATTATTAAAAATGGATTGGAGAGTACAAATCTAACTTTAATAGGCCTAAAACTAAACAAATGTCGTTTTTTCCACTAGCGTCATTAATTCCGAATCCCCTACATCTGGTATGTATTATAATGATCTTTCTTTTGGGGAAGAAGTTTCTTAGATAAAAATTCTCATTAGTGGCACTCTAGTTTACTTAAAAAAAACTAAATACTTTTATTGGTGGGATAATTTAAATGAATGTTTTTGATTGGTTAGGCTGAATTTGAAATGCGTCTTTGAAATATGTATATAGTGAAATAATTCTATCATTTGAATACTTAATTTCATAGAGCAAAATTGTAATATTTTTGCCCTTGAAATTATGTGATTAAATTTAGAAAACATGATGCAGCTATCAGATGGTTTTTTGAACATATTGCAATGAGTTTACAACATCCTAGCATTTTATTCTTATCTCAGTAGATAAGAATAAAATGTATACATCTATATAGGTGGAATCGAATAAAATTTTTGTAAATTAAAATTTTGAGAGCAATTTGGAGACCCCATGCAACTGTGTGGTGAATGGTTGAAATGAATGTATAATTAAGTTCACTTATTGTCCCGTGCAACACTGACATAGTACAATGTTGTCACTAACTTAGTAGTTTTATGTTCATTGATTGTTATTTAGAACTTTAGGTCACTTGGTTGGCCTCGGTATTTAATAATTGTAGCGTAAAACCTGTAGCGCTATATAGTGTAACTTTATTATATAAATCTGAAAATTTAAACGAAAATTTGTAAAGAACCTTGCTGTCCCAAACGGGGATCGAACCCTGGATCTCCGAACTGGCCAGCCGACTCTCTACTGGGATGAAATTGCAAGTTCTTATCATCGAAGTGGACTATGCAAGCTCTAATGTCAGATTGGCGAGCAACTGACAATCTGACTGACCACCTCCTGCTATTTTTACCTCAGGTTAACCTCCTGCTACTGCTATTTTTACCCAGGTTAGTATCCTGTGTGGTCATTATCCTCTCAATTTGAAATCGGCTCGCCATCTTGAAGAGTCCACTGAATGCGTACTAATCATACTAGGGTAACTTTCAGACCTCCGACATCCCACTATGTGAGTCGCACGGTCTGGGGTCTTCAGACCTCCGACAATTGATGAGGAATATTGTGATTGGGCGGGCGTTTTTGCATTGTGTTTGAGCTTGGCAAGTGCGTCCATTTTCAGGGGGGGGGGGGTTGCGGGTATGGATGGGGGGATCGTTGAGGGATGGAATTTGGAGTGAGGTTAACAACTATTTTTCATTACGTTGTTGTGCCTCACTCTGGATTTTATTTTTCAATGATCTTTTTATCTATATTCGTAGTGGCCCTTTTCCCATTTTTGAAACATGGGCGTGATTGTCAAGTTCGTATGTAGTGTGGAACTGTCTATTTAATCACAATAGTTTTCATCAATTGTTATCTTTTAAGATCTAAATAAATGTTCGTTTGGCGGGATGGTATACCTTGGGTGCCTCCTGAATGCAGGAGGTATCCTTTAGGCCGTGCAGCTAGCTACTCTAAAACCACTATGTGGTCGCGCGGTCTGGGGTCTTCGGACCTCCGACATCTATATAAATGTTCGTTTGGCGGGATGGTAGACCTTGGGTGCCTCCTGAGTGCAGGAGGTATCCTTTCTCGGTCGTGCAGCTATAAACCCACTATATGAGTCGCACGGTCTGGGGTCTTCAGACCTCCGAAATCTTTGCACTAACGTACAGGGTTGATTTGTTCGGGTGCTATTATACAGTACCTTGCTTTCCCAACCCGGAACTGAACCATGGCTCTCCGAACTGGTCACAGCCTGACGCTCTACCGTTGAGCCACTGAGACCAAATTGACAAGTTTTTATCGTCGAAATGAACTCTGCAAATTGTCTGTCAAATAAGAACAATTTTTTTAATTTTGTTAATAAGCAACATGAAATAAGTTCCTTCAAATCAGATTTCAGAGAAAATAAATCGCCTGCACAATAATTGTTCTACAGAATGCTTTTTCGTATTTTATTAATATCTTGAAAAAAATCTTGTCCTAGAAACTCGATATATGGCGGAGGCGAATTTCGGTAAAGTAAAATATAACGAAAATAAATTTTAAAAGGATCCATCTAAAACTATGGATTTGTATACGAAGCAGAACAGACACACAGACAGACAAGCATATTTACTTTCAAATGTATATAGAAGGTTCCTAAGAAACGCCTTAACCACTCTAATAACTGTGCACTAAAGCATCTAAGAGTAGACTACATATTAGGTCTATTTATAGTTAAGTTACCATGACCGATCGAATAAAAGGATTGTAGCGCCTTTAGAGGAGAATTTGAAAAGTTTAGATAACGAAGTTGGCAACAAAGATAAATGTACTAAGAAAGCAATTACAATGTTCTAGAGCAGAGAATGAAGTTAAAAATTTGTATACAGATATGTAGAGAAATTAAAAAGTAAAATTTCTGAAGATAAAATTGTCATCAATGGTGGAGAAGTTATTTATCAAAACAAAGAGCATAATAAGAAACATCAACTATGCATAAAGCATTGATTATGAAACACTTTCCAACTGAAATGCAATTTTATTTAAACAGCTCTACATTCATCACTGACGTTTCTTAAATTATCACAGTACTACAGTATTGTGGCAATTAATTGAGAAATGTCATTTTTTTCGTTTTATCACATGTAAGCTTAGGAAGAAGCACTCCAAATTAGCTCAGAGTTCAAATTGCAGTTAGTATCAAAGTAGTAGGTGTTCGTATGCACCTGGTAAGTAGCAGGTGTTCAAATTCCTCCGCCAGGTGGCAGATGTTCCGCAGTGGTAGTTTCTCAATTGTTGCAGGGCTCATTAGCGTCATGGATATCAGCGCGGAAACACGTGCTAAAGTGATTGCGCTTAGAGAACACACTTCTAAGACGTTCGAGGAAATAGGTAAAATATGTGGAGTGAGTACAGCAAGTGTCGGGAGGATCTGGAAGCGGTTTCAGGAAACAGGAAATGCTGGAACCAACCGCTCTGGAAGATGCGGCCGAAACAGATCAACTTCGACTCGTGACGACAAAACTTTACATCGAATGAGTGTTAAAAATCCTCGATTAACCAGTTTTGACCTGTCTAAGTCCATGGTGGAAGCTGGTGTTGATATTGCACCTTCAACAGTGCGATACAGGCTGTTAGAACGCGGACAGAGAGCACGTCGACCGTACAAGAAGCAGCTTCTGACGCTTCGCATGAAGAAAAAAAGGTTGGAATGGGCACGGAAATACAAAACATGGACTGAGAAGGACTGGGAGAAAGTTCTCTTTTCTGACGAAACACATTTTGTGGTTCAGGGATTTAGATCTATGTTCGTGAGAAGGAGCCAAGGAGAACCTCTCAATCAGCACCACATCAATCAAGCACCCAAGCATCCGCCCAAAAAGATGTTTTGGGGTTGTTTCAGCGTTTTGGGGACAGAATCTCTTGTTCCCGTAGAGGGAACGATGAACAGTGCCAATTACGAAGTCATATTGACCCGAAAAGTGCTTCCAACCATGGCTAAACTGTGGCCGAACGGAGATTGCGTTTTCCAACAAGACAGCGCGCCATGTCACACTTCGAAGCGAATCAAAACTTTCTGTTCAAAAAAAATATTACCGTACTGGATTGGCCCGGGAATTCACCAGACTTGAATCCCATAGAAAATTTGTGGGCTATTGTCAAAAAACGGCTTCACAAATTTGACTGTACGACGATGGACAAGCTAATTTCGGCCGTTATTGACATATGGTTCAGAGACGTTGAAATTAAAACTATATGTGCTAGTCTAGTACATTCCATGCCGAAACGTGTCTGTGATGTTATAAAGTCTCGGGGAGGTCATATCACTTATTAGTTTTAAATGTATCCATAGAAAACTTTAATAAAACTGAATTTTATAAAGAAAACTGCATTTCTCAATTAATTGCCACAATACTGTACAATAATTTATTATATTTGGAAACTTAAAACTTCACCAAAAAAGGCAATACTGTGAATCGTCTACTTCTCTATGTAAAATCAATGAATATTTCATCCATATCACTTATATTCCAGACTCCAGAGCAAAATAATTTTGCGTGAAAAAATTCAGCGAATTTTATGCAACTCATCTTAAGGGCCACTTGATTTGTTTACATTCTGCATGCTATAGAAATTAGGCTTCGTTGTACAAGTAATCAAAGTTTAGTGATCATTTAAAAAAAATATTGTAAATGCGTTGGCTCAGAAATTAGATACACAGATAATACGCAAAAAAGCGGTTTTTCGACGAATGCAACATTAAATATAAATTTAAACGGTTTCTAAAAATCCCGATTTTTACACAGCGAAAATAAAATTGATGCCATATTCTGTTTTGCAATGAGTCACGCGATCTTTCCATACATCATGGGTGTAAATATTATTTCAATTTTGATTTAAAAACTATCTAACATATTTTACTGAAAATTATTTTATACATTTTATATGATAATTTAAATATTTCCTAAAATTTTCGAATCAATTGGTGAATTTTAACTTCGCTTAAAAAATGTTTGAAAAATTAGGTCCCATAGGGTATAATGTATTTCATTTTATCAACACGGGTTAAATCGGAAATTAATTGCGTGATATTATTCATTTATATTCCCGTATGCCCCACAGACCGTCTCAAACACATACTAAAATTTTATTTTGAAAAAATAATTTTTACGACATTTTCCGTCGAACGGATAGACAAACAAACAAGCAGACAGGCAGAATAAACAAAGTCATAAACACTTTATAACTATGTTGGAAAGTGTTGAAAAAGAGCTTTAAAGAAGAGCTTTAAAGAAACATCTACGATAACTTTTTCGAGATAATAAAAATTTCATGTGAGCAGCATGTGACTTTTTCATAGATTCGTATATTTTCACATTTTTTACATTCATTTGAATTTAATCTTTAAAAAAATATCACGTAAAATAGATATTTATTCAAAATTACCTCCATTTCGCAATTTTAAAATACTTTCCATTTCCGTTTAGTAATTTGGTATAATTTGAAACTACGCCTAAAATCCTAAATTCAGAAAAACTGAAATATCTCGAAAAGAAATTTTCCTAGCGCAATTTGAAAATCACACATAAGACATATATTTAATTAACATATCTAAGGAACTTTGTCTTTCTCCCAATTTATTTTTAGTTTTTGATGGCCATGGAAAAAATGTAATAAAGTTATTTTAATAAAATGCACCAAAATTTAATGACTACTAATCTGCGGCTAAAGAAACCTCAAAAATTCATAAAATTCACGTGTTTGAAGTACATACATTGCACAGATAGAGACTCACACGCTACAATTAAAATAGCTGATTTGGGTTCTGGGATGCAGAGTATGTGTATATCCATTGAAAACTTGAATTCCAATTTTCGACCCTCATAAAGCTTTCTGCTCACATATGCATTGTAATATATAATAAATAAAAAAAAAAACAAGTTTTCTCTAATTTTCTTATAAGCATGACTGGGTTATATATACGTGCATATATTCCATTTAATTAAAAATGAGAATTTAAATATCTTTCGTAAGTAAAAATAATTCCATTTACAACCTTGTCGGATAAAATGCTCATTTTATTACTTACTAGCCGCCTTTGGCGACCAGCCTGTTCGCTACCCTTGAAAATTCTGACCGTGGCAAACTCGTTGGCGCGACCTACCAGAAAGGTGTAAGGTAACTGCTTGGAAGGCCAGGAAGTGCCACACAATTTAGACCGGAACCCAATGGGGGAGGCATCCAAAGAGACCGTACCCTCCTTCCCCTACCACAAACCTCTCGGAAGGACTTGCAGTCCCACACGTTTAACGTGATCGTACTCCGCGTGAACACGGCTGCAGTTTTGGCAATGGCGGGAATCGAACCCGGGCCTACCGAGTGAAATTCCCGCGCGCTGACCACTGGGCTACCGTGCCATCCGCGACAATCCCCATAACTTTATTTTTATTCGGCAATTTTGGGAATCGAATCCGGGCCTACCAAGTGCAAATCCCGCGCACTAACCACTGGGGTACTTCACCCTCCGCGATATTCTTCATAACTTATTTTTTATTCACCCAATTTAGACCGGAACCAAGTGGGAGAAGCATCCACAGGGACCGTACCCTTCTTCCCCTACCACCAACCTCTCGGAAGGACTTACAGACCCACATGTTTAACGTGATCGTACTCCGCGTAAACACGGCGGCAATTTTGGGAATCGAACCCGGGCCTACCGAGTGCAATTTCCGCGCGCTAACCATTGGGCTACTTTGCCCTACGCGACAATCTCCATAACTTTCTTTTTATTCATCCAATTTAGACCGTACCCTCCTTCCCCTACCACCAACTTCTCGGAAGGACTCACGGACCCACATGTTTAACGTGCTCGTACTCCGCGTAAACACGGCGGCAATTTTGGGAATCGAACCCGGGCCTGGTAACTGGTTGGACGGCCAGGATGTGCCACCCAATTTAGACCGGAACCCAGTGGGGGAAGCATCCACAGGGAACGTACCCTCCTTCCCCTACCACCAACCTCTCGGAAAAACATACGGACCCATATGTTTAACGTGATCGTACTCCATGTCAGTGGCGGAAATCGAACCCGGGCCTACCGCGTGCAATTCCCGCGCGCTAACCACTGGGCTACTTCGCCCTCCGCGACAATCTCCATAACTTTCTTTTTATTCACCCAATTTAGACCGTACCCTCCTTCCCCTACCACCAACCTCTCGGAAGGACTCACGAACCCACATGTTTAACGTGATCGTACTCTGCGTGAACGTGGCGTAAGTTTTGGCAGTGGCGGGAATCGAACCCGGGCCTACTGAGTGCAATTCCCGCGCGCTAACCACTGGGCTGCCGCGCCCTCCGCGACAATCTCCATAACTTTCTACATATTCACCCAATTTAGACGGGAACCCAGTGGGGGAGGCATCCACAGGGGCCGTATCCTCCTTCCCCTACCACCAACCTCTCGGAAGGTCTTACGGACCCACATATTTAACGTGATCGTATTCCACGTAAACACGGCGGCAGTTTTGGCAGTGGCGGGAATCGAACCCGGGCCTACCGCTAACTTCCCGCGCGCTAATTTGCAATTTAAAATGACCATATGCTTAATTCCATCATCCTCATTCCATTGTTTCATTGTTCCATCATTTAAAATATCCATAAAATTAAAATATCCATTTAAAATATCCAAAAGTTAAAATATACATTTAAAAAATCCAGATCGTCCCATCATTTAAAATATAAATATAATAATTTATATAGAGCAAAGGTGCTCTATTCAGAACCGTGACGTCACCTCCACCTTGACGTCCCCACCCACCACCTTCCCTGCTTCAGCGGGGGAGAAACGAACGGAACGCCGAGAAATTTAAAATCATGACGTCTTTAAAATTGCGATCCTGAAGGCAATTTTCATTATTTCTGGACCAGATTAGACTTGTAAGAATGCCAGATATTTCAGCTTTCTAAAAATGTAAATTATTAGTCGAAATTATGAGTACTTTTTACTATGCGAGAATTTAAAAACCAAAAATCGTTTTTTTGAGCCAAAAGTGACTTTTGTTTTAAAATCTTTAAAAAATATTAGAAATCGAAATGGAGATTTGAAATTGATATATTTTTACTCGTAATTGTCTGCTCTTTCCGATGGTGTGAGTTGTTTTTTTCTACGACGTCTGGATCGTGGAGAAAAAAGGGCAAAAAAAGGTCGAAATCGCATAAAACATTAATTAAATAAAAAAATAATTAGAATTTTGAAAATCGGTTTTCACGTGTCCCCTTCCCTCCCCCCCAGGTCTCCGATTGCCAAATTTCGTAGCTCTCCGACGCGCGGTCGCGAAACGTATAGTGTATAAGACAGGGAACGTACCCTCCTTCCCCTACCACCAACCTCTCGGAAAAACATACGGACCCATATGTTTAACGTGATCGTACTCCATGTCAGTGGCGGAAATCGAACCCGGGCCTACCGCGTGCAATTCCCGCGCGCTAACCACTGGGCTACTTCGCCCTCCGCGACAATCTCCATAACTTTCTTTTTATTCACCCAATTTAGACCGTACCCTCCTTCCCCTACCACCAACCTCTCGGAAGGACTCACGAACCCACATGTTTAACGTGATCGTACTCTGCGTGAACGTGGCGTAAGTTTTGGCAGTGGCGGGAATCGAACCCGGGCCTACTGAGTGCAATTCCCGCGCGCTAACCACTGGGCTGCCGCGCCCTCCGCGACAATCTCCATAACTTTCTACATATTCACCCAATTTAGACGGGAACCCAGTGGGGGAGGCATCCACAGGGGCCGTATCCTCCTTCCCCTACCACCAACCTCTCGGAAGGACTTACGGACCCACATATTTAACGTGATCGTATTCCACGTAAACACGGCGGCAGTTTTGGCAGTGGCGGGAATCGAACCCGGGCCTACCGCTAACTTCCCGCGCGCTAATTTGCAATTTAAAATGACCATATGCTTAATTCCATCATCCTCATTCCATTGTTTCATTGTTCTATCATTTAAAATATCCATAAAATTAAAATATCCATTTAAAATATCCAAAAGTTAAAATATACATTTAAAAAATCCAGATCGTCCCATCATTTAAAATATAAATATAATAATTTATATAGAGCAAAGGCGCTCTATTCAGAACCGTGACGTCACCTCCACCTTGACGTCCCCACCCACCACCTTCCCTGCTTCAGCGGGGGAGAAACGAACGGAACGCCGAGAAATTTAAAATCATGACGTCTTTAAAATTGCGATCCTGAAGGCAATTTTCATTATTTCTGGACCAGATTAGACTTGTAGGAATGCCAGATATTTCAGCTTTCTAAAAATGTAAATTATTAGTCGAAATTATGAGTACTTTTTACTATGCGAGAATTTAAAAACCAAAAATCGTTTTTTTGAGCCAAAAGTGACTTTTGTTTTAAAATCTTTAAAAAATATTAGAAATCGAAATGGAGATTTGAAATTGATATATTTTTACTCGTAATTGTCTGCTCTTTCCGATGGTGTGAGTTGTTTTTTTCTACGACGTCTGGATCGTGGAGAAAAAAGGGCAAAAAAAGGTCGAAATCGCATAAAACATTAAATAAATAAAAAAATAATTAGAATTTTGAAAATCGGTTTTCACGTGTCCCCTTCCCTCCCCCCCGGGTCTCCGATTGCCAAATTTCGTAGCTCTCCGACGCGCGGTCGCGAAACGTATAGTGTATAAGACAGACAGACACACACACACACACACACACACAGACATTGCCTTTTATTATTTAAGATTACATCTTCTACAACGAGGTTTTGGGATTAAAGTAAAAATTACCGAGTACTGGAAAATCTAATTATATTACTAATGAAAAAGAATTATTTCCATGCTAAAGAAAAGAAGAGTAATTATATACAAAGCTGACAGCACACGTCCACAGCACGAATTAAATAGCAGATATTCTTTTAAGAGATGTTGTCATATGTGAAAAAGAGAAAGATATGATGATGATTAAATTTACATTTTCAGAACTCGGTGGGTGAATAATTACACAATAAAAATACAGGATTATGTTTGCAAAATGTATCATACGCTTTCGTTAAAACTAAAACAACTTCGTTAAGAGCAACGAAAAACACAAAATAATCGTGTCAATTAGACTGTCTTGAAAGTTTCAGGATTGTATTTTAGTCAGACTCCCTTATTACTGATAATTAACCTTTATTATTTTCTTCGAAATCTTTAGTTTAGATTTTCTATTTCATGTTGTTCCTTCTTCTTATTTCGGCAATTTTCTTTCTGTTTCGTGGTTTTAGTCTTTTTGAAGTATTTGTTGACGATGTTAGCTCCGAAACCAGTTAGTTTCCTCAAATTTCTTATTTTTCATATTAGTCTAGTAGATTTTTTATGCTGGTTTGGACGATTTATGAACTTTTTGAAACCGATTAGTAGTATTTTTAAAAATTATTTGAACCTTATTTTACTCACTGAATAAGTGTTTCGAATCCTTTGTCGCACGTTTGAAGGCTCCTTTATAAAATTGTTCTTTGGATTCTTCGTGTATTACTTTCCTTAAATACATAATGTATAAGGAAAGTATTGTGATGGTTTCGAGTTTTAGACGGGAGAGCATGTTTCAAGCATCCCTGATCACGAATCAAACATTATTGAGGTGATGTCTGTGTGTGTGTGTGTGTGTGTGTGTGTGCGTGCGTGTGCGTGAAAGTGTGTGTGTGTGTGTGTGTGTGTGAAAGTGTGTGTGTGAAAGTGTGTGTGTGTGTGTGTGAAAGTGTGTGTGTGTGTGTGTGTGAGAGTCTGTGGAGACGATATCTCACGAACGAATAAAGCGATTCAAATTAAATTTGGTACAAAAATAACAATCCGTGAATGCTGGAAGCTTATTGTTTTTAGACGTAATCGAACGTTCAAAACCCCCTTAAATTTTCGAGTGAAATTTTGAAGAAATCATCAAAAAATCAATACCTTTAATAAAGTTACGCAAATAGAGATTTCTGATGTAATTTTTTCTTGGAAAATGATTGACATAAACTTTAGAACGCTAGCATGAACCGTTCTTGAGATATTGCACTTTTTTAAAATAAATTTATCAAAAAATCCCATAAATTAAAAAATATATAACTGTTGAGAAACATGTTCACTTTTCATATGTAATATCATGTGATAAATTTGGTGATATTCTCGTGGATCTAGCTCATTCCATTCATGAGAAAAGATACTTTCTGTAATACTTTTGTATTTGAACGCCAATAATTATTTATCTGCTATAAGAATAACTTATTTCTCCGTCCATAACGCTTGGCAAAATTTTGGCGAAGAATTTGGCGGAATGTCGCCAACTTGGCGACTATTTTAAATATTGCCAAATAACCGCAAATCTCGCCAAATGGATAAAAATTACACTAAATCAATGAAAATGACGATTAATTGACGAAAATTCAATATCTTGGAAAGAATATAAATATCTACTATAAGAAAAACCTATTTCTTTTATTGTAAAAGTAGTAAATTCATAGCATTATATAAGGAAAGCCATGTGTTGCCCACATTATATTTTTTGAAACTGTAATCGTAAATCCAAAAAATACGAGGTGGCAAAGAATCTGCTCAGTTACAAATTTTTGAGAAAACAAGTATTTATATTTTTACATTCTCATACTGTGTAATAATATAGTATAGAGAAAATATTGTTTTCCCAAAAATTTTCGAATTCGAAATTTTGATGCCAATATATGTTTTAAGACCACCTGAATACGTTTTGACAATTTTTAGGGTGAAGTTTATCTGTCTGTATATTTGTGGTCGATTTCTTTTGAACATGATAGCCGCCACAAACATCAATCGATTTTCACGAAACTTTGGATCCGGCTTTGTTATCAAAAAATCTAGAACTAGATAGAATTGTTTTTTAAATTAGAGCGAAAACTTTGAAATTTTAGGGAAAGCCCAGAATAATGCATTTCAAAATAGTGATCATGCTATAATGGATTGTTTCTCTTTTTGTCCGGGGAAATGGATGTTTCAAGAGGGAAAAAAAAGAAAAAAAAGAACATGATCTTTAAGAAAACATAAACAATGATATATGAAATATCATGGTATATCTTAGAATGTTTGCTCTATGCGTTTGTTTAATTTGTAATTTTCTTGTTTTGTGTTTAGTTAATTCATTTAATTGTTTTCGACCTCTGTATCATTGTGAGATTCCAGTTATGTAATGAATTGATTTGCAATAAAGCCATATGTACCAACATCATATATGAAGAATCAATCGCACCAGATAACCCAAAATTCAACTAAAACAAAATCAATCATTTAAATCACTGCTGCTCTCTTCATATACGTTAGTAACACAATTATCTCAGCCACTGACTTTGCACTCTCCATAAGCAACAGAAGACGATGTCACATTCTTTTTGTAAACACTTCTCATGGTTGCACACTGCGTCATGCAGGATCAACATACCATTTTCAATAGTAAGCTGGTGGCAAGTCTTATATTGTGGAATAAAATGAATTATTTTTTATACCAACCCAATTCTTTCGTGTTGAAATTATCTTCGGGTGTTTGCCACACTCTGATTTGATAGTAGTCGTGAAAGCTGTGGTACTTAGTGGCAGTTTCGGTATGCGGCAATTGTTCTGGTGTAACAAAATATTTAGTAGCTGCTACAGTTTCTAACAGCTTTCGATAACGAACTGTGTTAATTTAATCCATTTTTCTGGATCCATACAATACCAAAAGGTTCTTATTTCCAGAGTTTTCAATGTCAACACGCTGGGAATCTTCTTTTTTTAAGAAAAGCTTATCAGCTTCTTAACATACAGCGAGATTTAAATAATTCAGAAGGGAAAGAACAAAACTTGTAATGCATGATATCTGGAAGATTCATGTAACTGGAAGCAGAGATAGTGATTCTTTTAAAACAACAATGCTGCTTTCCAGAATAGAGGTTGATAAAATGTAACAATGGATGGAACATTTTGATCATGTGCAATCCTGTTCAGATACTCCAGAGTTGATAATATTCAAAGCTTATTACTTGGTGCCATGTCAATTATAGGCAGGAACCTGACTTTCCTAGATGCTGAAGACTTGAGCCACTGTAAATTATGTGCATTATTCCTGATCAATTTAGTCCATGATTTCCAGAAAATGACAAAACTATCTGCTACGTAACATTGAGTTTCTTGAGGCTACAACTTGGTGCTGGTAGTTTGTGGAAAGTGATTCCCTTTAGCAGGTCTCTCACTCAGTAATGGGGAGTTTTGCGATATTCTTTATGTCACTGTATGCAGCATCGTGCCTTGAAGTTATGGGTTCAATTTTGATTACTGGAGTTTCAGATGTGATCATTCAATAGAATGGGAACTAGGTGAGGATGTTGTGGTCAACATTATTCAGCTGCTAACACAATTGTAGAACTCTCCATAAGGGATTGGAGCCACTGCCAAATGCAGCATTTCGTTCAAATTTTGCAACTTCGTTGTAGGATAATTTCAAATTTTTTTTTCTATAATTTTGTATCATTTTGTTTATTTGTATCATTTTTGTATTCATTAACGTATTGTATGTCTATGTATATTATCTATGAGTTGTTTTTCTGAGTTTTCCCCGGTCGTCTCTTGTTTCTGATCTATACGCTTTGGGTGAACTGGATGACCAGGTTATTAAATACATAAACATCATTATAGAAAGAACAGAATTACAGCTTATGAACAACTCAAATAAAGTACCCTGATATGAAGTTATGGGGTGTAGTTAAATGCCCACACCGATCTGGGGCAGACATATTAGGAATCTTGGGCGGATATCGTTCACAATCCTCTGTCCCAATGGGCCTACTTTAGTTGAGACATATATTCCTACAAGTATCATTGAGTACAGCAATCTTAAACTACTGGAAGAGTAATCCAAAGCATTTTCAGCATTGAATTCACTTCTAGCTGGATATACGCCTTTTCTTTCAGAGTGACTGGATACCATTTTTGATTAGTTTTGCCGCATATTCTATTATATAGATCTTCTGCAGGTCAATGTCACAATCATTTGGCTTGGAATGATACATTCAAATAATGTTATTAGATGTTTCCCGAATAATTACCACATCATTTTTTCCATTTTCTCCTGATATAATTATACCATCTCAATAATATTTTACAAGCTTCTTTTTCATGCACTTACGATCGTATGCTTGTATGATACTTTCTTGCAGATATTCTTCCATTTCGGATATTAGATCGGTAATGCGCATTTGTTCTTCATCATCAAGACTGGTCACACGGCTTCAGAAGAGCTTCATGTTGTTCTTTATTACTTGTGTGGTAAATGAACTTTAAAGTTGAACTTTTAGCTTAATTATTATTAACATATCCATATCTATCTTAACATGGCCGTAAAATCGTACATAGTGGAACTCATTATTGTAGTACATTGCGATATGTGCCGCTATTAACCCTGCAATTATTTATCTTTCGGGCGAGTTCTGTAAAAGAATATTAATTAACATAATACTAAATTGATTGCACCATTTTAACTTTAACAATAAAACATTTATTAACAACGTAAAATACTTCATTACTTAACTACAATAATTCTTCTTCTTCTTAATTATTTCGGTGTAAAGAGACCATGTGAGATCAGTATTAAAAAGTCTAAATGTTTTTAGACCTGTAGTTTTAATGGGCACATACCTTCACTTTCGGCTTTGCCCATAGACCATAATGCTTGCATCAATAACTCGTACTGGCCGTAACTCTGTATGTTTGGCTCCATCTCGTACTTCTGCTTGCACTGCACAAATCAATAGATCCAGTCATTATTTTGGAACATCTACGGAACACTCTGCATCTCTAGTCGCCATGCTGTATTCACCAAGTATCTTAGTTCTTGTCATCATCTGTATATTTCCTAACTGAGTATCATCGTTCTTATTTTAAGTCAGTATTAACCAAGTCATCGTGCTATAGGGTCTCTATAGGGTCGTTCTTAAGTCATAGGTTGTGGCTCTTTTTTGCCCCAGGACTGTTACTCTTCCTTTTTTCTCATTTGCGGCCTTCAGGGCTACGCAACAAGCACCTTCTCCATTGGTTAACCTTTTATACAATGTCGTTACTTCACATTTTCTTACGAGATCGTTCGACCCCCTCTGTCTTGACACCCCTAAATTTATGGTTTTATCTGACCTTTGGGTTCACGTGCTGTAAACCTTGGCGTCATTCAGATTGGAGGTATTGTCCGATGTTTCGGACACATAAATTACTGGCATAAAACTGGCTGACCATAACAAATGTGAGATCAATTTCTGGTCTCACAACTTGGACGCCCGACTTTCAACTTCAATTGTTGTTCAACAGTTAAATATTGTTTGGGAATGTTTCTTTTGCTTCAAAAGTTTACGCTGCAAGATTGGTGGCACATATAATCTGCGGCATAAAGATCCCAAAGACAATATTCGATACGGCCTCCTCTTACAAAAGACCATGCATCAAAACAGCTTTCTCAGCAGCTTTTTTATAATTTAAGCGATTTGTTATCTCCGTACAGACACATGTTCTATTCTCAGCTTGTGCTTGAACAAAATATCACATGAATTCCTCAAAATAGTCAGTCTCCCAGTAGCTAGTGGAACACTACTTTTTGCAATAGATGCTGTATTTGACTCTCAAATCTTAACATCAATATTTTTCTTATTAGTAAACCCCTTCCGATATGAAGCATGAACTCTGGTTCCAAAAGTTACCACGACACCATTTCCAAGGTTTCGACTGGCAGTGTTAATGCCTTCAGCTTAGTTTTCAGCCAACATTACAATCTTTTGTCCATCATCCAATCTCTCTTTACAAATAGGACACTGTTGTTCAAGGGTGGCCATAAAGAAAATATGAGGTAAAGGAATAGAAAATAAGTTAATGATCAAAGGTATATCGACTATTTAAGTATACCAGTATATGTAAAAAGTCATATTTGTGTCACTAACACTCTTGACAAAACATCCTACTATATATTATTCTATATTTGCATGCCGCCTTTTTGAAATGCGATTTTTGGCGCTTTCCCATCACTCGATTTTGTCGGAAATTGGATATATCAATCAGTACGTATTCCTGAGTAGAAACACACTTATAAAGCTTCTGTTGCAATTTTGCCCACGTCTTACACTAGTTTGGCAGGATAATAGACAGTTTTATTTCTTAGCATCTGTTAAGAACATACTGTTTTTGACCTGAGGAAAACAGCTCAAAATGCTCTTGAAACAATTGTCGTCGAATATATTTCATATGCGGGCTTTCTTCAAGGAAGTATTAAAAAGGTTATACCCTCATAAGCAGCAGTTATATGCATCGTGATAACTTTAAGGGTTATATTCACTATCTAATCCGCATAGAAATTCGCGATTGGTAAAGTATATTACAGAGCTGTGTATACAGCTATTTTTTATTGCGCCATAAATATTTCAAATAAGCATTCATTTTAGCGACAAAAAAGTTATTTCAAGATAAATATGCAAAATTGCGTAGCATTCGCTACGTAATATGTGATTTATATTTGGCAATAACACGTTGAACGAAAGCGCAACCCGAGAGATTTAGCAAATACCCGTTTGTCTCGATACTATGCATTCTTATGACCAAAATAATACAAGAAACTCATATAAACCAGAACAAATGTATTTCCTAAAAAAAATATAATTGTTTATTTAAATAAATAAATGGAAAGAAAATTACAGTTATTATTTATATTAGAAATGCTATTTGCACAACGTATATTTTTAAATTACACTACATAGGTTCATACGTCTGTTCTAGTAAAATAATTCGATATAAAAACTCAAGTATTATTCTTAAGCGCAAAATAAATTTTCGGAAAAATTTAAATCTCTTTAAAATAACGCAGGTCGTCAACGGGTAATTGCATACTTTGAGCATAAAACATTCGGAAATACTCGTAAAAAATGTTTATTTCGTAGGTGAAATAATGAAGCAAATACTTGAAAAATTGTTTAAAATAATATATCGATATACAGATGCTGTATGCATATTTATTTCCTTATATACAATAATGTATAAGGAAAGTATTGTGACGGGGTCGAAAATTCGAATTCGAGTTTTCGACGGGAGAGCAGGTTTCAAGCATCCCTGATCACGAATCACACATTTTTGAGGTGATGTGTGTGTGTGTGTGTGTGTGTCAGGGAGTCCTTGAAGACGATAACTGGCAAACGAATGGAACGATATGACCGAAATTTGGTACAAAAATTACAATCCGTAAAAACTGGAAGCTGATTGTTTTTATACACAATCGAATGTTCAGAACCCCCCCTAAATTTTCGAGTGAAATTTTGAAAAAATCGTCAAAAAATCAAAACCATTAATAAAGTTACGCAAATAGACATTTCTTGTGTAATTTTTCATTAGAAAACGATTGACATAAATTTTAGAACGCTAACATGAACCGTTCTCGAAATATTGCAAATTTTTCAAAAAAATTATCAAAAAGTCATATAAGAAATATTTCCTATTGAGAAACATATTCACTTTTCATATGTAATACCATGCGATAAATTGGGTGACATCATTCTCGTGGATCTAGCTCGTTCAATTCATGAAAAAAGATACTTTGAGTAATACTTTTGTATTTGAACGCTAGTAATCATTTATCTGCTGTAAGAATAACTTATTTCTCTGTGCATAACGCTCAGCGAGATTTTGGCGATGAATTTAGTGGAATGTCGCCAACTTGACGCCTTTTTTAAATGTTGCTAAATTAACGAAAAACTCGCCAAATGGATAAAAATGACGCTAAATCAATGTAAATGACGACTCATCGACGAAAATTCAATATCGTGGAAAGAATATAAATATCTGCTATAAAAATAATCTATTTTTTTTTTACTGTAAAAATAGCAAATTCATTGCATTATATAAGGAAAGTCATGCGCTGCCCACATCAGATTTTTTTAAAACGATTTCATTGCAATAATAAACAAAACTTGAATTAATTAAAAACAATTCTAGCAGCAGAATATTTTATAAAAGTTAAATTATCGTTTGCTGTAATTAAATTTTGTCTACTTTAAAAACGACGCATGTAAACGAACTTTAGATTGAACGCTATACGTGTTTGATCTACGGTAACGCTACGCATTAATCCATATAAATTTAAGTGTGGTACTTTGTAGGAACCTAATACGTCTTTTATATACACTATCTGTAGTAGTCAAAGTTAAAATAATGCATATTGTCTTATTTGGTATACTCTTTCTTTATATGAAATCTACACATTTTACTTACTATCAGATAAATATTTATCTGTCGGTTGAAGTAGAAATTAAAATGACAGGACGAAAAGCCCCTCTTGACTTTTTCATGTAATTATAACTTATTTGCATCTGGTATACTTGTTAAAACATTAGTCGTTTTGAAAGTTTACTCTTCCAATTTGGCAACGGATTAAATAAGCTAATACCAAAGATGCATGTAAACTGATTGGTATTAACAAATGTTATTTGAAAGCTTAAGGTTTTAACTGTAATTTTCTCAAAATAATTCACTCAAAAATGTAATACACACGTAGGATTTTCAATCCACCACTTTTGTAAGCCATCACGTAGGATTTTTAGATAACTCTCCTTCTTTAACTGGAGAATAAAGTTAACAAAATATACGTTTCCAATAACGTTTATTTTAATTATGCAAATTAATTAGAAAAAGGGGCGGTATTCAGTCCGATGGAGACGAAATGGTTTTGCTTGAATAACATTTTGTAAAATAAAACTCAACTTTTGTAATATCGAAAAAAAACTTAAGCTATAAACATAGAGCTCTCAAAGAGCGACAATTGGTTATAGCTTGTTGTTTATAAATATCATTTTTGGTTTTAAAATATGAGCATTACAAACTTGAAAAACGTAAAATTTTCACACTTCTTCAAATTAACAGGACGATTAATAGAAAACCAAAACAGCTCTTTTTAAAAATAAATATAGATTTAAAAGCTAAATTTCCTCGTACATAATTTTGAAGCTTACTTTTATAGTTTCGAATATATTTCAAATGAAAGCATTAAAAATGAAAAAAAAATCTTGTTTAGCCAGATACAAATTTTTGCTGATTCTTCAAAACTAGGTCTTCTAGTTTTTGAAATATACGTATTATAAACTTTTAAAAAACGGAAAATTTTTAATCTTCTTCAATTTGACAACACAATTACTCGAAAACTATTAGAGCGTTTTTTTAAAATGAATATAGATTTATAAACTAAATTTTCTCATACATATTTTTGTCACTTACTATTTATATCTATCTCTTACAGTTTCGAAGATATTTTGAATGGAAATATAAAAGTGAAAAAAATTAATTTGGACAGATTCGGCTGGATCCAAATTCCTTTTATGCACTTTTAGGGCTTTCAAAAAAGTTCAATATACTAAAATATTGGAAATATTTTTGTATATCTATAATCTGGAAAATATGTCCGACAAAACAAGAAAAATTATTTACATTTTTATCTTTTCCGTTCGGGGTGTAAGCGTTTAAAGTGCTTTCATTTTTCATAATGCTCCGTTTTTCCGCCAGAGAAACCCCAACCATCGATGTTATTCTCATAAGAAAATGAGTTAAGTTTTTTGCATCATCTTCACAAATATAAAATTGCATTTTGAATTATAAATGCATTATTAATTTAGCTTGACCACACACACATACATCATTTCAAATGTCTGAAATGTCTTCTATACTTCTCTTTAACTATAGCATGAGCAAAATAATAATGATTTATTTAATATAATTATCACATAAGATGCTTTTGGGTTATCCTAAAAGAATCACAACATGTTTTTCCAATAGCAAGAAATTACATCATTACCCATAAATTAATTTTGAATAAATTTTGTATGAAAATAGAAACTGATAATTTCAATATATGTACGATCTGAACATAAAATGCCGCAGAAATGTCATGTTATATTTGTATGGAAAGATAGTATGGAAATTTATCTTAAATAGTTTTTAATATTAAATTAATTAAACTAATTAAAAATAATATAATTGTGAAATGGATAAGATGCAAGAAGATGATACTTGTTAGGGTAAAATACTTTCTGTCATAATAATAGATGTGCTTCTAAATTGCAAACTTGAACTGCCTATTCATAACAGAATAGTATATTAACTATGTATCACGGTTTTACGTAATAAGCATCATTTATTATATTACATGATGTTAATTACATAAAATAATAAATGCTATGTATTACATATTTTTTTTTCAATATTATTTATATTTTTAATAAGTTCAATATTATACATGCATTATTTCATTTCAAGTATTTTGGTAAATATATATATATATATATATATATATATATATATATATATATATATAAATTAAAATAACAAATATTAAAGTGCAGGAGTGTGAATCAGTAACGACAGTATCAAAACGCGAGCAATATAAAAGCGTGTAGTGAATAGCAAAAAGCAACGAGGAAGGGCCGGAAAAGTAGAGCACGGAGAGGCCAGGACAAGGAAAATATATTAAAGAATAGTATATCTGCCAGAAACGTCTTCAGGGGCACATTCTAGACAGACATACTAAAATCCGTTGTTTCTATGATTGCATAAAAACACGTGGTTAAAATATTATGCAATCTGTGCCCAACAACGGAATAACAGAAAAAAACCAAATAGGATAAAATTCAATTATAAAACATAAAATACCACATAAACATGAAATATAAAATACCACATAGACATGAACATGAAAAATATAACGCACAAATATACGAACTTGCAAAAAAGAGCAACTCACATGTCGAAAGGTCGCCACCGTGAATAATCTTCAAATGAGTCCACTACATGCTACAGTCTGAACGCTCACCTCGCTTAATACCACGTGGGAATAATCCAGAACAGAGGAAATGGAAGTAGCAGCACATACTTTCGGAGAGATAAACCCAAGAGTTTAGAAACTGACCGAGATGTGACCACGATTATCGAAAACTTTGAAAGAGGGGATAACACTGGTTTTTGGAGCCGTAGCCTGTTTTTTGTTTTATTTGCTTTTTAGATATCCGCCTTAAAGGTTTTATGAGTGTTATATATATATATATATATATATATATATATATATATATATATATATATATATATATAGTTCCAATTTCTCTTTGATGCATATAGTGATAATGCTTATACTTGACTGGCATTTGGTGATGAGACAATAAAATCATTCAACATCTTAATCCAGATTTTTAAAAATTATTTGAACGAAAGTTCTAACTCTCACAACTGAAAAAGAACTAAATAAATGACTCCTGTATAATATCACGCAATATCTTATTTCAGTATTATTTTAAAATAGAAAGTTCTTAAATTATGAGATAATGTTTGATAAAATGAGAGATGTTTTATTAGATATGGCAATACTGTTAAGAAGTTATTTTTCTTTCAGTCGCGTGTTTCAGATCTCCCATGTTAACCTATTCAAAATAGCCGCTATCTTCTAACTCATTTAGTTTTCAAAAATTTCTCCCGTTGTTAATTGCCAGACATAGATGCTAAACAGAGAAATAATTGTGCTTTTCTAAAAATTCGGTAAAATAATTAAAAATACATCTAATATTTATCAAGAAGCAGTGCATTTATAACAAAATATTAGAAACATTTCTAATTGTTTTATCGATTTAAAAAGAAACACGCTCCTTCCTCTGTTTAGCATCTATACTTGTTGGCAAAACACGGCGACTGAAGCAGAATTTTTAAGCAAACAAAAACAAGTAGTTAGGGCCTATTTTAGATATAAGTTTACGTGGGAAAGAGGAAACAAGTGGCTAGAGGGACTATACCCTCTAAGTGGAATGTATCCTGCAGAGGAGGTTGAAGAAAAATTACGCCTTTTTGAGTTACAAAGAAAAAGCAAAAAATCTAACACGCGGTGTTTGTCAATTCCTTCAAAGAAATGCTTCATATCCTAAATAGGCACTGAAATATGAAAATTTTACTTTTGCAATATATAAATTACATGGACTGCAAAGCATAAGTCTAATATAATATTGGATATTTGAATAATATTTAAAATATGTAATATCACTTTATATTATAAATGATGTATTTTGAACACAGAAGTTTTATTTTAAATAAGAAAACAATTCAATTTATAAATTAGTTATATGAAACGTAAATAAATAATTTTAAAATGTTTCAATTTACATTATATATTTTTATAATTACTTTTTTACTTTTTCTACAGAAATTCACTATTTACTAGAAAAATTATGATTACATTGAAAACCTAATTTAGTGAAACGAAACGGTCTGTTAGTTTTAATATTTGTCAGATTTTCTATAATGAAATTTTAAAATAGTCCGAAAAATGAACTAAATAATTTTCTAAAATTTTAATCACGTGTAAGCGAAAAGCTCATAAAATAAAGACATAGAACTCTGTTCTGTACGCCTGCAGAACTTATGAAAAAGTTGATATAAAAATTTTACAACAAAACAATGTATAATTTTCCAAAATATTTCAAATTAAATTCACATATAGAAAATTAATAAAAATTTACTTGCTCATTCAATTCATAAGAACTCAAATTTAAATTTTAACTGCAGTTTAAGAACAATATTGCTAATTGATTTGTGACTCATTTTATTTTATAAAAACAATTTAATAATTATTTTTGGTTTTTAATGACATTTTCCTTTTTACATTTCTTCTACTTCTAATGGCATTTTTATATTATCAAATCGAGAATGACTATATATATTTCATTTAACAAAAGCCGAAGATATTTTGTTTAATAAACTTAAAAGTTTTAATTTAATTAAATATAATTACTTTAACATAAATATATATAATAATACAATACGACCTTACCTAAAATAATCTGCCAGAGCATATTCTGTCACAGCTAGCATTTCCAGTAAAACAGACGCATGCTTAACAGGATGGAACAAGTGGTATTAACGCCTGTTTTCAGTTAAGCTTCAGTGTTCATAATTATTAAAAATAATCAATTTATCATCCATATTGAATGTTTTCAGCTGCTTAACTTTAATCCACTTGAAACTGATGAAGAAAGGGAATGGAGCTTCTGGATTTTTAACTTAAGGTTGCATATATTTACAAATAAACAAAATGTTTTCTTGCATCACAAAATTTCAAACTAGTGAATTTTGATGCAAAAGAAAACCTATACAGCAATATATATTAATCTTCATTTATCAGAATCAGTGAAATATAAAAACTATATCATCCTTTATGATATTACCATGGGAATGTAACAGTTCTTATTTCACAATAATATTATTAAACATGGTCTTAAATCATAAATTTATGTTTGTTATCAATAGCTACTTTTGAGAAACACCATAATTTTAATGGATATATTTTTATTTCCATGATTAAATGAACACATTAACTGGAATGGGTTATTTCACTTCTCTTATTTTAGTCAATCTTCTTGGTAAATACAATTTATTTTATTATTGTTTTGACAGATTTGTCGAAAAGTCTTAATACCAACATTCCTCTGAACTAAAATCTTCATTAATGACTTAAAGGTCATTTCATATTCAAAACTGTAACTTACTACAAATTTTAGAAGGATTATGCATTCAATAATAATTTTTTTTTTAAATATATACTTTTTCAAAATTATTTTTTAACTTTAAATTCAAATTTTTTTTTTGAGAAATGTTACTTATTTCATCTCTTAATTTCTAATCATAACAAAAGAATTCAGAACAAAACCAGATCTGTCTACATTGGAAGTGGATTTTATCTTCTAAGATTACTAAAATATACTGACAGTAAGTGTTCAAAACTAATGTTCAATAATTATCAGCAAGATTTCGTCTTTTCACAAATCATTTCAATATACTTTCCTACAGGAATACTGTTATTCTTCACTTACATATTCAAACTTTTCGCATTCTAACTTTATATATCACCTTTAAATCAAGCTATTTTGCTATGTATTTTATTGCTTTCAAAATTTCAATACTAACTCTTAGAAGTATTTGAAACAAACCATCAGGATTAGTTACTTCTATAACAAGTAGTTTACTTTTATAGCTAGTTTATTACTCAGTTGCTTATTACGAAAAAATGTACAACTTTCGTTTATTGTCTATAAATATTGCTGTGAATACATTTATAATGCATTAAAAACCGCAAAATTCTCTTTTCTGCATAACTTTCCAGTATAACATAAAAGTGTTCAAAATTTGTTAGTGAACTTCATAAAATATTTCCACATTAATCCAACATTTTCAGGAGAAATATACGCAAATCATTAATATTTTTAACGATATAATCAACATTTAAAATTAACCCTTTATATCTATTAAATAAAATAAAAATACTCTTATTTATTTATCCACATATATGTGTTGCATAAAAAGACGGTTAAATACTTATCATATTCCACTTTGTTAAACAATCCATTATTATCTTTATTGACCGAGCACATTTCTTTTCCAAACCACCAAAATTGTTGAATAAAATTTTAGTTCAAAATTTACGATTGGGTTCAATTTATTAGTGCATAAATAATATTCATATTTCGAAATGATCCAGAATTTTTCAAACATTTCAACTTTCACAAAAAAAATTATAAATAAATATATAGATATATGTTTCAATCCAAATTAATATAGTAAACTATACGAATGTACTCCTGAACTTAGAAATAAATCAGATTTTCACACATACTTGATGCATCAAACCACAAAAAAATTACCAAATTCCTTTTCAGAAGATAACTAATTTATTTTGATAATGTCACCAAATAGGTTATGCCATCTGCTGCAAGGAATAATGTAGCACATACTTAACATAATATTTTTGATAATGTTGATTTGAGCTGAAAACACCTTTTCTTATATCATTTATTTGGTATTCAATTTTTTTTTAATATCAACAATACCCCACACATATTAATTGTATCAACCATACAGCCAGACTATCCAAAAACTCTTAGAAACTTGAAATTATTCCGTTTAGTAATACAACAGAACAAACACACTGACTTCAACTACAAGAGAAAGTACAGTAGATGTGATATATTATATTTGGCTTCGTTGGCAATCAAAGTGAATAGCTTTTAAAACATCTATTTATTAACCATAGATAAATTGTTTCTTTTAATGCCTTTCAGTATGTCGTAAACCATAAGTTTATTCAATTCAACTTGTTGCATCAAACCACAGTTAAGTTATCCAAGGAATCTTTGTAAATCACACTTATTCCTTTTGATTACATGAAAATTTAGTGATGTTGGTACAGTTACTATTAACTCTCTATATCACTAATAAAAAAACGAGTTTGTGTATCGCATTCCACCATGACTAAAATATTAGTTTATCCACATATATCTGTTGTATCAAAGAACACTCTTAAACATTAAAAGTAATACTTCTAGTACATAATTATTCCATTTGTAATATCACAGAATACACCATTCCAAGGAAGAGTAGAAAGCAGAACGTCACCCGTTCTCAGACGTCCAGCGAATGTCAAACCTGCAGACGAATTACCTGTGAATGAAAGTGAGCTTCCATGTGAGCGCATCAGTCCCAAGATGCGGCGGACTTAACGGTAACCATGGAGATAATCGTGCGTCCCACTGGAGTTCGGACGGGGACTTTCACGTTGTGTGAGGGGTTTCTGGCGCTTGCGCCCCATAGGCCGAGGAATTCGGTCAGGTGACAAAGAGTGCGGGAAGGGAGTGTAATGTTGGGAAGATTATTTTTAGGGTTTGGGATAGAATGATGAGATATATTGGAAGAGGCGGAATAATAATCGTATGAGGGATAATAAGGAATGAACGGATATGAAGTTTGGGGTGAAGAATTTATATATAAAAGAGGTTATTGAAAGGATATTAAGATTGTTAAAAAGTTTTGTGTGTGCTACAGGTGGATATTCGTTTTAGATTGTGACTTGCTTTGCAAAACACATTATGGTATTCTTTCATCTGTATAGGCTTCGTAGAAAAATTTTATTCACTTAGTATTATCAAATTTTGATGTTTTGTATTTCTAGGGTTTCTTTTCGAAAGGCCTGGAGCAATATTTCTTTTGTTTAGAAGAATACTTACAAAATTTCGTGATATCGCGTAGCACCCTCCCTCCCACCACCACCACCACCACAGACACACACACTTGGCTTAGCTGATACATATTAGGTTCGACACTGATAAATTATAAAATCGACATGTAAAACAGTAGAGTTCATAAATAATAACCAACTCATACTTTTGAATAAAACATTACAAGAGCATTTACTACCTATTTATATGTAGTATTTACTATTAATAAAAGAATTATAAACATTTTTGCTTTGTATTTGACTTACCTCATACAAAAAAATCTGATGTGGGCAACACATGACTTTCCTTATATAATGTAATGAATTTACTACTTTTACAGTAAAAAAAAATACGTTTTTCTTATAGTAGATACTAATATTCTTTCCAAGATAATGAATTTTCGACAATTGGTCGTCAGTTTAATTGATTTAGCGTCATTTTTATCCATTTGGCGAGATTTTCGTTAATTTGGCAACATTTCAAAAAGTCACCAAGTTGGCGAAATTCCGCCAAATTCGTCACCAAAATCTTGCCAAGCGTTATGGACAAAGAAATAAGTTATTTTTACAGCAGATAAATGACTATTGGCGTTCAAATACAAAAGTATTACTCAAAGTATCTTTTTTCATGAATGGAATGAGCTAGATCCACCAGAATGATGTCACTCAATTTATTGGATCCAAAGTGCTTCCAAAGTGCTTCGTCGTTTTATTGATCGATTGCATTAAAACCTTAATAATTTATCAAATAATCGCTCAAAAGCTACAATAAAACACAACAAATAAAAATCTCGGAAATACAACATACATACAAAATTTGGTCTACTACTTTCAAAGGCAAATAACAGTATCCTTCTTCAGGAACTATTAGAAATGAGTACAAAACTTATAATAATCAGTTTTCTTTGTTACTTTTTTGTGTAAGCATTTTCTCTATTCAGTTGTTTCTAATCCTTCCATCTATTATCTTACGATCGTATTTTTTTCTATTTTCCTCTGTGGTTTTGTTTGTATATTGTTTTCTGCCAGTCGGTTTGGCTTCTTTCCTTTTCATATCTTTCTGCACCGTTAGCAACTTCTTTTATCCTATTTTCAACTACGTGTGCCACCCTCAGATGCCTACTTTACTTGAGTAAGTGAAGTAGGCCACTCTTCTTGCCGTCTCTGAAGAAGATGGCTATTATTTACATTTGAAACAAGTATACCAGTTTTGTTTGTGTGCTGTATTTACGAAGTTTTTAATGTGCTCAATATTTTTTTTTTACTTGTCATAAGGTAATTAGGTTAATATTTAATTTAATTGCACTTACCTTTGATGCCATCAATTATAGGAGCAGTAATGTATACACCTGGTCCTCAAAGAACAACTAAGTAATTGATATCTAGATTAATCCCTATTCATAAGTACAACTTGGTCAGATATTTTATTTCAATATGTCTGGATTATTCATGTGCACGACAATGACTGTTATGCAACAGTTGACAACTAAACACTTAATTTTATATCTAAAAATATCATCAACACATTTTTAATATATCATAATAAATGAATAGATCTACTATTATAATTTAACTTCACATTTAGCATATATTTACTATAACTATAGAAATAATTTTTATTCTTCGTCACTTAATATTTCAATTTCATTTAAATGCAGGATTCAGAGTTCAATTATATAGATTCTGTATCGTATAACTATGACATGATCAGCATAGTTTATTATATTGTCGAACATTTAAGATCTAACCTGGTGATAGTCCTTAAAGGTTCATACTACAAAATACATATAAAAATATATTACCTTGTGAGGTCTAAAGAACCTTTCGATTATTATTCAACTCGGATTTCATTGTAAGTTATGTTTTCATTAAACTAACCATTATGATTGGTTCGGTTAGATATACCAATCACCGACCTAATAAACTTTTCTATGTTCCTGATGTAAAACAGGATAAAGTTTCGAATCGTGAGTAAGTCAGGAGATTATTGTTGGATATTCAGTGAAGCCGTAAGATTCTATTGGGATTGAATAGGGATACTGTTGGGAGTTTTAAGGATGGAAACATATTTTGGCTGAGTACGGAAGTAGGTGGCCGATAAGTTGAAGGAAACTCACGGTGATATTACTATGACTAAAAGGGCCTATCTTGGGTTGACTGCCATACTGTGCAAGGCAAAAGGAATAGCCATTGGATAAGCTGCAGAGTCCACTTCAAAGATAAGAGCTTGCAATATCATCACAATAGCTCAACAGTAGAGCTTCGGCTGGCCAGTTCGGAGATCCAAGGTATTCCCGGTTGATTCAGCAGGGTTCTTTACAAAGCATATAAAGCTTTGTAACTCGTCTACGGGGTAAGATTTATCACCAGGTCCATAAAGTGTATTCTCTTATATCATTGCTTATCATTATAGGCATGTGCAATACCATCTATGGCCTTTGTCGCCAGTTTCTTTAAACAGCCAGCTGCTGTAAATATGTGTAGTATACAATAAATAGTTTGATTTAATCGGTGCATTCGTGTGTTATTGCCCCTGGGCCGAAAGGTCTGGTATATCCAGTAAATGCAGATTTGAGTTATGTCAATTCGGACAGATCTAAGTAAACTCCTGTACAAATGCATCTAGGGAGGAGAAAGAGACAGACGATGTCTATGCAACATTTATCAGGCAGATACGGATATGTATCATGTACATGTTGCCACCTTGCGACATTAATCAATCGCAAAAAAGGTTGCAAGTATTTTACTCATTGTTGACTTACAACGAACTGCAACGCACAGTTGCGGTTTGTTGAAATTCATAAAAATAAAATTTACTGATAAAAGCTGATTTTAGGCAAGTTAACTTAGCTTTTATTAAATAAGCTTTTTATAAGCGTTTTAGATCTTTTGTTCCAGTTCGTTTCAAATTGTTATGGCGAGGGTAGTGTAAAAGTCGCCACATCTCCCAATTTCGTATAAATCGGAAATATAGTTTTAAGTTATAGTCAAAAATATGCAGAAGTTAAGCTAATAGTAGGTGATTGGTGGTCTAATGTGCTCCAAATGTATCACCTCACTGAAAACTGCAATCAACATTTTAGCAGACCATTTCAATACTTCCTTATACATGTACTACGTATTATTGATATGTATAGGAAGAATTAAGAATGATGTCTATAAATTCTGTAAGAATTATGTGATGAATTATAAAACTCGTAAGCGTTAATTATTTAACTTATAAATTCTGAGAGGATTAAGAAATGGAATTCGATTTCCTTTTATGGGAATGAGAAAAATGTTGTAATTTTCACACAGTTGTGTTTTTTCTCAAAGTGGACAGGGTTTTTGTATTTACAAATTTCTATAATCGTACGAATTTTCATTCAGATTAATCAAATCGTCTTAGACCTACAAGTCTCAGAAAAAGTAAAACATGCTTGATTTGTTGTCTATGCCCAAAACACTGGAGCATCGGCTCAACTGGACTTCTGATACATTCATCTCTATATCATACAATTCAGTGAGACTGGCTGATTAAGTGATGAATTTACAACCCAAATTGCTAAAGGTAGAAACTTGAAACTTCGCATACATGTGGGACGTGACCTGTAAGTAGTGAGAAAAATTCAATGTTTTGGAATTATGTTTGAAATATTTATAAATCTCGCAGATTTTGTTCCAATATTCTTCAAACAATACGTCGAGAACGACTAAATACAAAAAAAATTATACCATTAGCGCAGAAAAAAATATGCTGCATTTTCTGAAAAAACTCAGTTGATGTACGTTGTACACCCAATTGTACCCCCATTGTTACACCCATGCTAAAAGTAGAAAGTTGAAGCTTTGCATACATGTGGGACGCGACCTATAAGTAGTGAGAAAAATTTAATGTCTTGAAATTATGTTTAAAATATTTATACATCTCGGAGATTTTGTTCCAATATTCTTCAAACTATACTTCGAGAACGACTAATTACAAAAAAAATTTATACCATCCTCGCAGAAAAAAATATGCTGCATTTTCTGAAGAAACTCTATTGGTGTACTCTGTATACCCAATTGTTGAGATATTTAAATTTATAGTTATAGCAGACGATTTTATTTATAAATATTCTGACTAAATTTTTATTACAGTTTCTGATTCCATGTGTAACCATAGTAACGGAGTTACTCATCAAATACCGAAATCGTTTGCTGGTCGTTCTAATCCAACTATTAAAAATTAATGTAATTATTAACTGACTTTTAGATTAAAATATCTGGAAACGCAAAAAATACAGCAACCTACAGTGACTGGAGATGAAAGATTGTTTTACATATGGAAATGTTCATGTTAGCAGACCTATAAAATATGCGGCATTTTGATGCTTAAATTTGAAATGGTTTTTGATATTCAGAACTGTCACTGAGTATGCAGTTGTCACGTTGGACAATCGCTATAGGCATTTCCCAGCGAAGATATAAATATCTGATCTTATATATTGTTTAGACCCACTTAAGTCTTATGACGGAAAAAACATGAGTCATATTTTTAAATGTTTCTTAAATATTTTGTATAAAATTCTTTGAAACTTTTGCTCGGAATAACATGTATGGTTAGGATATCTCTAGCTGAAATCGAAGATTTAGAAAATAGTAAACACATTGGATGCTTTATAGCTCCAAACCTAAGAGATAAAAATGTAAACAAAATGTACCTGTTTTGTTGCAAAAATAAAGCGGTTTTAGGACGGATGCAACACTAGAAACTTAAGCTAAAAGAACTTAAAAAATCACGATTCTAAAACTGAGAAAAAAAGATGGGCGCCATATTTTATTTTGAAGTGGGTCACGTGATTTCTTCATATAATATGTGTGTAATTAATATTTTAATTTTTATTTAAAAAACTACGGAACATATTTTACTGAAATCTTTCTATATATTTTATGTGGAATAATTTGAATATTGTCTAAAATTTTTGAAGCAATTTGTGGATTTTAACTTTTCTTAGAAAATATTTGAAAAATTAGGTCCCACAGGGTTCAAAGTGTTTCGCCTGTTCAGCCTAGGTTCAATCCAAAACTAATTGGGTGATATTATTCATTTACATTCCCATATGTCCCACAGACCGTCTCAACAATACACTAAAATTTCATTTTGATAAAGTCATTTTTACGGCAGTTGTCGTGCGAACGGACAGACAGACAGACAGACAGACAGAATAAACAAAGTTATAAACACTTTTCAACTATGTTGGAAAGTGTTAAAAATGTCTTATACTTTCAACTTTGTGAAGATAATCTGCGTTCTGTGCTCATACCAAGAAAACTCTCTTCCCATTTCTAGGATTGAGTCTTTTATTCCTACCGATACTTTTGCTCCGAGAATCTTTATGTGTGCGTCATTAAGGTCACTTACTGCGTCGGGCCATAAAACGTGAGATCTTATCCGCTAAAATACTGGAAATAGTCTTTATCAGACTTTTTTAGTACGCCGTTGGCGTATCTAACTTAATGCTGTTCTGAGTATTAATCCGGCTTCATCAAAAGATATGTGGGGTGGAACTATTCCAAATTCTACTCTCCACACTAAAGAAAAGCATTTGTTTGACTGACAACAATGTTAGGCCAAAATAAAAATTAAGCTTATGAGTATACAGAACTAAAATCAATTTATGATAAGTCAGGGCAGGGATAGCTCAGTGGTTATTTCTGGATGATCGCAAACGATAGACTCGTGGTCGATCCCTGACGTCACCCATACCAATCTCCAGGTGTACACGGAATAACTTTAAATCTGTCGGTCCTAAAGTCCACCCGAGGAGTAATGCTGTGGGGACGGATTGTACTATGGTTGCTCCTCCACTGGGTTCTTGTTAAAATTGGTCGAAAAAATAAATCGTCAAGTTTGCGATAAATCGCCAAATTTGATAACCCTTCGCCAAGTATCGAAATATGACAACCCTATAATGACGTAATAGGAATGGCTGCAGGCAAAAGTGTTTGCCGTTCTGGTTCTCAAAAGAGCCTCCAGCGAAGGTATTTTACATGTTTGTAAGAGTTAAATACACGTATTTAGTATACGTAACAAATACACCTTAATATATATAATACTCAATAGAATTATACTAAAACCTAGAACAAGAGTGAATGTTTTGTAATTGGTATTGCAACAGACGCTATGCAAACCATAAGACGTTTAAATCCATTATGCAATACAAAAAATTGGAATTTGTTAGATTTTTATCCATGAATAATTGGAAATCTGGATCTCACACCAGTAAATATGAGACAGCTTTATGTACATTATTTATTGTGTCTGAAACATTAGACAATACCTTCAGTCTCAGTGACGCCAAAGTTTACAATATGCTGATCCAAAGTTCAGCTAAAACCATAAATTTAGGGGCGCCAAGACAGAGGGGGTCAAAGGCCTCTTAAGAAAATGTGAAGTAACGGCATTGGATAAAAGGCTGACCAATGGAGAAGTTATTTGTGGCTTCACTATGAAGGCTGCCAATAAGAGCAAAGGAAGAGTGTCAGATCTGAGTCAAAAGAGCCACAACCAAAGAAGTAAAATAGCGATAAGAACGATTACACTTAAAAAAGAACAGATTACTAGAATGATACACTTAAAAAAGAACAGACTACGAGAATGACATAAGAACAGAGTATGGCATGAAAACAGACTAAGAGAATGGCATATGAACGATACTTAGAGACAATGATTTCGACAGCGAGATTGCAGCATGAATTCTACGTGAGAGGTGATATCGAAATTCTCTATGACTTCTGCACGACAATTGCAGAATGTAAACGACAAACTCCGGAGTACAGTTATTCCAGAAGTGTTCGATATTAACACCTAGCCAGCAGTACAATATGATAGGCGAATTACACTTCGAGTTAATTCCAGTAAAGCGAGCGACATTAAGTACGTGCTGGTGACCAAGTCCAAGACAGACTTGAAGGTATGTGTTCATCAAATAATATTACAGGTCTTAAAAAATACATTTTAGGCATTTTTAAATATTGGTTTCACATTGTCTCTCTCCGGTGCGAACAAGTGGAATAATGGTGTAATGAATTCAATAAGTAATTTATGTTGTTAATAAATGAATTATTGTTAAAGTTAAAATGGTGCAATCAATTTAGTAGTATATTAATTAATATTCCTTTACAGAACTCATGCTAAAGAAAATAATGGTGGGTTTTAATAGCGGAAAACAAAGCAATGTTTAATTTAATAATGAGTTCCATTAATACGAATTTACGGCCATGTAAATGCACTTTGCATTTAATATTTCAAGTTTAATTTTCTATTTTAATTTACTGCACCACATTAAGACTTTTGAAACATTATTCAAACAATGGCAATTATCGAAATGCGGGTGTTGTACAGTTTGCCCAGAAAAATTTCAATACGGAATTAGTGGTGCGTTATTTGGTTATTCAAATAGTTTGTCTTGGCTACATTGCATATAACTTATGAATTTAAAGGTTATTCTCTAATAGTAATGTATTTCGGTAGTAGCAATATTAAAAACTAGCTATACTAAAATGGCTGATTTGTAGACAGGAAATCATTTTCAAAATACTGATGACTCCACAATACATTGAAGTGTCACGTTAAAGTGCCATTGAAGTGTCACCGCTTCGACGATAAGAACTTGCAATTTCGTCTAAGCAGTTCAACGGTAGAGCGTCGACTGGCCAGTTCGGAGATTCAGGGTTCGATTCCCAGTTGTGGCAGCAAGACTCTTTACGATAGCGTCCGAAAAAATCAACCCTGTAGGTTTGTGCAAAGATGTCGGAGGTCTGAAAGTGATTCTAGTACGATTAGTATGGATTCAGTGGACTCTGGAAGATTAAGCACCGATTTCAAATTGAGAGGATAACGACCACACAGGATACTAACCTGGATAAAAATAGTTGTAGCAGGAGGTTAACCTAAGGTAAAAATAGCAGGAGGTGGTCAGTCAGAATGCAAGTTGCCAATATGACATTAGAGGGTGGAGAATACAGAGTCCACTTCGACGACAAGACCTTGCAATTTCGCCCCAGTAGCTCAACGGTAGAGCGTCGGCTGGCCAGTTTGGAGATCCAGGTTTCTTTTTCGGGTTGAGGCAGCAAGGATTTTTACAAACGTAACGTTAAAAATCACTAACACTGATGCTGTAGCTCCTAGAAGTCTTCTACGGAAGATTGCAGAAAATTCGGGAAAAATGTCACGCTGTGCTTCGATTTCAAAACGTTTCTGATTTAAAACAAGTTGGCATTATTTTGTCGAATTTGTTGTTGTTGTTACTAATCTTAATTGGTCAATAGGCTAGACCAGGTCCATGAGATCAAAAACACTCAAAACGTCCAAGACAAGGCGGGGATTCAGTGTCAAATCCTCCTTAACAAGCCTCAGGCAGGACAGAAGATGATCAGGGGTGGAATGATTGGTGTTAGAATTCCTACGAATGGGGAAGATCTTATTGCCCTGATCAAATTTAAGGCATTTCAAGTGACCACTTAAGAGTCTGGACAAAGCAGTCTGCTGGACACGATTGCCCGCAAAAGCAATTGCTCCACCGGTCCACGTGTCACATACCAGTCATGTGCTGGAGGACAACGCCAAAAAGTGGCGGTTGTAGATTTTACTCTTGAGCAGATCTCCAAAAAAGTCAAGATGTTAGAGGTCAATTTCATTGAAGTTTCCTCCTTAGCCAAGGTATCAGCCATCTCATTGCCGCTAAGTCCAATATTCGATGGGATCCACTGCAAATGAATATTATGGCAGTATGAGAGTTCCCGCAGTGAAGTAATAATAGAGATTGAGGTAAATTTGTCACCAATGCTAATAATATTGTGGCCAGTCGTATGACCCATACTTTGCCGCACTAACAAGAAATTTAAAATTTGAGTTTAAAACTACGCAGTTTTAACGTCCAAGAAATTTAAGGGCAAGATAAAGAGAATCTGGAGGCCATTTCAATGACAAAATTATATTTCGTGTAAGTGTTTTTCAGCTGATTGAACAGTTAGGTGATGATTAAACAAAGAAAATTTTGTAAAATATTCGATATTAATAACATAAAAGAACGCACGTAAATTATTGAACAAAAGTACGTAAACCATTTACAATTGTGGAGACTGAGAACTGATATTACATATTGTTCGATTTATTGTTATCCACATGAATCTGTAAAATATGGAATATTAATATATTAGTGGTTGTTCTCGTCATATGACTGGGTGCATAAAGTTACGAAAAATATTTCCTCTCATCTGCTCGCTTGAGGTACTTATGCTCCTAATATTTCTGGATACATGCAAACCAGGCATTACTCCCCTTCAATATTATTAATCAAATTATGGGATAAGTCAAAGAGTAGATGTAGGTTAAAGAGTATGTCCATCAAAATTGCTAAATCCAATGTTGTGGGGTACAGTTATGTGGGGTAAACAGATTAGATGTGAGGTAAACAGTATGTCCATTAACATTTCTAATTCCAAGTATGGAACAGAGTATGCAGTATAATCAGAGTGATAAATAAAGCACAAATGCACTTATTGAATTTAGGCAACAAATGCACGTATTGAATTTTGGCGACAAATGCACGTTATTAAATGTAATACTCAATACAATTATAAAAAATCTACATTTTTTTACATTTGTATTTTTCTACACCTGTATGTTTCTAATACTAGATTTTAAATCAACTAGAGGCTCCGCCCCTGCTCGCTACCCTTAACACGCTTCGCGACTCCCGTAACCCGCTTCGTGAGTCAGAAGGCTTTGCCTCCTACTTGCTAGCGCTCGCAGAGCTCATTTAGGGAGCTATTTCAAGCCAAGCTAACATTTAAATTGAAGAACAATTTATTTCACCATATTTTCTCGTTATCTCTCTACAAATTTACTAAATTTCATATTTTTGTATTCTGTAGGTTTTGCGGTACATGACAGAGAAAACGAAAGACGATCCTTCCTACTTGCTGGCGTTTGCCTTAAACTTTAGCTTGCTTGGGGTTTGCCTTAAACTTTAGCTTGCTTGGCGTTTGCCTTAAACTTTAGTTTGCCTTAAACTTTAGCTTGCTTGGGGTTTGCCTTAAACTTTAGCTTGCTTGGCGTTTGCCTTAAACTTTAGTTTGCCTTAAACTTTAGCTTGCTTGGGGTTTGCCTTAAACTTTAGCTTGCTTGGCGTTTGCCTTAAACTTTAGTTTGCCTTAAACTTTAGCTTGCTTGGGGTTTGCCTTAAACTTTAGCTTGCTTGGCGTTTGCCTTAAACTTTAGTTTGGCTTGAAACAACTCGCTCCGCGAGTTGTTTTAAGCCAAAGATCAAGGCAAAAATTTAAAGCAAAAACGGTTTATTTTAGTAAGTTTTCCTATCATTCCTCTACAAATGTACCAAATTTCATATTATTGTATACTACAATGTTGTAAGAGACAAATAAATTCGAGGGAGGTGACGATAAGGAAAAACATTTTCATTTCTGAATTACGTGAAAAGTAGTTAACTCGTAAAATATATCAAAATTTATCCTACAAAGATTCAACTATACAGGGTGCCCACTTATATCCGTTACACCCCCCTTAACTTCTAAACAGTGACAGCTTAGTCCATAAAGTTGGTGTCTAGGTATAGTAAAATGGCTATGCGCTACTCGATGAGACAACTTACAACGCCATCTATCGGCAAATTTTGGAATTAGCGGTCCTATCTCGTAAATGGAGAAAGCTACGTGAAAAAAGTCAATTAGAAAATTGTAGAGCACTCTCGAATTAGTATGAAAAGACACCTTGCACACATTAATACTCAAAACAGAATGCAAAAAATAAATATTTGTTTGGTCACGATTTCGAAAATTGTCATGTCATAAAGAGTGGAAGAAGGAAACTGAGACACTTCCCTGTCTTTAGGATCATTTATTTACAATAGTATATTGCTCAAAATGCTCTCCGTTAGCCACTATACATATTTGCACTCTGGACTGGATTTCTCGCTGCAGATTGTGAAACATGGCAGGTGTTACGAACGCAAAAGCATCAGTAATGCGTCGTCGAAGATCCTGCAATGTTGGCGGAGGGATCGCATATACCTGCCCTTTTATGTGTCCCCATAAAAAGAAGTCCAATGGGGTCCAGTCAGGTGAGCGCAGGGGCCACTCAACGAAACCAGCATACCCGATGACTTGATTTTGGAATGTCTCTATTAGGTACTACTGAGCGTTTGAAATCTTATGCGGAGGTGCTCCGTCATGTTGGAACCATACATTTAGGAGTTGGTGCAACTGTAGATTCTCTGCAAAGTCGGTTATTACATCCTGCAGAAGCTGCAAGTACCGTTTTCCTGTTAACGTGCCCTCGTAAAATACTGGCCCAATGAGCCTGTCATTAAAAATTCAGCACTAAACATTAATCGACCAGCGTTGTTGATGTCGAACTTCGATGGCATATCTCGGATTTTCCCGCGACCAGGTATGGACGTTCTGTCTATTAAACATTCCGTTCCTCGAAAAACATGCCTCATCCGTCCATATTATGTCTGCCAGGAATGTTGGGTGCACCTCTAAGTTATTCATCACAAAGTTTTACCATGTGTAACGTCTCTCAGCATCTCTTGGCAGCAATCCCTGCACAGGTGTGGATCGGTATGGATGAGCACCTGATTCATTCAGGATTTTCCAGACGCGGCTTTTTGAGAGGCCACAATTTTCACTGATCATTCTTGTGCTGCTCTGAGGATGGGCGAGAGCGTATGCTAGCACATCTTCAGGTTTCACTTTGCGTCCTACATTACGAGGTGTACGAATTCGAGGTCTGCTGGTCACGCAGCCCGTCTCCCTTAAACGTTTTACAACGTTTAAGGGGGAATCTAAAACGTTTTACAACGTTTAAGATGGTCTGCCGTGTAGGATGCGGGCCTTGAGGGAAACGTTCACGATGCAGCCTTGCAGCTGATCTTGCCTTACGCCCACATTCAAAGTAAATTAACAACACCTCGCAATACTCGTTAATGCCAAATTTTGCCATAACTCTCCGCTTTAACGTACAACCCAGCAGAAACATCCTTTTTATAGTAGTAGTCTCTGGTGAACAGGTATGACGTTCCATCGTCATTTGCATAATACATGAGATCCATGTGATTTTTATACCAGACATGGTTGAGTTGAGCTGTGTGTTTTGAGAGACGATTTTGCAAGATCAGCAGAAAGTTTTCATGGTTTGTAAAGACATTCAGTAAAACACGCAACCGGTGGGGACAGAACCATGGTCTTCATGAATGCGAATTACGTGCGCGTTTCCCCTGCGCCACAACACAGGCTCATATTTAGTCCGTAAGGTGGTCTTTTCTCGCTTCGCTTCACAATCAAACAAATGTTAATTTTTTTGCATTCTGTTTTGAGTATTAATGTGCGCAAGGTATCTTTTCGTACTAAATCGAGAGTGCTCTACAACTTTCTAATTGACTTTTTTCACGTATATTTCACCGTTTACGAGATAGGACCGCTAATTTCAAAATTTGCCGATAGATGGCATTGTAAGTTGTCTCATCGAGTAGTGCATAGCCTTTTTACGATAACTAGACACCGACTTTATGGCCTAAGCTGTCACCGTTTAGAAGTTAAGGGGGGTGTAACGGATGTAAGTGGGCACCCTGTATAGGAAAAAGCCTAAAAAGTTCTTTGTGTGTCTATTGCTTGTCTGTTCTGGACGCGAATTCAGAGCTCAAATATATTGTATTTGAAGTTCATTTAATATTTCTTAAATTAAAGTTTAAATCAAAAAACGGTTTATATCAGCGTATTTATCAATCATTTCTCTACAAGTGCACGAAATTTTATATTTTAGTACGATATAGTTTTTTCAGTACGAATTAGAGAAATTCGAGGAACGAGAAATTTGTCAAATAGCGACGGCGGCAGAGTCAACTAAATTTTTTATTTTTAATACAGAGATATATTAAATGAATAATTCCCAAAAAACGATAGGGAGTATAAAATGAGTTTAAAATCATTTTCCAAGTTATTGTTTTTCATGAAGTTAGTTGTTGTTGAGACCCAGATCGTCCGACTTACCAGAAAGGTGTACGGTAACTGTTTGGATGACCGAGAAGTGCCACCCAATTTAGACCGGAACCCAGTGGGGGGACTTTCATGAAGTTAGTGAAATTTTTCTGTGCGTGGCCAAGTTGGCGACATCTCTCCAAATCCATAGAGATAAGAGTTTTCTTACATGTATATTATCATTGTCTTATCTTTCTTTGTCTTTCCAGAACCCCCCCCCCCCCCCCCCCCTCATTAATGAAAAAAAAATCGACTGCGATATAAAAAGCATGTGATCTAGTATTAGCCCAATTATAGTATCTACCACAAGACAGAACCTATAAAGGAACCGGATTTTCGATTTCTTTCCCGGAGGCGGACAGCATGAAGGGTCTAAAATTATTTCAAAACCCTACAGAAGCTTCTGTCTGATAACCTCGAAGGCTGAAACTTTAAATATTTATCGTTAAATATTTCAACGTCGGGACAGAACCTAACTGAGCTAATTTTCGAATAAGTTATTTTTGACGGTAAGCACCACACATTGTAAAAAAATCTGATGTAGGCAGCACATGACTTTCCTTATATAATGCAATGAATTTACCACTTTTACAGTAAAAAAAAATAGATTATTTTTATAGTAGATATTTATATTCTTGCCAAGATATTGAATTTTTGTCAATAACTCGTCATTTTCATTGATTTAGCGTCATTTTCATTCATTTGACTAGTTTTTCGTTAATATAGCAACATTTAAAACAGTCGCCAAGTTGGCGACATTCCACCAACTGCGACGCCAAAATCTCGCCAAGCGCTATGGACGGAGAAATAAGTTTTTCTTACAGCAGATAAATGACTGTTGGCGTTCAAATACAAAAGTATTACTCAAAGTATCCTTTTTCATGAATGGAACGCACCAGATCCACGAGAATGATGTCAACAAATTTATAGTATGGTATTACATATGAAAAGTGAACATATTTCTCAATAGGAAATATATATATATATATATATATATATATATATAGATATATATATTTTTTTTTTTTTTGAAAAATACGCGATATCTCGTGAACGGTTCATGTTATCGTTCTGAAACTTATGCCAATTGTTTTCTAATGAAAAATTACATAATAAATGTATATTTGCGCAACTTTATTAGAGGTTTTGATTTTTTGACGAGTTTTTCAAAATTTCACTTGAAAATTTAGGGAGATTCTAAACATTCGATTGCGTATGAAAACAATAGGCTTCCAGTGTTTACGGATTGTAATTTTTGTACCAAATTTCGTTTGAATCGGTCCATTCGTTCGTCAGTTATCGTCTCCACCGACTCACTGACACACACACACACACACAGACATCACTTCAAAAATGTTCGATTCGTGATCAGGGATGCTTGAAACGTGATCTCCCGCCGAAAACTCGAATTCGAATTCTCGACCCCGTCACAATATTTTCCTTATATGTACATTATGTTTATAAGGAAAGTAAAAAAAAAAAAAGTAGTAGAATAAGTATGTAAAATAAGTAAGTAAAATAAGAAAGTAGTAAAATAAAGTTGAAACTGGATTTTTTAAGAGTGTTAGTTCACCTGCCTTTGACAGGCTTAAATGCAAATAGCATATTGTCGACTAGGAATTCTCTCTGACTCCAGATGTTTTCTCAATAATGTAGTGAAAACTGAATATTTATTTAATTTCTTAAGATGGATTTAAATTGAAACAACTGCTCAACCGTAATGCAAACTCAACACACTATTTGATACAGTCTTTACCTCCTCCCCCCAAACCCATCGAAAACTTTAACGATCTGATTAAAATCGTAAATGCTGCGTTTCGAGATGTTGCTGTTTTCCAACTTCGGCTTTCGAATTAATTACTGCGAATCCACAAATTCTCCGCCTACGCGGTTAATCGGACATTCAGCGTACATTAAGACCGAATAAATTTAATATGCGTTAGCGAAGCGGTAATTCGGTTGGAAGCCATATACACAGCACGGACTGAAGCATATTAGTTTAGTTAGACCAATTTGATTATCCCATGGAAAATCGTGATGAAAGACTAATTCCTTCGGTTCGTAAATTGCAAATTCTATATATATATATATATATATATATATATATATATATATATACATATATATATATATATATATATACATATATATATATATATATACATATATATATATATACATATATATATATATACATATATATATATATACATATATATATATATACATATATATATATACATATATATACATATATATATATATATATATATACATATATATATATATATACATATATATATACATATATATATACATATATATATACATATATATATACATATATATATACATATATATATATATATATATATATATATATACATATATACATATAAAAATAAGTATATCACGAACGGAACTCCTATTTAAGTAAAGGAGAAAACAGAAACCTTACAGAGGATGTGGCGCTTAGCAGCTCTGCATCCAGAGTGGAATACAAGGATATAAACAAGAAGAAAAAATAAGCGAGAACAGGAGTGACCATATGATTTGCATAGAATGGCTGGGGTGGATTGCGACACCCCTTTCCCGCTTAAAGCAGCTTTTACGACCCGGGAAACGCTCACGGCACCAATGTAACTCAATGGTCAATCTCCCACATGTGCAAAGACAGAAGCACCCGAACGGACAAAAGAGCAAAGATGGAACCAAGCATGGAAGAGATACACCTTACTATCCAGCATGAAAACACAACATTTTATAAGGGATATTCCCTTTATATTCCCTTATAAAATGTTGTGTTTTCATGCTGGATAGTAAGGTGTATCTCTTCCATGCTTGGTTCCA
>OX578137.1:160573325-160815825 GCA_951213105.1 Amaurobius ferox
ATATATACATCTAATTAAAAATGAATGTTACCACAGAAACTCGTAAACAACTAAACAGAAAATAAGAAACCAATATACAATACGCGCATAATGCAGCAGACAAGTATATGGATAAATATTTCAAATATATATATATATATATATATATATATATATATATATATATATATATATATATATATATATATATATATATATATATATATATCTATATATATATATATATAAATATAAATTAGTAAATCCAAAGTTAGAATGTATGTAGTAACTCATAGTACACTATTCCAAAATTTTCTACAAAATACAAAGAAATATAAGAAATTAAGACATAAAGAGGAAATAATAAAGCGTAATGCAGGTCATAAAGACAAAGACAATCAACAAATTTCAAAAATGAGGAATGCAAATAAGAAAACAAAAAAATCAAGCAAAAAAGCTTGCACATGGAAGAGATTTAGGCTTACGATACGTTCATTTCGAAAAAATTCTCTTCGGGTCCATATATCCCTTCGAAATGAACACAAAAATGCTTGTTTCTGAAACACAGGATAGATTTTATCTATGAACTTGTGTTATATGGACGACAAGCATATAGAATGGAACAATGAAGGAAACATAAATACCTCAAAACACACCTCATCAGCGCAACCATGACGAGCAAAATATGACTAGCCATATGCCAAAAAGAAAAGATGTGATTTGCTGTTGCCAAAGAGAGTAATATATATATATATATATATATATATATATATATATATATATTTTTTTTTTTTTTTGTTATTTTGATCATTTTTATGTTGTCTGGGATTCGGCCATTTTTTCCCCACGGGCATGATCGATTGTTGTTTCGGGCGTGCAGAGACTTTGGGAGCGTTTTCATGAAATCAAAGCTAGCTTCTAACCAGGAAATAGGGGTCGCTATCCCCTTTGACCTTTCTGCAACCTTGTAAACACAATCATTCCACCTATATATTTTCTTTTTTCATTTTAAATCTTTATATATATATATATATATGTATATATATATATATATATATATATATATATATATATATATATATATATTTCGCGAATAGCAACATTGGTCTTGTCATTTTTTGCTCGTCATGGTTGTACATTTGAGTTATTTATGTTTTGGTTATACATTTGAGTTGTACATGGTTGTACATTTGAGTTATATTTCAAGTTATTTATGTTTCCTTTCTATTTTTTCAATCTTTATGCCTGTCGTCCTAATAACACATGTTTATAGATAAAATCGATTTTGTCTTTCAGAAACAAGCATTTTTGTGGTCATTTCGTTTAAATATTAGGACTTGAAAAATATTTTTTTCGAAATGAATATTTTTTAAGAGTTTCGTTAATTTTTTAGGTGATATGACGGTGACATTTGTATTTGTACTTTCTTATATATCAAAAGGGGTTCTATATACAGGGTGTCCCAAAAAGATTGAAGCGCGTTTTAATCCTTTACCTGTTGGAGATAAGTGGGCAATGTAAATTGCAAAAATGTTCAAAGTAAGGTAGGGAATAAGACTAAGTTAATGAAATAGTCCTCCCATTAATTTTCAAACAGTCACACTTTTTAAATTTGTATACGAATCCCTTATACAAATTTGGTCAATCAGAAAATTTTTATTTTTATTATTTTTTTTTTTAATGCAACAAGATTATTAAAAAATCTCACATATCTATATCTTTAAAATCAACTGAATTAATATAAAGGAAAAAATCTGAGTTATGCCACATTTTCGTACCATGTGAAAGGCTATTTTATCAGTGAAAATAGGGATCATAACCAACTTGACGATGGAAATTGTTTAGATTAAAAATAAGTTAATATGTGTCAAAATTTTTTATCACAAATGCATCTGAATAAAGCATTCCACAGGCAGAGGTCATATAAAGCAGTGGTACTCACTACGCTATCCAATGTATTATCGTCCAGTCTTAACTTTTTTGTGATATGTCACAAATTTACATTTCTAATTTGATATAGGGTCTCCATTCACAATGTTCAATTTTCAATTAAATATAACTCGCTCAATTTTACAGATACAGATATGCGGTTTTTCTAATAATCTTGTTGCATTAAAAATAAAAACTTTCTGATTGTCCAAATTTGTCTAAGGGGGTCGTATAAAAATTTAAAAAGTGTAACTTTTTGAAAATTAATGGGAGGAATATATCATTAACGTAGTCTTATTTCCTACCTTACTTTCAACATTTTTGCAATTTACATTTCCCACTTATCTTCAACAGGTAAAGAATTAAAGTGGGTTCAAACTTTCTGTGATACCCTGTGATATATATATATATATATATATATATATATATATATATATATATATATATATATATAATATGAAAATACCGTGAAATATAATATTATAAAATCATCAGAAATCACACTTAAAAGGCGCAAAGCTGCACTAAAAAGAGGATTAACAATATTTTCAAAATGAAAAGAGGTATGGATGGAAACAATATACCATAAGACGGCCGGGGGGAGTTGTGACCCCCTCACCCCGGTTAAGCATGCTTTGCGTCGCGACAACACTCCCGGAGAGCCGGTATATTGCAAAATAGTATACGAATGTATCAAATTTTAAGATGTAAAATAGACATCATACACAAACAAATATAACATATAATTGTCGAGATCCAGCCTTATCAAAAATCACCAACAGTAAATGTTTGAAATATACACATACTATATATATATACAGGGTGTCCCGAAAACATTGACCTCTGCTTTTATTCCTTAAATATTGATCTTAGACACATATAATAAATAACAAAGTTGCGTAAAAAAAGGGTGTACATAATTTTATGAAATCAATAAAAATTTTCAGCGGATTAAATTTGAAAAAATATTAATATTACATTTTTATACGGCCCCCGAACAAAAGCATTTCCAATGAGTAAAATGTTCCCCATACACTAATAAAGTGATGTACAAAATTTCAGCATTTTGTCATAAAAAGTCCCAGAGACATGAAAAGACAAATATGCTGATTTAAACTACTTTTCGATGCATCGCCATGGGTTCTCATAGGGGAAAAATTATGTCGGCAGATGGCGTTTCAGGGGTCATACACAAATTACGAAGGAGAACAAGGATTACATTAATAAATAATAATTTTGCTATTTATTGGTACAAAAGTATCTACACTGTGTAGAAATAATAACTTTACACAAAGATTACAAAGTTTTTCAAAATGTTTTCCACCCATGCCAAAGATCCATTAAAGATAAGAGACATATATTATTTGCCTATGATGCATTTCTGCGTTGAGGCATTTGCACTCTTGCTGTAAACATTTACATTTTAATTTGTGATTAATCCCTCAGCAACTTTATTTAAACATATCTCTGGGACTTTTTATGATAAAATGATGAAATTTTTTACATCACCTTATTAGTGTATGGGGCACATTTTACTCATTGGAAATGTTTTTGTATGGGGTAAAAATTTAAATTTTGTATAAAAATTTAAATTTTGTATTTCTTCAAATTTAATATCCTAAAAATTTTTATCGATTTCATAAAATTTTGTACCTTTTTTTTACGCAACTTTGTAATTTATTATATGTCTAAGATCAATATTTAAGGAATAAAAGCCGAGGTCAATGTTTTTGGGACACCCGGTATATATATATATATATATATATATATATATATATATATAAACATATATAGTTGAAAGTCTGTTTGTCTATTCCGTATAGTCTGTCATAGTTTTTGTCACATTTTTTTTCAAATTTGGTATGATTAGTATTTACTTTACTGTGAATAAGTCCATCAGTAAATTCAAGTTTCCAGGATGAGAGGATGTCGCGATAGTAATACAAAACTCAAGATGAAGCCTTTCATAGAAATAATTTTCTGCAAACTATTTTGTTTTCGGAGGTTTTATGTTGTTGTTGTTGTTGAAACCCAGACCGTCCGACCTACCAGAAAGGTGTAAGGTAACTGTTTGGACGGTCGGGAAGTGCCACCCAATTTAGACCGGAACCCAGTGGGGGAGGCATCCACAGGGACCGTCCCCTCCTTCCCCTACCACCAACCTCTCGGAAGGACTTTCGGACCCACATGTTTAACGTGATCGTACTCCGCATGAACACGGCGGCAGTTTTGGCAGTGGCTGGAATCGAACCCGGGCCTACCGAGTGCAACTCCAGCGCGCTAACCAATGGGCTACCGCGCCCATCGGAGGTTTTATGTGAAGAAAATTAAAAGGAATGCAATCCACTGTGTTTACGTAGCAGACGATTTTCATTTAATGTATCCGATTTAAATAAAGTTTGTAAATAAACGGCATTATGTATTTGACTGGTAACAGTTACAGCCTTGTGATATAAAATTAAGGACTTTATTGATATTTTTAACTTTTTAATTTTTTTTTTTTTTTTTGGCAAATATTTTCTAAATTCATATATTTTCTATTGTGTTTTCTAACCGCTTGATGGAACAAGATAAAAATGGTATGGGTATATATTGAACAATTATTTTAGCGTTTTCATTTTGGCGTACGTTGAACAAACTTCGTACTTTTTATAAATGTCTTACAAAAGGGTCACAATGTTTTATTTTTCAGATTGCAGAGTTAGCTTCGATGATAAAATCTTGCAATTCCGCCCCAGTAGCTCAACTGTATAGCGTCGACTGGACAATACAAAGATGTGGGTTTCGACTCTCGGTTGGGGCAGCTAGGTTCCTTACAAGATTTGACAGTGCAGATAATTTTGTGTAGTGAGAAGATATATTCTTATAGTTCTATTTTAGGAGAATTAAGTTAAATATTTCAATACAATATTTTGAATATTGATATCGCTCAAAATTTTATTGGAATTTGCATATATTTCATATTACGAGCAACGCAGGACGTATCTGCTTTTCTTTATTGAAACAAACATATCTAATGAGAAGAACGTAAATGGAAAATGTTATCTTCCATTTAAACAAAACTAAATTAAAAACAGATTGATGCTGCAAAAATTGTGAGCAATGGTTCATGTATGAACAGTTATTAATTAAAAGCAAAATTTTTGCAGTGTAAAATTGTTAGATGTATTTCAATGAATATTTTCCAGAAATGTAACCTTCCGCGGTGTAACCTAAACACAACATTAAACCTTACGCGGTGTATTTATATTAACCTTGCCCAAAGTATAGATTTCGAAAGCAAAATATGATGTATGCATATCCAGGACTCATAAGAAAGTTCTTAAGCACTCCAATAACTTTGTAAGGAAAGGTTATTATTGAACATGTTAGACCTAACAGTAAAATAGCCCAACCAGATCGAATAAAAGTGATTGCAGCGCCCCTAGAGGATAATTTTAAAAGTTAGGATAACGAACTCGGCAGCAAAGCGAGAGAGATGAAAGGGCGTTTTTCAAAGTTGTAGAGCAATGCCTAATTTTTAGGAATCTATACCAAGAATGAACAATATATGTATATGGACTGCAAAAATACTAGTCATATTTAATAGGTCGCTAGAGGCTCAGCCATGCCACAATAATGTTAAACGTTGCCAAACAATCCAAGAGGATATTCAGATAATGTCAGTGACGTAGTATACCCCTGTGATATAAAAAAAAGGCTGCACACAAGATTTATGTGCATGTTAGTGTTGTCTATTTTATCATGAATACGATAGCGATTAGTTAATAACAATATTGTTTCAAATAAATGCCTTTTGTACAGTTTTATGGTTGATTCCTAATCGTTAGACAATGCTGTACATTTGCATTTTTCGTCTATCTCGATTTGTTGACTAGTTCATTTACTAACTTTTTTTAAATTATCCGCTAGGGACGCTGAAATCACTTTTTATTTAATTGGGCACGGTCACTTTACTAAATATAGATCTAATATGCGAATTCATTAACATTTCTTTACAAAGTGTAAAGGTCCTTGAAGCCTCAACCGAGAACTTTACTAGGGGATCTTCAGATTGGCTTTTTAACGCTCTACCGTTCAGCTACTAGGATGGAATTGTAAGTTCGTATCTTCGAAGGGAATTCTTCGTTCTCCTAACCGCCTCCTGCTATTTTTACCTCAGATTAGCCTCCTGATACTATTATTTTTATCTAGGATAGTATCCTACCTGGTAGTTGGCCTACTGATTTGAAATTGGTGCCCAATATACCAGAGTCTACTGAGTCCGTACTAATTTTACTATGGTCACATTCAAGCTCCCAATATCACTGCGCTAACTTGAGGGTTAATTTGTTCTGGAGCAATTATAGAAAACCTTGCTGCTCCAATCGGAAATCGAACCGCAGATCTTCGAATTGGTCAGACAGCGCTCTACCGTTGAACTACTAGGGAGTAATTGCAAGCTTTTATCGTCGAAGTAAACCCTGTAAAATTTATTTGGGTGCTTAAGATCTTTTCTAGGAACATTGCATAAAACTGACTAAAATAACTTTCATAGAAATGGTATAATGAATAAAAGATTCCTTTGTTTGCAGTATATAAAAATCTGATGTCGGCAGCACTTGACTTTCCCTGCAGACTTATATCCACGTTCTCTTTATTTTAATTAAATTTATTTCACTTTTAATTCAATTTTCGTTCTCATTCGGTAACCGGACTTATTTTCAAATGTGGCGTGGAGAAAATACGAAAAACTAAAATATCTCGAAAACGGCTAGTCCTAGTGTAATGAGGTTGGTCTTATTCTTTTCTTCGCTAAAAATTACGTATTAAACAAGCATTTAATGGATATATTTGAGCATACGTAGTTCTTTAGTTTAGATTTTGACGATTTTTGCGGCCATTTTGCAAAAAAAGGCAGGTTATTTTTTTCTGAATCATACCAAAATCTAATCAGCACCAGGGTGACCCACAAATGACTCATCTGCCAAATTTTGTGAAATTCGGTCCATTAGTTTTTCAGTTAGAGTGGATACAAGCTTTTGAGGGCCATTTTGCAAAAATAGGCGGGTTCTTTATCCCGAATCGCACCCAAAACTAATCAGCACCAGACTCGTCCACAAGTGATTTACCTACCAAATTTTGTGAAATTCGGTCCATTAGTTTTTTAGTTAGAGTGGATACAAAATCTGCACAGACAGACAGACACACACAGAGACGTCACGCAAAAAATGGTCTTTTCGTATTCCAGAGGTCTCGAAACGTGTAGGTCCGTCGAAAACTTGAGTTGTGATTTTCGACATGATTCCAATACTTTCCCTATACATTACCATGTATTGCAGGGAAAGTAAAAAGTACAGACATGACGGCAGTTGTAACCATTTATTATTGGAGTTAAAGTACTTCAGACTGGAGAAACTAATCGATACAAAGAACATAACTTTCGTCCCAGTGATCACCTATTCTATTGTATGAAGAGTTCAACAATTAATGCCACGTTTCGTGTTTGTTATCACTAAAATGTGGCTTTCAGAGAATGATTCTCAATACACGAAATTACTCTAGCGGTTGATTGAACACATTCAGAATTTATAACAAACAAATTTAATACCCGTTTTCCCTGAACAAATGTGTAAGTCTTATTAAAGTGTTTTCTAAAAATTCGACAATTAGTACTGGCTAGAGGAATCTTGTATTGGAAGAAACAATTGTATGATACTTGAAAAGCAGTGAAACTTTATAAATCAGGTTTAAACACAAATTTAATGATGTTGGCCGGTTCCCACGACAAAAAATAGTCTTCTTTGTCAGACTTATTCAGATGAGTGTATTCCTCGCTTCTTGCTAGTATTGACGAAGAAGATTGTTTTTTGTAGACCTTATCGATCGAAGCAGAATTTTATAATTTAGAAAGAGCATTGTCTTTATCCTGTAGGACAGTTTGGATGCATATTTTATTTACAGTATAACGATGAGTATAAACCAATCTCCTGTTTCTACCTCAACGAAAACTTAACACGGTATTTAATGAAGACTTCATATCCACTATAAGACGTATTTAAATTTTAAATGATATAATTAGAACCGTAAATACAGTGTTGCGAATTCGTAGTTGTCATGAAACTGCGGCTTTTAAATTAATTGCTTCGTATTGGTGCAGTCACCACAGAGCGAAATAAGTCATTTAACGGACATCAACACAAATACGTATTATAGGTGTTGCTTTAGTAGCTATTTATAGGTAAATTTAAATTGACCTAGCTGACACAAGTTAGAAGTATTGATTTTGTTTCAATATGGTTAATGTTTAAAATTAGGAAGAACTCTGACAATTTAATAATTAGTGTAAAAATTGGATAATTATATGTTATTTGAGTAAAAATGTAACGTAATTTAATGTTGTTTCTTACATGCAAAATTATTGTATCTGGTAGTATAAGTGGAAGAAATTAGCGGTGTTCTGCTTTAGTTTGCGGTTTATGCCGATTGTATATTTTGACTAAAAATATCTCTAATTATCAGTAATTACGGCTACATAAATATTAAAATCATAAAACGTTAATGAATGCAGACCTTGTGTTAAGGAAGCAGTAAAACTTTAACATGTGAGGACCAATATGTGACCTAAGCTTTAAAGCATTTTATAAATCAACTATTTGAGCTAAATGCAGATAATACTAACAACTGCTAGAAAGTATATACTTCTACTTGTCCAGATGAAAAATGTATGAAAATTTTAAACTTTTTGTAATTTAAGCGCTATTTATCATTTTTGAAACTGTATATATAACTGTAGTACTGCATGTATACTGTATGTATAACTGTATATATAATTATATATGATATAATCAAACAGGGTGATTCAAAACAGATGGGCTAAACTTTAGGAGGTGGTAGTATACACCAAACCAAGCATATTTCGTCATAGTTTACCGTGTGAAAGCACAAGAATGACTTAGACGTTATAAAATGGCATTTAATAAACAATAATTACAGTAATGGCTCAAAAGAGCGACCATCAACCTGAATGTACGTCTCACAGCGGCGATGGAAGGATTGGCGAACTCTCTGGAACACTCCATGCATGTCGCGCACTTCGGCAGCAGCGGCCGAAATTCTGGCTACGAGTTCTTTAGATTCAAGGGGAGTGTCATAGACGAGACTTTTGAGATATTCCCCAAAAAAGAAGATCCATAAATGAAATGCATACCGGCTTTTTCCCTATTTGCGAATTTCTGCATCGTCTTAAAAGTTAGAGCTGCGAATGACTGCTGCAAACTGTGAAGGCCGTACATTCGGTGTTACGAAAATTTGCATAAGGGAGATGTTTGTATAATATCGCATTGAAGTTGGAAAGAGTTTCATAATCAATGCCTTATGTATGATTGATCTCTCATGTTACTTCCTTAATTATATAGTTATGCAAATGACCCACTTTTAACTTTATTTCTATAATCTACTCAACAAAATTCTTATTTTATTAGCTAAAAAAAGATAGCATTTAAATTGAAATACAATTATATTTTTCATCTACTCATTTTCAAGGGATTTCATTGATTTATTCACGAGATGATTTCGAAAGATAAGAAAACTGTGGTTTTAAAATAAACATAGTTGTATTTATAAGGGAAGCATCAAAACAATGGGGATTTATCGTTTCATTTTAAACATTTCACGATCGAATGATAATGTAGTTGGTGTAAAACTCATTAGTATACAAAGTATAAGGTAAACATTTGAAAATACGTTACCTTATAATTTTAAAAGCATACTATTAAATAAATGATAGCAAAATGTATGTAGATAGTTGTGTTTTCTAAATACCCCAAGACTATAGACGTGCACCTTGCACATACCATATATCATCTCAAATACTTTCAATTCCTGTTCTGTAATAATACAGATATATATATTCCACCTAAAGCACGAAAGACACATTTATGTCAGTTTCTTAAAGCAGTTATATTTATTCTCAGACCATTTGCAATCAATGATTGAAATGATACTTCCAATGGCCCTACTTTTACATTATTGTCTAAGACTTGCGGTTTTCTTATTCTAATTCGAATTTATGCATTTACCGGTAACGGTTATCAATGCATTATTGTCCCAGCTTGGGATGGAACCGCAGATATTTGAAAAAGCTGGCCGATGGTCTACCATTAAGCTACTGGGACCAGATTCCAACTTTATATCGTCAAAGTTAACTTCATACGCCTACGTAACAGAAATTCTACGTAACAGTACTACATCTACGTAACAGAAATTCAGCGAGAATTAGGGGCAAATAAAGCAAATAGGGCCAATAAGTCCATTTTCATTGAAATTAAGAGGGTATGGTACCCCAAAAATCCAATTTCTTTTATTGTTTAAAAAAAATCATAATTTTCTGATTCCAAATACACTAAATTCATCTTACTACGTTATATAGAAGCGATTACATTGCAATGTTAAAAATTGAACTACTGAAGTTGTCACCAACCACGCTCATTTTCGTCTGCTACTGTAACATAAACAAACGAAAGTGAAACCTCTACATATCTATTTCTCTCAGTTGAAAATAATGTTTATTTTTGTTGGATGGAAGATGCGAAGTGAAATATATTAGCTAACATTTCTTTGAACTGAAGTGAAGTAATAGTATATTTTGGTTTGCTTATTTTAATGCAAATTGGATATTTGATGTGAAAAATTTGACGTTTATTTCGATTTTGAAAACGGCTATTGTTGTTGAATGTGCTGTTAAATATATTTTGTTGTTAATACATCTATATTTTATGTGATAATTATATGATTTTAAGTGATTTGTTTACACAAGTTTGAGCTGTGATAGTAAATATGGGACAGATGCGGAAATCTCAAGTAAGAAAAGCTGAGCTGATGAAACAAAAATGATGCAAAATGACTGATATAAATGCAGCTATTTCCAAAAAAATCGCCATTGTGACAAGAACAGAATCATTACAAAAATATTTGTCAACAAAAGCAGGCATTCCTTTAGATAATTCGAATGAATATATTTTAATCAAGTTGAAATGCTTGCAACAGATTGTAGCTCTCTGCAAATGGACAATGGTGGACATTGAAATATGTTAGTCAGCGGTATTGCGTTTACATACATTTATACATTTTAATACAATGTATTATCTTTGAGTCTGTGTATGCAACAGCTATTTATAATATATTATGGTCCAACAGTAGCAATTTTCATATTTTTCTCTGTATATAAAATTGTTGATGTTATTTTTTTTATTTTTTTTTTCAAATTTTCAAATTTATATTTTTGCATATATATTAACATTTTGATAAAATTTAAACTTGGGATATATTTATTGTGTGCAAAAGATTACTGAACATTTTTTTCAGATGAATATCTTCATAAACAGCTATTTTGCATAATTTTTAAACTTTAATGCCTTTTTTCTCAAAGACGCGATTTTCGACATTTTTATAAATTTAAATTGATATAAGTCAAATTCTACTGCACGGATATGAATGAAATTTGGAACAATTGTTATATATATAATTTTCTTTAATTTGTTTTCAGCAATTGCTGAAATATGTGTTTGTTTTTTATTATGATTTTCGAAAACAATATTTGTGGTGTAAAATTACGTTTCTTTACATTATTTTTTATTAAATTTTTCCTGATTCTTATTTACAAACACTGTGAAGCCAATTTATTTCTTACATATTTTTATGTTAAAAAATGTTCAAATTAAAATTTTAGAAAAATTATTTTTCTACTTATATCAAAAAGAAAACTTGTCAAATACTTGAATTCTTAATTTTTACAAAATGATTTTTTTTCAATTTTTAAAATTTTGAATATCACATTTTGTTTACTATACTTAAAATCTACATGAATACAAAAAATTACAATTATAACTTCAAAATTGCAGATTTCAGCAATTTGGGTACTATACCTTCTTAATATGGGTTTATTTTATAGTAATTTGTTTGAAAAGTCACATCCTGTAAGAATATAATTCCAGAACTCTTGAATAGGGCATTTACAAAACAGGAAATTAAACTCTTACGGCAGCGATCAGCATCTTCGAACAGGTACTGAAGATCACTATTAAATACGAAACCGGTCAACTGGGGCTGGATTTTAAAATTTTGGAACGTGAGTAAGTTTATGACAACCTGCATTGTGCAGTTGGAGTAGAAACTTCTATAACTGTGATGCCGTCTCCATGGAATGACTAACTTCGTTGGCATTGTAACTATATTGTAACATACATTGTAACATACATTGTAACTACATTTAAAATGTCGATTGTGTAGCAGTTCAGCATTTTCCTCTTGGTGAAATAATTAGTGCAAGTGCAAAATATATTATGTTTGTCTTTTAAAAATAAAATATCTGATATGGGCAACTCATGACTTTCCTGACATAATGCAATGGATTTACTACATTTACAGTTTAAAAAATGTTATTCTTATAGTAGATACTTATATTCTTTCCAAGATATTGAATTTTCTTCAATTAGTCGTTATTTCCATTGATGTAGCATCATTTTTATCCATTTGCCGAGATTTTCGTTAATGTGACACTATTTAAAAAAGTCGCCAAGTTGGCCAAAATCTCGCCAAGCGTTATGGACGGAGAAATAAGTTATTCTTACAGCAGATAAATGACTATTGGCGTTCAAATACAAAAGTATTACTCAAAGTATCCATTTTCAGGAATGGAACGAGCTAGATCCACGAGAATGATGTTACCAAATTTATCGTATGGTATTACATATGAAAAGTGAACATGTTTCTCAATAGGAAATATTTTTTTTTATTTTATATGACTTTTTGATAATTTTTTTGAAAAATGTGCAATATCTCGAGAACGGTTCATGTTAGCGTTCTAAAATTTATGTCAATCGTTTTCTAGAGATAAATTACATAAAGAAATGTCTTTTTGCGTAACTTTATTAGCGGTTTTGATTTTTTGACAATTTTTTTAAAATTTCATTCGAAAATTTAGGGAGGTTCTGAACATTTGATTGCGTGTAAAAACAATAAGCTTCCAGTGCTTACGGATTGTGATTTTTGTACCAAATTTCGTTCGAATCGGTCCATTCGTTCGTCAGTTATCGTCTCCACAGACTCACTGACACACACACACACACACACACACACACACACACACACACACACACAAACACACACACACACAGACATCACTTCAAAAATGTTTGATTCGTGATCAGGGATGCTTAAAACGTGCTCTCCCGTCGAAAACTGGAATTCGAATTTTCGACCAAATTGATGTGCCAAATTGATGAAAATATCGCCCAAATTAGCGAAAATGACGTCAAATCTATGAAATAATTATTAAAATATTTTAATACATAGACTGTACTGCATATGCTATTAATATTAGCAATTGTCAAGTTCGATTTGCATGAAATGCAAGTTAATTGTGTACTTAGAAATAGTATTACATGTTGTCATCCAGAAAACCCCCAAATGTACAATTATGCGATAAAAGCATTGTGCCGTGTGGATCTCGTACATAATGTTTCTCGCCGTGTAGAAAGCGAATTTACTGAATTAAGTAGGGGGTCAGCCCATATCAAATTTTTACTTTCCTTATATACAATAATGTATAAGGAAGTATTGTGACGGGGTCGAAAATTCGAATTCAAGCTTTCGACGGGAAAACACGTTTCAAGCATTCCTGATCACGAATCGAACATTTTTTAGATTATGTGTGCGTGTGTGTGTGTGTCAGTGAGTCTGTGGAGACAATAACTGACGAAGGAATTAACCGATTCGAACGAAATTTGGCACAAAAATTACAATCCGTGAATACTGGAAGCCTATTGTTTTCATACGCAATCGAATGTTCAGAACCTTCCGAAATTTTCGAGTGAAATTTTGAAAAAATCATCAAAAATTAAAACATTTAATAAAGTTACGCAATTAGGCATTCGTTATGTAATTTTTCATTAGAAAACGATGGACATAAATTTTAGAACGCTAACATGAGCCGTTCTTGAGATTTTGCACATTTTTCAAAAATATCATCAAAAAATTATATAAAATAAAAAAAAAGGTATTTCCTATTGAGAAACATGTTCACTTTTCATATGTAATATCATGCGATAAGTTGGGTGACATCATGCTCGTGGATCCTAGCTCGTTCCATTCATGAAAAAAGATACTTTGAGTAATACTTTTGTATTTGAACGCTAATAGTCATTTTTCTGCTATAAGAATAAATTATTTCTCCGTCCATAATGCTTGGCGAAATTTTGGCGACGAATTTGGCGGAATGTTGCAAACTTGGCGAGTTTTTGAATGCTACCACTTTTTGGTAGCATTGCACTATTAAGAAAATCTCGTTGCACTATTAAGAAGGAGAGTCTCGTTGCACTATTAATAGAGAGATAGATTCTCTTTCTTATTAAGAAAATCTCGCCAAATTTTTAAAAATGACGCTAAATCAATGAAAATAACCACTATTTGACGAAAATTCAATATCTTGAAAAAATATATCTACTATAAGAATAACCTATTTTGTTTGTACCGTAAAAGTAGTAAATACATTACATTATATAAGGAAAGTCATGTGCTGCACATATCAGTTTTTTGTTTTAATGTTTAATTCATAGTTTGATTAGAATATTTTGTATTCTCGTTCTTCGGTTGTATACAGTGATTTTTCCTTATCAAATCAACCACTGCGGAGAAACAACTTCTACAGGCAAGTGCAACGAAATTTACGGCAGTGAACTAACTAGGTGTGTTTTAACTTGTTTACGATTTGTGTTTGAAGCTTTTAAATCATTTATGTGATAAAACGATTTAAAACTTTTTTATATCTATGGATATTAATTATAAGTCCAAATTACTGAGTATATGACGTTCGCAATCTTTCGATATAGAAATCCACTTTCAGAGGCAAGAAAAATATTATTTGGAGCTCTCCATAATTACAGTAGAGTCGAGGAACCGGTTTCTCATATTTTATGGGCATATTCACAAGGACTATTCGATACCGGATGAATGTAGGAGGAAATAACTATGATAGGAGTGCACTTTTTACTTTGGTAACGCCCCCCCCCCCTAAAAACGAGTTCTGTGGATATGAACTTGGCCATTACAGCCTTGAGCAACCTGATAATAATCTTTAATATTACGTATGATGCCGGATGTGCAATATAACTGGATGTGTTGGCATTCATAGGTATTCGCCAAATTGGGGCACAATGTAGGTTTTCTTGCAGCCATGGCAGGCATTGGCAATTTCATGACGATGAACTCCTAAACAGCGATACATCTGACCATGGATACTGTTATCGCCAGTGCAAGCGGAATCAGAGCCGTAGCTAGAAACGAAATTCAAGAGGAGCTGGATTGAAATTCAAGGGAAGCTCAACAGTCTTGAATTAGGAGCTCAGTAAAAACACTGTTAATTATTAGCATTCATAATCCATAATAGCTATTATTTTATATTTCTATCCATACAAATTATTAACAAATGGGTAATTTCATATTTATATTTGAAAGCTAAGAGTTAATTAGTAAAATACATATAGCTACTTATACATCAATATTAATATATAAAAATTACAATTGATTTTATTATAAGCATTAACTAGCAGCAAAGCTGTTCATTAATCGAAAAAAACTTACTACTTAACTACTTATCAGTTGATTTTGGTTCGATAATGTATAGCAGTGAACGCCGCAATAATACAAAGTATCCTAAATACTATTGTTTTAATTTTTTTTTAAATTAAATATGTAAATAAATTTATGATCTGTATAACCACAAGTTCAGCTGAATTAAAAAAAATCTTTGAAACGAAATATTTTGTAAAAATTTACTTAAAGCAAATTTTATGCAAAATTTGGATGACATGTTGGATGAAATTTCATTGCACTATTAAGATTTTAATATTTTTTTATCAGGGAGGGAGCTGAGTATACCTCTTGGGGGGCTTAGTTCCCTCTGGCATTACCTGACTACGGCCCTGAGCGGAATCCTAAATTTGCAATTAGGTTCTACAAGTATGGTATTATTTATAAAAGAAATATCGAAAATGAAGTAAAGTATGCACTAAAATAATTAAGATGTGTGTTTATAATGGTTCAATTCCTTCTTTTGAATAAGTGTTTCAATTTAAAATTAAGATCATATTTATAACTGATAAGAATAGTGATGAACCTTTTTTGTGTAAACCACTCATAGTAAATTTTTATTATAGCTTGATGTGCTTCTTCCTAACAAGCATCATAATGAAAGGAAAATACTTTTATAAGTAATTTAATTAACGGTCTATAGAATATTATTGACATCAAAATAAAATGTTCTATAATGTATAAGATAAAAGTATTTATACAATGTTTAAAGCTTTTCTAAAGTTAAACTAAAACAAAGAAAAAAAAGTGTGAAAGAAATTATAAAGAAAAAATCATGATTTTAATAACAATTATTTTGAAATTTCTGCTTAATATTGTCATGTACATTCAATTATATATTCTTATAAAACACCATTATTTGGCCGAATTATAAGGAAAAACAAATGATAAAACATAGTTTAAAATAAAAGTAATTTATACAGAAGATGACTAAGATAATAGATTATGCATGAAAGTATACATTGTATGCATATTGTACATTAAAATTGATATTAGAAACATAAATGATGAGAAAAAATAACCAGTAACTTACATAACAAGAAATAGATGGCAGCACTATCGAGAAGAATTGTAGATGCTTATTCAGGTATTCTCTAGTGCTCCATTCTTTTCCATTAAATGAGCCATTAAAATTAAAAACTAAATATTGTGTAGTGAGTTTAGAGTAATTTTAAGTACGTTTAAATTATTTAATACACTGAATACATTGTTTACTGTTAAATATGTTAATCAACATCCTAGCTAGTAAAGCTCCCCATATACGTTTTCAAAGTGTTCGCATCTAAATATCATATTCTCTTACCACCAGCTCTACACAATCAAGATAATAGAATCAGGGCCGTCCATTGAAATTGTGCCCCCACTCCCTCCTTACAAATATTTATCACGGGCTCCTTTCCGTATTAGATTAACTCTTCTTTTGTGAACTATTCACGAAAAAGGTCCTCTCTAGCCTCAAAAAGAAAATATTGGCGGTCCCGGCCCTCTCTGGAGACTGGCCCTTCTACTTTAGTAGTGTCCGTACCCCCATACTGGCGGACTGGGAGAATTTTATTGGACATGCTTCATGATCCTAAATGTAAAATTTAAAAATAAAATTGTAAAATTATAGCAATTTATTGTTATGTGGGAAATTGTAGGCATTGCAATTATGTGGCTTACATGACCGTGCCTACAGGCTCAATTTTTAGCACTTTACAACACAGTTGAAAGTGTTTATGACTTTGTTAACACTTTACAACATAGTTGAAAGTGTTTATGACTTTGTTCATTCTGTCTGTCTGTCCGTTAGCACGATAACTGCCGTAAGAAAAAATGAAATACATTGAATCCTATGGGACCTAATGTTTCAAACATTTTTTAAACAAATTTAAAAATCACAAATTGCTTCGAAAATTTTAGGAAATATTCAAATTATCCCATAAAATATATAAAAAAAAATTCAGTAAAATATGTTAGGTAGTTTTTTAAATAAAAATTATTAATATAGGAAGAAAAACAAATTCAATTAAATTCTGCCTTTCTTTATATCCTCCAGAAAGAAAGAGATATATTGTATAATAAATTTCTTTCCAAGAGTTTAATTATTTTATATATGAGAAAGGTTTCACATTTTAAAATAAATATGGTAGATAACAATTTTTCAAATTTTTAAATAAAATAAATTTTTATAGTATTGTGATGAATGAAACTATTGGAAAAATGATTATGAATGAAATGCTGCTTTTATATAGAGGTGATTTATATTTCGATGACGTCATTTGAATAAAGTTAATTTGTTTTTGATGAAGTTTTCAAATATAATAAATTATTGTAGCATTATGATAATTTTAAAAATATTACTAAATTTACCGAGGAATGTATCGCATTTTAGAGGTGTTTAAATCAGGCAATTTATATTTCAATGCCGTCATTTGAATGAAGTTCATTTTTTTCGATGAAGTTTTCAAATATAACAAATTAATGTAGTATTGTGATAATTTTAAAATTATTACCGAGGAATGTATCGCATTTGAGAGATATTTGTATAAAATTGCATTGAAGTTGGAAAGTGTTTCATAATCAGTGCTTTATGCATGATTGATCTTTCTTGTTTTTTTTTTCACTTATACCATGATCCATCAAATTGAGTTTAATTGCAGAAAATGACACGGATATTTATTTGAAATTATTATTCAATTTTATTGTTTTAAAACATTTTTTTTTTCATCTGGCGACTTTTCGCATTATAAAACGTCGTCAGCTTGCAAACAAATAAATATATAAATGAATTTGAAAATCTGTCTATGTATGTGTGTGTCATACTCACAGGAGAACGGAACTCCACATAAAATTGAGTTCATGTTTCTAGTTTCTAGGATGAGAGATTGTCGAGATAATAGTGAAAACCGAATCTTCCATAAGAGTATTATCTCCTCTCTACCTCTATTTCCTGTAAAACAAATAGATTAAAAATAGCTGGTTTAAAATATGAAGGTAAATGGAAATTTTGTCTCTGAGGTTTATTTCCCACCTAATTTTATCCCCCCTCTCCCTCTCTCTGTAACTCCACGATTCATTCAAACATAAAAGGCTGGAAATCGCTGGTTTAAAACGTGAAGGTAAATGGAAACTCTATCACCATAATGTATTATCGACAAGCTCTTACTCAACAATGAAAAATATGAGGACATAAAAATGGTTAGTTGTTTAATTATGAGCATTTTATGAGAAAGATTATTTTTATATCATGTTGATCATTAACACCGTTAAATCAAATGTGTTTATACAACAGACGATTTTTTTAGAATTATATTAATTACAGGTTTATAATTTCGTCTTATTGTGGGAATTGCTAATATTTTCCATTTCTTACATCATCTGTTTTATTTTGGCAAAGAGTATCCAAACTGATATATAGTGTTTAGCCAATTAACTTATATATTACGTTAAGCCATATACTCTGTATAGTCAATTGTTAAAACAGAATAAGAGTAATACTGGTATATTGTCTAATATAATTTTAGCGTTTTTATTTTTGTATATACAAACGGGATCAGGATGTTTTATTCTTCAGATCTGAGAATTTAGATCAACGAATTTGGCGAGATATCGCCAACTTTGCGACTTTTCCTTTAATGCTGCCAAATTAACAAAAATGTCGCCATATCGATAAAAATGTCGCCAAATCAATTAAATTATTTGTGTTTTGCTAAAATATATTTCACTGATGATGTTTTGGTTGCGTTTATCTGTCAGTCCGACCGTGTCACTTGGCGACAAGTTTGGCGACTTTTTCAAAGGTCTCCAAATTTATCAAAATATTGCCTACTTGACGGTAATGTCGTGAAATTGATAAAAAAAAAGTCTAATTGATAATTTGAATTCAATATTTTGAAAAATTAAGTTCAATTTCCTTGATAATATCTGTCATTTTGTAGGAATTAAGAAACATTTTTTGTAAATTTGTTTTCAAACGGGGTCTAGATCTTTTATTCTTTAGATCTGTCTGTAAAGATAATTTTATATAGCGATAGCGAGAACAGAAATGCATATACTTCTTTAAATCAGAAATTTTAATAGAATATTTTGAATAACAATGCTGTGGCGTATAAAAAAGGAGGGACCAAATGTAGTGAAATAAATTAAATGTCAATATTTAAATTTTAAATAATATATCCGAGTGTATAGTAACAACTACGTATATTGCATGTGCTCGCAATAACCCTCCAAATTTACATCAAATAGTGCGAGTCAACTAGCTGTAGCTTGAAAACTAGCTCTAGCTGTAGCATTGGTCAGTAACGACAAAGTTTATCTTTTGAATTATATATTTGTTTATGTTCCACTCAATTATTAAATACATTTTTAACTAATATTTTATACATAAAACGATTAATTTAATCAAGTTTGAGAATAGACCTCGAAGGTGATGTGAGATCGGCAATTATTACTGAAACATCAAAAAGATCTGTGCTCGACCTAATTGTGTAAATATATGTTGTTGGAATGTACGTTTTTATGCACCCACGCTGCATTAATGATCACTGGCTGGGCTTGGGGTATATGGCTCTTTATTGACTTGAGTTGATTCACAGCAACTATATTAGTGCTTTCCATTTCGAGGAGAATTTCATATTTGTAGCTTACCCAAACATTTTCAAACTGCTGTCGTCTTTTAGCACGAAGAATATGTTTGAACTGATCTCGTTCTGTTAGCGCGATGACTCTTTTTGAACTGACTCTTCCACAACTCTTCTCCAACGTGCCGATTATCCTCTCATTCGGCAATCTTAATTTAATATTATCTTGTTTCGGGAAACCACGCCTTCCCCATGTTTGATTGGTTTTGCTTTTTATGATATCTTAGGGTCGGTCCTGATTGGACCCCTTTTTGTGATGGAGCTAGTTCAAGTCTCGCTCGAAAGCGTAGGTTACATCCATGTAGCCATCGCGACTACTTCATCTGAGGATGTCATCGCTAATTTGGGAATTTATGGGTCGTAAACCTCCCCGAGAAAAACTGTCCACCCTGGTACCACTTACCTGACTCCTTTGTTCAACTTATTTTCACTGTTGTATTGTCTGAATTAAAAATTACCTATTTAGTCTCATAATATCATCTAGAATACTATATGAATTTGCACATAATTGCAAATTTTAAGTTTCTTTATATTATATACTCTATAAGAAGAATGAGTATACTGCTAGTAAATAAATAAAAATATAAATACATACATATCTTGAGTACGGTTGGCCCTAGAGAAATGAAGTCGGTTTTTCGCTATGTAAAAAATTACGTATGTAACAACCATTTAATTAATACATTTCACCATATTTTGTATTTTATTTCTGATTTTAATGATTTTTGAGAGTCATTGGGCAAAAGAAAATAAGAAAATCACGGTTCTATTTTTCCAAATCTAACCAAAAGCATAAGTGTTTTTTCCTATCATTTTTTTTTTTTTAATTTCGTATTGAGCTACAGTATTAAGTAGCAATTGAGCTATAGTATTGAGCAGTAATTGAGCTAGAGTGGATGCAAACACTTCAAAGATACACACATATATTTCACGCTGTAGATCAGCCCAAAACTCGAATTCAACACAATTACAATACTCTTCCTCTACATTACAATGGTCCACCCTGGTACTACTTGCCTGACTACTTTGTTCAGCTTGTTTTCACTGTTGTATTGTCTGAATTAAAAATTGCCTATTTAGTCTCATAATGAATTATGAGACTAAATATAAATATCATAATGAATTATGAGACTATTTAGTCTAGAATACTATATGAATTTGCAGATAATTGCAAATTTTAAGTTTCTTTATAAGAAGAATATATAATTATACTCTATAAGAAGAATGAGTATACTGCTAGCAAATAAATAAAAATATAAATAAATACACATCTTGAGTACGGTTGGCCTTAGAGAAATGAAGTCGGGTTTTTCCTCTATGTAAAAAATTACGTATGTAACAACCATTAAATTAATCCATTTCACCATATTTTGTCTTTTATTACTGATTTTGGCGATTTTTGAGTGTCATTTCGCAAAAGAAAATACGAAAATCCCGGTTCTACTTTTCCAAATCAAACCAAATCTAACCAAAAGCATAAGAGCTTATCATTGTTTGGTTTAATTTCGCATTGAGCTATATAGTATTGAGCAGTAATTGAGCTATAGTACTGAGCAGTAATTGAGCTATAGTATTGATCAGTAATTGAGCTAGAGTGGATGCAAACTCTTCAAAGATACACACACATCTTTCACGCTGTAGATCCGCCCCAAACTCGAACTCAACACAATTACATTACTCTTCCTCTACATTACCATGTTTTGTACTGAAAGCTACAATAACTAGTACATATCTATTGCTTGCTGTTTTGGGAATCTAATCTCAAACTCTTATTTCAGAACATAATGTAATTAAACTCAAGAATATCTTTAAACTAGACGAATTTTTAACAAATATAAAAAAAAATCTAAACTGTGAAAAAATCCAAATAAATCCAGATAAATGATCCACTTAAAAATAGGATTTTTCTATTTTTCTTGAATGCTTTTTTCGTTATATACAATGGAAAAGCAAACATCCTGAGACAACCAGTCTGCTAAAAATACTCTTCAAGAATATAGCAATTTATCTAAGGGATTTCCGATAAAACATTTTATATTAACAGTATGTACATGTAGCAAATGGGCCTCATTTTCTCTCTTTTTCTTTTTCTTTTGTTCTTCTTTATTTTATTTTTAGCCATAGAGAGAAATGTCAGAATTTTCTTTTTACAATTTGTATTTTATAAATGAAACTGGCAGTATAAACTTTCGATAATGGTTATCCGTGATTTACAATAATTTTTTTTTGTAAAAAGTTATTTTACTAATCTATTTATTAGTTTTGCTTTTCACTAGCAGTATACCCGTTTTTTATACAGAATATACAATATAAATAAATTTAAAATTCACATTTATGTGCAAATTCCTATAGTATTTCAAATGGCATTGTTATTCAAAACATTCTATTAAAAAGATTAATTTAGTTTTCCTAAAAAGAAATATAATAATCGCTGTTCTCGGTATACAAAGTTATCTTCACATGCAGATCTGAAGAATAAAATATCCTGGTTCCATTTTTAAACACATTTCAGTATATGCCAAAATGAAAGCTCTATGAAATTGGATCAACATATGCCAAAATAAAAGCTCTAAAATGGTATTAGAAAATATACCTCTACCATGTTTATTTTGTTTCAACAATTGGCTAAACATAATATATGAGTTTGAAAAGCCAAAATAAAACATATGACTTAAAAAATTGAAAATATCAATAATCCAAGGTAAATAAATTAGCGGAAAAATATTGTCTGTTTAATGCTAACATGCGGAAGGTTTAATTGTGTGTTTGTTATTAATATATAGACAACCCCTGACTCTGAAACTCGAAATATAAACTAACTTTTAAGTGTAGCTATTTCAAAGTTACTCATACAATTTCATGAAATTCGGTTCCACGGTTCTCCGGTGATGATGAGACAAATAAACACACATACTCATATACCCACAAACAGATTTTCAGTTTTTTTATGTGGATTGTACAGATCATAAAATGAAGGGAAGGTTAATGCAATGTATTTTTATGTATAGGAAAACAGCTTTTGCACTGATAAAATTCAAATTTGACCAATATATAATTTTCCACAGACAAACAAATTATATTTCTTTATTTATATTTATTTACTTAAGTTTGCCATCAAAATTCTGTGTATATTCATCTTCTTAAAGAATTAAAGATTTTAGAATGGGTCTAGTAGAAGTATTTATTCATATCCAGTACCGATACAGGGCATTGTATTACTCCGCCCACCGTTAATGAATTTCTAAGCGATCAGGATTAAATTGAAGCAACTTATCTGTAATATAACAAGCATTGCATGAAAAGGAGAAAATGATCAACTAATAATCCTCAACCTTGTTTTTATACAACACTTTTTCTTACTTTTATGCAATGTTCTTTTACAGGGCAGAAGTCCCTTTGCTGTAATGATGAACGCTTTAAATTATGTTATCTCTCTCGATAGGAGGGCCAAAACAATGCCACAATGTATATTGTTGCTGAATTTGAAATAAGTACTTCTACCAGAAAAAACTTTAGAATTTTTTCTAAAGTTTTTTTATTACAAATGATCATATCTACTGTTTTATGCTAACCAGTGAAATGGTGAGAAAGGGAGAGATAGAAGATGATCGGTTAAATACGTTTTGACATTTTGGTAACATTCTATTCTAGAGCAAAATTTTATTCATTGTGATATTAGATTTGCAGTTTCTCATGAACTGCAACCTTTTGATTAGTGGGTAGCCACATATTCAGATTGAAGTGTATTTGCTTATTATTATTTTTCAAAATGAACTGCAAAATGTATGAATAACAATATTTTAAGTAAAAGTAGATTTAAAACCACTTAGGACTAACAAAGGTAAGATAACGAAAAATGAATAATCACTAAAATAATTTAGAATATTTAATATTGAAACGTTTAGTTTACTTATTCACATCATTTCAGTGATTTAATTTACATATGTACAGTATTGTGGCAATTAATTGAGAAATGCAGTTTTTTTTATAAAATTCAGTTTTATTCAAGTTTTCTATGGATACATTTAAAACTAATAAGTGATATAACCTCCCCGAGACTTTATAACATCACAGACACGTTTCGGCATGGAATGTACTAGACTAGCACAAGTAGTTTTAATTTCAACGTCTCTGAACCATATGTCAATAACGGCCGAAATTAGCTTGTCCATCGTCGTACAGTCAAAATTTTGAAACCGTTTTTTGACAATAGCCCACAAATTTTCTATGGGATTCAAGTCTGGTGAATTCCCGGGCCAATCCAGTACGGTAATATTTTTTTTTGAGCAGAAATTTTTGATTCGCTTCGAAGTGTGACATGGCGCGCTGTTTGTTGGAAAACGCAATCTCCGTTCGGCCACAGTTTAGCCATGGTTGGAAGAACTTTTCGGGTCAATATGACTTCGTAAGTGGCACTGTTCATCATTCCCTCTACGGGAACAAGAGATTCTGTCCCCAAAACGCTGAAACAACCCCAAAACATCTTTTTGGGCGGATGCTTGGGTGCTTGATTGATGTGGTGCTGATTGAGAGGTTCTCCTTGGCTCCTTCTCACGAACATAGATCTAAATCCCTGAACCACAAAATGTGTTTCGTTAGAAAAGAGAACTTTCTCCCAGTCTTTCTCAGTCCATGTTTTGTATTTCCGTGCCCATTCCAACCTTTTTTTCTTCATGCGAAGCGTCAGAAGCTGCTTCTTGTACGGTCGACGTGCTCTCCGTCCGCGTTCTAACAGCCTGTATCGCACTGTTGAAGGTGCAATATCAACACCAGCTGCCACCATGGACTTAGACAGGTCAAAACTGGTTAATCGAGGATTTTCAACACTCATTCGATGTAAAGTTTTGTCGTCACGAGTCAAAGTTGATCTTTTTCGGCCGCATCTTCCAGAGCGGTTGGTTCCAGCATTTCCTGTTTCCTGAAACCGCTTCCAGATCCTCCCGACACTTGCTGTACTCACTCCACATATTTTACCTATTTCCTCGAACGTCTTAGAAGTGTGTTCTCTAAGCGCAATCACTTTAGCACGTGTTTCCGCGCTGATATCCATGACGCTAATGAGCCCCGCAACAACTGAGAAACTACCACTGCAGAACACCTGCCACCTGGCGGAGGAATTTGAACACCTGCTACTTACCAGGTGCATACGAACACCTGCTACTTTGATAAAAACTGCAATTTGAACTCTGAGCTAATTTGGAGTGCTTCTTCCTAAGCTTACGTGTGATAATACGAAAAAAATGACATTTCTCAATTAATTGCCACAATACTGTATTGTTTACGTTATACGACTATTAAACAAGCATTTACGTTTTTAAATGAATTTTTATATTTGCTTTATTTGAACTATTTTATAAAGCCCGTACCTATTGAAAGTAATAAACGAGAAATAAAACTTTTAAAACTAAGAAAAGTAAACATAAATATTCAAAAATTCAAATATTTGAAATTCTTCATAAAGGAAACAGAAGCTTTTTAAAACTCAAGTTATTAAAAAATTTAAAATATTTAAAAATATAAAAATACTTTCACATAAAATATTTAAAAAAATAAAAATACTTTCACATTTTAAATTATTGCAAAGTAGAAAATATTTTTTTACATTTTATATTATTTAAAGCAAGTAAAATATTTTCAAAATTCACATTATTAAATATAAGTATATTTTCAAATTTTAGTTAATGTAAAAAATATATATATATAAGAGATGTTTACGCCAAACTTAACACCGGAAACTCTGAGAGGAATCTAAACCCTCTTCTTTTCTCACTGAGAGAGAATACAATGAACAGTGAGCTGCATTGTTAAGTTGAATAAATCGTTATTTTGTAAAATACTCTTAATAATAACATATAGTATGCATTTCGAAAATATTTCTTATAATTTAATACTTTCTACATCAATCAAAAGTGTAAAAACATGGTTACACACAACCTTGTTATTTTGCTCGAGAAGAGATACATTGTTACCTTATCTGTTGAAAGTGAATATTTGGATAAAATTTCCAGTCTACTTGAGACACAGTTACAAATTGCTTTAAAATAAGCAACTTAGTAAGATATTTTGCCGTCAGTAGTTTCGTTGCTGGATTAAATTAAGCTGTCTGTCGAATTTTACTACATCTAGGTAAATTAATTTTGAGTTAATTACTTCAGTAAAAGGGTTGAGCAATTGACAGGAATTTATGTTATCCAGTACTGGTAGTAGTTATAGTAATACAGAGACCTTGCCGATAATTTCAGTACCAAAATAGTCTAGTTTTTTCTCAGTCATTGCTTTTTAAGATTTTGTATAGAGAGAGTATTGATTTCTCAAGACGTTTCGAATTCAAGATTTTGACAGAAAAGCACATTTTAAGACCTCCAGAACCCATTAATTTTGAAAAGCTGTGTGTGTGTGTAAAGTGTGGACACAACAACTTAATACACTATCCGACATAGTAAATGCAAAACCACGAAAGAGCAAATGGAGAGTAATGGTAAATGACACACAGACAGAGATGGCATATATAAATAAGTAATGTTAATCCCAGAAGAATAATGCAATACAATAATGACATAGATAGGGTGATCAGTAGGCAGTAGGACCACCGCTTGCAGTGATATGAGAAGAAACCCTTCGAGGAACAGATGCAATGAGCGTGCGGATAGTTTCCTGAGGGATGGATGACCATATGCTTTCAATCATCCTCCACAGGTCGTCCTTTAATTGAGGCGGGGGCAGGGCAGTCAAACGACAGTCAATAACGTCATCCCCTAGATGCTCGATGGGTGAGAGATTTGGAGAGAGCGGAGTACAAGGAAGCATCTGGATACCTTACAAGGCTTATCTGCTGATGGTTGCCGTGAGTGGTCGAGCGTTTTCTTGCTGGAAAACAGCATGTTTCATCCGCTGAAAGTGGGACAGTGCAACTGGCCGCAGCACCTCATCCACACATAGTCGTGCCGTCACTATACCTTTTATACGAACCAGCGGTGACAGGCTATCGAAGCCGATGGCACCTCAAACCATGATGCCGCATTATCGAGCAGTATAGCGTTCAACAGTCGCAGCAGAATTGGATCTGCTTCCACGTCGCCTCCAGTCTCTCACACGGCGATTGTCATTCGACAAACAGGACCGAGACTCGTCGTTGAACACTACCCTGTCCTATTCAGTCGTCCAAGAGGCTCTCAGGCCCGACACCATTGTAATCTCTCACGTCGGTGTCTTGTCGTCAGCGGCAATCTTCGTAAAGAGCGGTTTGAGTGCAAGCCGCTTTCGGCCAATCACAGAGAAACTGTTCTTGTTGATATTGGAACATCCAATGTACCCTGTAAATTTTGCAGAATGTCGACAGTCTTCGTTTGTGGGGCCACCACCGCATGCCCTCGAATGAATCGATCGACGCGTGCTGACATACGTCTGGATGGACCTGTACCACTGAAACGATTCACATGCCCTTCTTCAATCCATCTTCTCTAAATCCTTTGCACAGTGATCGTATCTACGTGTGTTTCAACGGCGATACGCCTGTACGACCATCCAGTCGAACGTAGACCTAAGATGAATCCCCTTGTCATGAGGCATGGCATTGTATTACATATTTTGGTACTGAATGTAGGAATATTTCATGCCCCGGATTTGCGCAGGAATGAAGGGGGGGGGGGCAGAAGTAGTAATTACTCAAAATGTATAGATTGTGTATGTGTTATATAGCGATGCCTCTTCACAGACGAAATGGGACTTTGTGGCGCCTTGGTTTGAGTGCACATTGACATGGGTTGTAAATGTTCATAAAAGAATTTGTAACAAAATGTCAAAGATCAAGCTACAAATCTCTAGAAATTTATAGCCCCTGTCAGGTGTGGCTCTCTCTTCGTGGTCCGACCTGAGACCAACCGGACTGTGGGAACCCTCCGGTCCTAGAATTTTAGTGGAGCGCATAGAAAATGAGGGTCACTTCGCAGACCAATAGTGTGAGTCGAAATGGTAACGCCCTTTTTATTGCACTTCGAAAATATCGAATGGGAAAACGGGGAACTTCCGCCCTATGATTTTGTTCTCCTCGTTTCAAAAATTCTGAAGGGACTTTGAAATTTGTGAAAATCAGACGCAATCCTGTTTTCACGGAGAAAGGTCTCCTGGTGTGTTTGTTCACTTGTTTTGAGCCAATGCCTCAGTGCAACGCATTTAAGCGTTATTAGTCGACACTTATCGAACGGCAGCACATGCCAGTTTTCACGGAACCGGCGTCTTATATCTGACAAGGAGTACTATACTCTAGGGTAGCGCATAACCTCCATAAGTAACCATCCATCTATGTGGAGTCTATGGCCGTTCGTAGCAAATCAACTAGGACGGGCTGTTTGCGAGGCAACGAGAAATTCGCCACTTTTGTTTCGCAGTGCCACACAGCTCTGACTCCAGACGGCGTAGTGTGGGAACCCTTTGACCCTTAACTACATCCAAGCCATGGCAACTGTGTGTACTGCAAGGACGGTAGTGACAGCTCAGAGTACATCTCCTTCACAACGAGTGTACGCGGACGGAGTGTTTGCGGGGCGTCAATCCTAGGCCCCTATGCAGTGTACGACAGGCGTCTACGGTCATCATCAACGGTCATTAGTGCGGTCCGTGGGAGACAATATTTTGTTAGGCGGGAAACGACCTACCGGCAGCGGCCTGCACGCAAGTTCCGACATAAAGGAATCGCTAGGCCAAATCCGACATTAGGAGTAGGAGAATCCAGCGGACGGTGTTCCCATCTCCTTGATAACCCTGAAGAAACAACGATCCCTGTCTTCGCCTAAACCTCTGTGATTCTACTAACGGTGATCGCGTTCATGGAAATTTATTTATATGAACTGGATTCTGGTGAAAAAAATTGCCACCCCATTCATCTTTGTGAAGGCATTGTGACAATCGTCTGTGTGGAGGTATTGTTTCTTGAATCTTTTTTAAATTAATATATGATGTATTATTTGTTTTCCTGTGTAAAACAATGTTAGTGCTAGTTTAAGTTGTTGGGAGATTTTCCCACGGAAGAACTTAAATTTTAAATTAATGTAAAGGTGGGAGTTCGAAAGTATATTTATTAACTCGTACACCCCGAAGTCAAGCTGGGTAGAATTGAATTGATTGTAATTGTGTATTTTATTATTATTGTCAAACTGAGCATTTCATGTTCTTTTTTAATAAATGTGTTAGTGGACACAAAATTGACTCGTTAATTAGTCTAAGTAATGTACTTTGATCCGTTCGGATCCCACTATAGATACATCGGCTGAGCTGGAAGGCACTAGTGGTAAGTAGAGTAGTGTGGAAATGATCCTATGAAGTATGATCTTAAGAAGAGTAGTGTATATTAATTCTGTATTTATGTGTAAAATTAACCTCACCACATAGTGGCGGCTAGCGGGTTCCCCCCTTTCATGATCGTCCAAATGCTGAAACGGACTTCGGCGCCCTGGACCAGTCATCTCGTCAACAACACGTGTCTTCTGAAAGGAAAAAAGCTCGGAAAAATAGGTTTCCGTAGGCGACAGATGGTAGCAACTGTTGGGGGCGCGACAGTCAAGTGATTAGCGCGCGGGAATTGCAGTCGGGCGGTCCGGGTTCGATTCTCGCTACTGCCAAAACTGCCGCCGTGCCGTGTTCATGCGGAGTAAGATTACGTTAAACATGTGGATCTGTAAGTCCTTCTGAGAAGTTGGTGGCAGGGGAATGATGATACGGTCCCTGTGGATGCCTTCCCCACTGGGTTCCGGTCTAAATTGGGTGGCACTTCCCGCCCGTGCAAACTGATACCTTATACCTTTCTCGTAGGTCAGACGGTCTGGGTCGAAGAAGAAGTAGCAACTGTTGGCTCACCTGTCGTTTGCATCCCTTTAATACCACGCTCTAACCACGTAACCTACTTGCATTTCAGATCATTTTCGTACATTGGCGATATGCGTTTGTCATTCAATTTCCATAATTATACGGCTGAAGCTTCATAGTGTTGCATTTTCTATATCGGGTAGTGTATATACATGTCTTTATTATTTAAATCGGAAAAGTTTTATAAAGTATCGTTTGCCGCATAAACATATTGGATTTAAATTCATTGCTAAGCGAAAAGATGTAATTTTCTTCAAATAAATTGGCGAAAAAAATATCGTCTGCATAATGCTATCTATGGGAGGTTTTATTGTGCGTTTATTATTAATATCTCAGCAACCCCTGGTCCTAGAAACTCGAAACATGGACTCAATTTTACGTTTGGCTTTTCACGGCTACCCACAAAATTACATGAAATGTGAGTGCAGCTGTTCTCCCCCTTGATGATGAGACAAACACACAAACGCACACACACACAGACAGACATATTTTCAATTTTAAATACAGATAGAAAACATACAAACAGACAGACAATTCAATTTTTTTCATCTAATTTTATTTATATTAGATTCAATATAAGAGAGTCAAACTGAAATTTTTGAGATACGGGTTTGTGGTACAAGTTAAATTTGCCAACTCTTAGGAGTGTTCAAAGTACTCCCCTCAAACATCAATGCACATTTGCAGACGAATTTTCCAAATATTAAATTGCATCAAGCCATCCATTTCTTGGAATCGATGAAAAATATACTTGTTTAGCCCCATCAATCTCATCTTCGGAATGAAAACGACGTCCACGTAATTTTTTTTCAGATTAAAAAATAGCCAAAAGTCACACGTAGCAAGATCAGAATAGGATGGATGTTCTATCACTTTGATGTTTTTTTGTTTAAGAATTTCACTGTCATTCTTGCTGAATGAGAATATGCATTGGATGGTGAAGCATTCTGAAAAATTTCTGGAAGACACTCCGTGGTGTACCAGTTAGCTGTAACTGTCTTCTGTCCCTCTAGCTTTATGACCTTGACCAGACCTGCACTTCTGAAGAACACGGGATACATTACTTTTTCATTGCTCGTTGTTTTTTCACCATTGCTGGTTTGGGGTCATCTTCAAAGACCCATATTTTACTTTCTGGACGTGTTGGAACGTCAAAAAACAGTACGTCCGTTTCATCAATGATTATGATTATGATTACGCCGGTTATGATTTTAGAAATAATGCGGTGTCCACCATCTAAGTATTTTTAGGGTTTATCTACTGATTCTGACGAGCTCCACTTTCTGGTGTTCTGTTAAATTATAGGGGACCAAAAGACAAATTAATTTTTTCATATGCAGTTCTTCCTGAATAATTTTATGTATAGCTGCGAATCAAATGTTAAGTTCCTTCTGTATCATTTGGTAGGTACAGCGATTATCATCAATTAACATTTTTCGATTGGCCGACATTTTTTCTGGGACTACAGCTGACAAAGGTTTTCCTGTGAGTTCTTCATCCAGGAGAGAATTTCGACCTGTTCTAAACTCTGTAAACCATCTAAATACAGTGGAACGAGATGGAGCATCATTTACATATGCTAATTGTATACGTTGTAGACATTCTTCTTGATTTAGCCCCACTTTAAAATCATAGAAAATCATAGCTCGATAATGCTCTCGCGTCAAATCTTTTCTTTTCTTTCAAAATTTATTCTACGATATCTAAATTGTAATTATTGCCGCAAATTATCGTCTGCGGACATAGACGAGTTCAAATTTAAATATCTGACCAATATTTTTTTTCTAGCGCATATCGTCTGCCTCTGTCTCAAAGATTTCAGTGTGACCCTCGTACAGAGTAGCCAAAAGAAGCATTTCAAACGTTTGGAAATATTTCTGATGAGAATATATTACTTCAAGAGTATATAATATATACCATTTCATTTTATATTAAATTATTATATTTTATACTATCAGTATACCCGTTTTTCGTGCGGAAGGATAATGTTGGGAAATAAAATTTACAATTGGCGTTGAACGTTTTAATATTTGGAGTCTTGTTTACTTTAATTTTATAATAATTCTCCAAAAACGAGGATTCTTTTCGTGCTAAGTTAATATGCAAACTGTTAGAAGCATAACTTACAACTGCATTTATATCGATAACAACAACTTTACAATCAACAATAACATCTTTCTAGATTACGTTTTTTGATTTCTTATTAGAGACATATCTTTCATTTATGGTCGAGATGAAAATGTCTAATTTTTATTTCGGTAATTTTCTTTGAAAAAGCTTGCAAATATTTGAGATAGAGGCATAAACAACGATCGGGTAGCGATATGGGATTTTGAGTAGCATTTAATGTAGAGAAGGTCAAAAAACGATTAGGTAGTGTTAGTTTGGAGACTCCACTATCGAGTAGGTACCGTTTCGTTTGTTTGGAGACTCATATAAAGATTGGACCACACAAAAGGGAAGAGCTAGTTAAAAGGATATGAAGAGAAACAGAAAGATGGACGCATAAAGTTGAAGTGGGACCTTTCGAAGGCTATCCATCAAGATTTCAAGAAATTCGGTTCAGCCGTTCTCATGATAATACTGTTATGATACCACAAGTCGGGACGTCATAACAACCATGAAAGCGTATAGTGGATTTTTGTAACTTTAGAAGTGCAGCCGGACAATGACAGCCATGAGGGAAACAGCAGCGCGGTTGAAGCGATACGATTCCCGCTGTATTGTAGGAGCGAACGGCTTAGGCGGGCGATCGATGTCGGATATGCGATGGATCATATCAAAGGATCATCACCGATCGGAGATGATATGGAGTTGGGTAAGGTCGTCAACGGTGTAGGAACATCAGGGTTGAAGAATATCAGACGAGGTGTTGAAGAATCTCGATGAAGGAAAAATTACCAGGTAAAAATTAATTTCCTTTATATGCATTCGGTGATTATTTCAAATATTATAAGAAAACATCATATACTTCAACTCGAAAACGTCAGAACTTCATACATCCTTTTCTTCATAGAAACGAAAGAGTTTCATGAACAATTTAGAAACAAGATGTTTATCATTTAATATATTTCAAACTCTGCAGATTTCATTCATCTCACAACGCGAATTTAATTATTTTACATTATAACAATATTGATATATTTAATATCCGTTTACGGATAGACATTCCATTCTTACGCCACTCGGGTAAAACGCGACCTACTGCTTTGAGATTACATCGCCAACTGAACTAATCACATTATTCTAACAGAAGCGTCTTAGTGTTAATGCGCGTGCTCATGACGAAACAGAAAAGAGTTCCAATACATTTCAATACGAAATGTGAACCCGGGTAAACGTACAAAAACGCGGGACTGTATCATGACGCCAAGGATTACCGAAACTGGCGGGAAAACTTTAAGAAGTCGAAATACACAATTGGCGCTTTATCAACTTGGAATAAATATTTAAGAACAAGTGCTATTAGAATCGAAACGAAAATAGAATTTACAGAATATTAAATTTAGAAAGGAATTAATTAAATAAGCAGGGGTGCATTTCATAACAATACAAACAGATTGATTAATACTGTAGGTGGAGTTCATAAAATGCGAGACCTTTGTAGTTCTGACTATCAAACACTTTTTTTTTAAACACGAAAATAACACACATTTTATTGTTATCTTAACACTGATATTGCGGTATGTAAAACAGTCTTTTATCTCCAGTCACTGCACGTTACCTCATTTTCATTGTTCTCAAACATTTATATCAAGTAATCAATTTTAACATTGGTTTTCAATAGTTTGATTAAGAGGATAGTCAGAAGACAATTTCGTACTCCGCATGAACACGGCGGCAGTTGTGGCAGCGTGCAAATCCCGCGCGCAAACCACCGGGCTACCGCGCCCGAAATGTGCCAACAGCGCGCGGTGTTTCCAGGTGGTCACCCACCCAAGTACTAACTGCGCCCGATGCCACTTGACTTCGGTGATCTAACAAGAACCGGTGTTTTCAGCACGGTAGAGCCGTTGGCTCAGAAAGCGAACAAACTCGTTCAAAATGGTTTTAAATTCATAAGGTTGCTAAAATTTCGTACTTAGATTCACTCATGCGATAATTGTGAATTTGAGATAACTATATCACAATGTAAAATGCGCAAATAAAATGTAGAAATCAGACGCTTGTTTCGGAAATAATTGGATAGCCTTTATTGTGAATAAGCTTAGAGTTGAATGTCAAAAAGAGAGTTTAACCATGCTGTGCTGGTGAAAGAAACTATAACATGATTAGCACGATATTATTGAAAAAGAGCGAATATATAGAACGTTTATAGTACGATTTTATTGAAATAGAACGAATAGACTGCACTAACATATTATGAACACGGCATGGTGTGTCGTTCAGCTAGTTCTAAGGTTGTAAGCACTGAAGAATTAAATCCAAGTATTTCTGAAAGGATTTTAAGTGGTGATATATTTATTTGTTATTTATGCGCAAGGTCATGTTCCGTATTTCTTAATAATGCGTATATTAAATTTTAGTTTTTTATTTTAAATTAAAAACATAATATATATTGATAATACCTACTAGAACTGTTTTTGATGTCATTCGATTTAAAATAATGTGCATATAAAATGACTATAAAACATAAGTTTGTATGCTTCATTATAAAAACATAAGTCATGTTTAATTATGCAAACATTAGAAAACCATAATTTTTATGCTTGATTATAAAAACTTAATTATTGAATAATCATAATAACATAATTTTTATAATTATATTTTCTTTTCCAGTTTCGAAAATGTGATTGAAAAATCAAGAGTTTTTCCCTTTTTTAGGCCATGTGAAAATTAAAATTAGCCTTTTAGAATGATAACTTGGAGTAGAATAATTTCTTTTAACTAACTCAATTTGTTTCACAGATAAAGTGCAACAGACGCATAGGTTTAATTATTAAATGGTTGTTTCATATTCGGCGTATATTAAGTGCAAAATTTTGTGGTGTAATATGGTTTTTTGTTTGTGCGCAATGTTTGCATTTATTAATAGTATTTGGCATTTATTAATAGTGCGCATATTTAACTTTTTATAATTTTGCCTATTTCATATTTAAAACATGATATATATTAAGAGTGGAAAGTATTTATCCTCTACTTGATGTCCTTTGCATTAAAATACATTACATATAAAATCACTATAAAACGCAACTTTTAAATGTAATTATGAAACATAATGTTTACATTTTTTAATTCCTTTGAGGGTAAAATGTTATAGGAAATTCGAACGTTTACCCTTTTTTGACCTCCCTGAAAATTAAATAAAATCTCTTTATCGATTATATCGCATTATCGATTATAACAAAATAATTACAAAATATTACAAAATAATTTCATTCTACTAGATTAATAACTTTGACATATCTATCTCTCTGTTCCTCTTGCACACACATATGCACAAGTGCACACTTATACACAAGCGCGCGGACACACACACAAGCGCACACACATGTGCGCACACACACATTTGCGCACATACACACAGGTATCTTTGAAAATGTAGCTGATTAGTATTCAAAAATGCTCAAAGCGCGAAAATCCATTAAAATAAAGAAATTAGATTTTTGACCCAATTACAATAATTTAGTTTTAAATATATGTACTTTAAAGAAAATATAAACTTATGTTATATTAATATAAACTTATGTTATATTACTTTACAAGTTTTGAGAAAAAAGGAGAAAATACAAACTTTAAAAATAATAAACTTCAAAATTAGACATATATTTTCCTTTAAAACATTCACCAGTATATTCTGTCGAAAAAACTACTTTAAGAAAATATTCCTTCGAAAAATATTGTTCGAGAATACAGCAATTTATTGAAGGAATTTCGAGTAAAACATTTTCTATTAACAGCATATGTGAAGTAAATGGACATCTTTTCCCTTGTAGACCTGTGTAGAGAAGCCCTTTACGGGCATTAGTATCCCTCCGATTTTTTATTTTCCTTATATACATAATGTATAAGGAAATTATTGTGACGGATTCGAATTCGAGTTTTCGACGGGAGAGCACGTTTCAAGCATCCCTGATCACGAATCAAACATTTTTGAAGTGATGTTTGTGTGTGTGTGTGTGTGAAAGTATATGTGTGTGTGTGTGTGTGTCAGTGGGTCTGTGGAGACGATAACTAACGAACAAATGGACCGATTTGAACCATATTTGGCACAAAAATCACAATCTACAAATACTGGAAGCCTATTGTTTTTATACGCAATCGAATGTTCAGAACCCCTCTAAATTTTCGAATGAAATTTTGAAAAAATCGTCAAAAAATCAAAACCACTAATAAAGTTACGCAAATAGACATTTCTGATGTAATTTTTCATAAGAAAACGATTGACATAAACTTTAGAACGCTAACACGAACCGTTCTCGAGATATTGTACAATTTAAAAAAAAATATCAAAAAGTCATATAAAATAAAAATATTTCCTATTGAGAAACATGTTCACTTTTCATATGTAATACCATGCGATAAATTGGGTGACATCATTCTCGTGGATCTAGCTCGTTCCATTCATGAAAAAAGATACTCTGAGTAATACTCTTGTATTTGACCGCAAATAGTCATTTATCTGCTGTAAGAATAACTTATTTCTTAGTGCATAACGCTTGGCGAGATTTTGGCGACGTATTTGGCTGAATGTCGCCAACTTGGCGACATTTTTAATTGTTGCCAAATTAACAAAAATCTCGTCAAATTGATAAAACTACGCTAAATCAATGAAAATGACGACTAATTGTCGAAAATCCAATGTGTTGGAAATAATATTAGTATCTACTATAAGAAAAACCTATTTTTTTACTGTAAAAGTAGTAAATTCATTACATTATATAAGGAAAGTCATGTGTTGCCCACATCAGATTTTTTTTTTATGGATTGCTATTTTGAGAATGTGCATATTTTCCTTTTCCTGACCTACATCAAATAGAACATGAGTTAGAAAAGTGTTACTTATGTTTCGAAAAAATAAAAGTTGTGCTTTCGACAGTATGCGTATAAATTTTTTAGAAAACTAAACTACTTTGGCGTAATTTCTGTGACGTAACTTTAGGCTTTTGTTGTTTACGAACAGAAACCATTTTAAAGAGTTGTCTGCACTTGTTATCACCTCCCTTTATTTCTGGCCTGTTTAACTCACAACCTTGATCTTTGTTATGCAGGTGTAGATTTGTAGTCTAATAACAATAGGCTTATTAAAAATGAAAAATCTTAAATTTCGGGGATGTGAGGGGTGGAAATAAACCCGTCAAAAAGCAAAATATATTTAAGAGGGCAGTGACGCCTATAGCCCTCCATTCTAACGCTTAGCAAGTTTTCTCAGAAATCAGGAATTAATAATTAAAATAGTAATTAATTGTCTTAAGCATCCCAACTCAAATACAGCAAAAAAAATCTGATGTGAGCAACACATGACATTCCTTATATAATGTAATGAATTTACTACTTTTACAGTATAAAAATGGGTTTTTCTTATAGTAGATACTAATATTCTTTCCAAGATATTGAATTTTCGACAATGAGTCGTTATTTTCATTGATTTAGCGTCATTTTTATCAATTTAGCGAGATTTTCAGTAATTTGGCAACATTTCAAAAGTCACCAAGTTGGCGACATTCCGCCAAATGCGTCGCCAAAATCTCGCCAAGCGTTATGGATGAAGAAATAAGTTATTCTTACAGCAGACAAATGACTATTGGCGTTCAAATACAAAAGTATTACTCAAAGTATCTTTTTCCATGAATGGAACGAGCTAGATCCACGAGAATGATGTCACCCAATTTATCGTACGGTATTACATATGAAAAGTGAACATGTTTCTCAATAGGAAATATTTTTTGTTTTTTTTATATGACTTTTTGATAATTTTTTTGAAAAATGTGCAATATCTGGAGAACGGTTTGTGTTAGCGTTCTAAAATTTATGCCAATCGTTTTCTAATAAAAAATTACATAAGAAATGTCTATTTGCGTAACTTTATTAGTGGTTTTGATTTTTTGACGATTTTTTCAAAATTTTATTCGAAAATTTAACAGGATTCTGAACATTCGATTGCGTATAAAAACAATAGGCTTCCAGTGTTTACGGATTGTGATTCTTGCACCAAATTTGGTTCGAATCGGTGCATTCGTTCGTCAGTTATCGTCTCCACAGTCTCACTGACACACACACACACACACACATCACTTCAAAAATGTTTGATTCGTGCTCAGGGATGCTTGAAACGTGCTGTCCCGTCGAAAACTAGAATTCGAATTTTCGACCCCGTCACAATACTTTCCTTATACATTATGTATATAAGGAAAGTAATAATGGGGAGGATTTAACAAGTTGATTAAAATGAGAGGAAGGTAATAAAATTGAGGGGAGGGTTGAAAATTAAAATAAAAAATTCCAGTAAGGTATACAATTTTTAAATCATCTTCAGCTTGACAAGACTATTACTTGAAAACTATAAGAGTTTTTTTAATAATAAATATAGATTTGAATATTATATATATTAGAACACATTTTTGTCGTTTATTATCTATATCTATCTTTTGTATTTTACTTTATACTAAGTTAGAAAATGGAAAAAGCATTCGCTCGGAGAGATACTTTTTTAGGTTTTATGGAGAAAATATTTCAAAATATTAAAATATTGCAATTATTTTCATATAATCATAATCTGGACCATATTTATGACTAAACTACATTTGCGACCAAATTTTTGACAATTTATATTTTTATCTATTAGGTTCCGTTTTATAAACGTCCAACGTGTTTACAGTTTCCATAGCACATCGTTTTCCGACCAGAGAAACATCAACCATACATGTTATTCATATCAAAAGAATGTTAATAGTGAATTTTAGATTTCTGGAGAAACGTCTTTATTAAAACAGAGTATTTATAGTTATTGCTTATTGAACGTTGTTTAATTTAATTGCTCATTAAATTGCTCATTTAATTGTTTATTTGTTTCTGTTCAGATGATTCGACTTTACACTCATCTCCCGAATCGCTTACGGATATCGTAATGCTCTTACACAGAAAGGTTTTTGAAGAGAAATGAACTATGTCCCAGAAGATTCTTTCCTATATAGAACTACGGACTGAAGCGCCGCTATGATATTGCGTCTAGTCTAGATAAGACGGAATTTTTCTGGATGGCCATTGGAATATCTAAATAGGTGATGAGAACAGTTTTGCTTTAAAAAAAAACAGTTTTAAAATAGACTTTGGTACTGGAAACATCAGTACTGCAGGTTGACTCTTTAAATGTATGTATAATATTGAACACAGTCCTCCGTTTAACAAATTCAATTTCGCTACTAAACATGCGATCATTAGGGATTTAATGATTTGCTTTCTACCGTTTCTAATGATTATAATATCTGAAATTTAATATACGAATATTTGTATTGAACACTTATGCAGTATAAATACTCCATTATGGTAGCGGGTATTCTATTAAACTATAATTTACTACGTGATGTATTTTATTCGAAATATTTTGAACACTATGGGGTTCCGTTCCCTGCTCGCTACGGTCGCCAACTCTTTAACTGGCGCTCAATGAGCTCTTGAGTCGTTGGGGGTCTGCCCCTTGTTTTCTGGCACTCACTAACCCATCTATATGTTATAGTGTAAGTCAAAAGATTAGAGTTATAGTGTAAGTCAAAGATTTTATATCAAAACATGGAATGTTTCTGATGGAAACTGGAGCAACGTATATAAACACAATAATGTAGCATGCAGCTGTTTTGAGGATACGCTGAATCCTCCAGAAACAACAGTATATCGCATTATTGTATTATTTGTGCTTATATATGTTGCTCAAGTAACTGACAAAGGAGATCCAGCTTATTCTCGGCACAGCTGTACGCCGCATTATTGTATTATTCGTGCTTAAGTTTTCCTGCACACTTTACATTGACAAGTTTTCCAGTACTGATGAAGGGGATCCAGCGTATCCCCGAAACAACTGCATACCGCATTATTGTGTTATTTGACCTTTGCGTTGCTCAAGTTTTCCTCATTTAGTTATGGAAGCATTCTATAACTGAAAGGCACAAAATGTATTTTAGTTATGGAATGTTTCTGTTCTTAAGAAGTTAAATTTATCTTTATAATTTTTTAAAAACCAAGCACTGTAACTAATCATTCGTTCATAGAACAGCCGAATTGAGAACCATTTTTCCATTCTATGACGTTGCCACAACGCACCACGAGGGGCGAAGGAATGCATTACACCATTTACGGACACTGCAATATTCATATCCGCAGGTGGATTCCAACCCACGACCCAGTCAGTGAAGGAACACAAGGAAACGCTTGCCATTGAATTCTCGGTTACCAAAACAACTCTTTATAAAAGTAAATGTGTACACTCAAATTTTCTTATAAAATAATAGGAGGAAATTTGGTGTAGTTATCCGTTCTGAAAATCAATAATATTTCGTGAGTCGATAGAAATAACCACATCAAATTTCCACTCCATCACCGTATTATCCCCATACAGTGGTCGTTTTAGGTAGTATAACACGTTTAATTTTCTTTTCAAGGTCAAGCACAATTAGGTTATTCTCCTACAGAAACAGCCAAAACGTGATTCATTTTGTCATAACACACTGCCCTGGCACACCATAAGGGGAGATACACATCACGTCCTTAATTCGCCCAATTTTATTCGAAACCCAGTGAGAGTGGGAGTCACAAGGATCGTATACCTACCTTATCCTGGCCCATCATCACTTAAAAGGACTTTCGCACTTATGAATTTACCTTACTCACACTCCGCGTATGCACGAAGATAGTTTTGTGCCGCTCGTGCAATTTACGAAAAATATCATAATCTCTTTCAGATGAATGGATAAATAATCTTATACGTAAGAACACAATCTCGTCATATATGTAAAAAAAAACGGATTTTAATTAAATATTTTAGAAGCAAAAAAAAAAAAATGATAAAACGAATAGTATGCTATTCAAACTATTATTTTTCATTAAAAAATTAGAATGCCATGCGAACTATTTTTTTGGTTTTCCCGTTCTGGTTTTCACGTCAATTTTTTTTTCAAATTTTATCCAATTGCTTCTCCTTCCGCTTGCCAGGTGGAACCACTAATATTTATTTCTGCTTTTTTAAACGGTTTCCTACACTTGGTAAAGTCCAGTTGGTGGGGGTTTTACTTGCTTGCACTGAAAAATAACCCAATATCGCATTTTCGAAACAATCGTATGTTTATTCATTTTATTTGCACAGCATTTTACGTTGTGAATATTTATGCGCACTTTATGTGCAATGTATTAATCTATTATTTATTTTACATATACAAACCTTCAGTAGGAAAACACTGTAAATATTGCACAATCCTTCAAAATATGGAGTCCTGTTAAGAAAATAACTCACTACCGGAAATTTTAAAATTAAATTCTATATAGAATAATATGCAAGATGAAATGAGAATTCTATGAAACAAAAAGTCCTCCCTAAACGTGCTAAAACTTTCACCTGCATGGACTGCGCTCAAAGAAAAACAGCTGATTTAGGAAAATTCGGAAGAAAAGGTGGATTTTGATGCCATTATTTCACTTTTGTAAAGAAGATGGATTTTGGTTTCGCATATTGATTAGTTTTCGTTTACCGTGACATACAATAACCTCGTTTTCAATTATAGATATTTTACTCTGAGGGTAAGAAGTTTAAGTCACAGAAGTTCGGGGTATTTTCATGTAATTTACACTAAGCTTTCATTTCAAATATAAAATGATATGGAGTGTGAGACATCATTCGATTTTCCCATTAATATTTCATAGTATTTAGTTCTACTTGCATCAAAAAAAGGAAAATCAAAAATGGCTCCAGTCCCATGGAGCTGAAATAGTTTTACATGAATGACACTTTTCTTTGTGGTATGTCTTTATCAGATATTTACAAAGTAGTTCCATATATTAAAATATCGAATTTGGAACCACTTTTTTAAGATAGTTCAAAATATTAAAATATCGAAATTAGAACCAATTTTTAAAAATAGTTCAAAATATTAAAATATTAAATTTGTAACCGTTCTATTTTAAAAACTACGAACTTTATCCGATTTCCAAATATATGCCCTTGTAGGGGCTTTCAAATGGCTACAAATTACTTGAAAACTGTTCATAGTTGTTCATCACTTCTAGTTTTCGCTTCGATTTCAGCCGAATACTCCAACTCTAGATTTTAAGTCAAAATGTCACATTATTTTACTAACTTGTTTAGCAGCATATAAAATAAATTATATCATATCTCTGACGACATTTAAAATTCAGATGAATCTATAAACTTGCCTGATGGTAAAAAAATACTCACTTCATACGAATTTCATACTTCCATTTCTTCTCATCCAACCTCATCAATCATTCGACATATTTAGAATCCCCAAATTCATTTTACTTCCTAATTTTTTTTAAAAGAAAATAAAATATCTCGTGCTTGTGCTTCCCATATTTCACCAAATAGGAAACTCATTCAACCACAGCCCTCCTATCAGTTTAAATGATGAGCTTTCTCTGCTTTTGGAAAACTGTAACAGGTCAAAATATTAAATTATAGAAATTATGACAATCATAGTTCAAAAACTAAGAACTCGATCCAAATGTACTTATTATATCCTTATAGGCCTTTCAAAATGATACAAATTTCCTCTTATGGTTTACTTTTATTCACTTTTATTTTTGGAGATATAATCATTGCTCATTTTAAAAAATACATTTTTTCAATCTTCTTCAAATTGCAAATACGATTCCTTGAAAACTATAAGGGCTTTGTAAAAACAAATTATTCATCTACCAACAGGATTTTCTACTGAAAATTTTCGTCGCCTACTATTTATATATACAGGGTGTATATAAATTGTTCTGACCAAATAAGAGGGGTGATAGTACCTATCAAGACGAACAATATTTAGTATCGAACCTAGGGTCGCATTCCACTTTGAGTGCCAGAAAAGAGCAACTTCGAAACACGACCAGCAAGCACAAGTCGCCAATTTGGACGACATAGAGGTCGTGCCGGAGAAGCATCATATCTCCAGAACATCACCGTCACTTCTAGTCATCCGACACTTCTTGAATGTCACATATCCTGAACGATGGATTGGACGTAGTGGACCTGTGGCTTGGCCTCCACGCTCACCGGACCTCAACCCACTGGACTTCTTCTTCTAGGGGCATATAGAATCATTGGTGTACGAGACGCCTGTGGACTCCGTAGAATATCTCGTCGTTGCGAGAATCGTTGTTGCAACTGACCGTATAAACACGACACCATGTGCCTTCGAGAGGGTGCGCCAGTCGTTCATTCGTCGGTGTGAATTGTGCAACGATACCCTTGGGTCACTTTGAGCATCTACTTTGAATCTTTGTCTGGTGTAAATAAATCGGATTGTGCAACTCATGATTACGTTAATTCTCATTATTTTCACTGTTGAAAGTTCGACTTTAACTTTACGTTTTTCTGACACTTAGAGTGGAATGCGAGCCTAGGTTCCATTGTAAATATTGTTTGTCTTGATGGGTACTATCATCCCTCTAATTTTGATAAAACAGTTTATATACACCCTGTATATTTTATACGCGCATGCCTTGCGATGCGACCTCTCTTTATAGGACTTTTCGCTATAATGGTATTTTCTGTTTATGGGTAAGCTTTGATTTATGGTCTAAATTTTTTCTATTTGCGGCCAAAAATCCTTTCACATTCGCAATCATCTGCACCTTTAAGAGTTTCAAAATTCCATCCTCAGCAAGTTTTAAATATAAACTTTATTGGAAGAGAATGCATGAAAGTACTTTCATTTTAAATAACGAGAAGTCTTCAACGATAATTCTGCAGGTGTAGAAGGAACGATTATCTTCGTTCCTTGGTGCAAAAGCTGTGTGGAATTTTAAGCTGAAAGCACTTTTGGTACACTATACTTCTGAAACTCCAAGAGCTTTTAAAGGACTGAACAAGAAACAATTGCCAGTCATTTGGGGGTCCAACGAAAACGCTTCGCTGACCAAAATTCTCAATTAAAATTACTTTTTAATAGAGAATTTTGGCTTAAAAATAAAATATTTAAAAATTAAAAAGTTATTAAAAAAGAATAAAATTAAAAAATTAAAAGTTTAAAAATTACTTTTGACCTACTGTGATGACATCTGATTAAAATTTCTCATTTGTTATTTTGCTTCATTAAAAGTTATATTTATATTACATGATTTGTATTATTAATCACTAATGTACATTATATTTTTAAATGAAAAAACAAAAAACAATGAAGATATTTTCAGCCATACACCTACAGTGATTTTCTAATATTTTCTATGAAATTGGAACAGATCATACAAGCTTTGCATGGCTTTAGATGAAAATAAATGTTTTATTATGCATTTCACTTTATGACAAACATTTTAGAAACGTATCGAGAGATATAAATGTAGTTCAGAAGATATTTTGAGGGGAAATAAGTAAAGTAAGGTAAAAGCTCGCGTTTATTTCTAAAAAGAAAATCCAAATTATTAAAATTATTTTTATATACAGTACAACTTGGATAATTTGAAGCTGAAGGGACAATTAAAAAGATTCGAATTATCCAAAACTTCGATTTAAAAAAGTTACATCTTTTAACTTTAGTTTCAGGTCCACTGAATGCTTGAAAAGGTTATTCTGTCAATAAGTAAATATTTATTGAGAAATATCATGGTATGAAGGACTTAAACACTATATGTATGTAAACAAAATAAGATTTTCGTAAGCTACATACATGTACGTATTGCATTCAATACAGAAAATTATAGATTTTGAAAAAAATGTGCAATGTCTGATTGCTTTGTAGAGTTCAGTCGTTTAAGGTTAGCAAAATCATCAAACGTGTTTAGTGACCAGAAAACAGCTGCACAAACGTTTGTTTGTCCTTCAACGTACCGACTAAATTCGCCTAGATGAAAAAGCGCCTCCGACGATGTAGGGATTGGTGCCTCTTCTTCTTCCTCCTGTATATCATCCTCGATATCGTATTCCGCTGCACTCATCGTATTTAACACTTCTGATAAAATGCTTTGATCTGACAGTTCTCCACAAACTTCCACGTTTTCGTCCAAATTGACGTATTCTTCGAATGTATTGAACGCATGGTTTACTCAAAGACATCGAGAATGCTCACTAGCGAAACTCTCACAATACTACAGACACACTGACAGTGCGTTTGTTCTTGAGTTATTGTCCCCATCACATGCACTCACATACATACATGCACAGACATATCTCCCCACACAGACAGACGGACATTTATCCAAAAGTGTTTGAAATGGGACAGCGACGAAGCCAAGGAGGCAGTTGTAACCCCGCTTCCTTGAGGAATTCATCGGAATCCATTGCAGTTTGGAGTAAAGCTATTTCCGGAAATGGGAAACACAATATTTGGTTACCAACCCCTCCCTCCCCCAAATCTGTTTTTGGAGACGCTACTGAAATGTGATCGGGACGTTTATGCGTATTTATCCAAAACTTGAATTTCGAGATTTTCCAGGGAAAAACACTTTCTTTAGACAATAGCAAGGGGAAAAAAATCTGATGTGGGCAACACACGACTTTCCGTATAAAATGGACTGAATTTACTACTTTTACAGTTAAAAAAAATGTTATTCTTATAGTAGATATTTATGTTCTTTCCAAGATATTGAATTTTCTTGAATTAGTCGTCATTTTCATTGATTTAGCGTCAATTTTATCAATTTGGCGAGATTTTCATTAATTTTTCAACATTTAAAAATTCGCCAAGTTGGCGACATTTCACCAAATTCGTCGCCAAAATCTCATCAAGCGTTATGGACGAAGAAATAAGTTATTCTTACAGCAAAAAAAAAATTACTAAAGTATTACTAAAAGTATCTTTTTTCATGAATGGAACGAGCTAGATTCACGAGAATGAGCCCACCCAATTTATCGCATGGAATTACATATGGAAAGTGACCATGTTTCTCAATAGAAAATATTTTTATTTTATTTTATATGACATTTTGATAATTTTTTTGAAAAATGTGCAATATTTCGAGAACGGTTCATGTTAGCGTGTTAAAATTTATGTCAATCATTTTATAATGAAAAATTACATAAAAAATGCCTATTTGCGCAACTTTATTAGCGGTTTAGATTTTTTGATGATTTTTTCAAAATTTCACTCGAAAATTTAGGGAGGTTCTGAAATTCGATTGCGTATAAAAACAATAGGCTTCCAGTGTTTACGGATTATGAATTCTGTACCAAATTTCGTTCGAATCGGTCCATTCGTTCGTCAGTTATCGTCTCCACAGCCTCACACACACACACACACACACACACACACACACACACACACACACAAACATTACTTCAAAGATGTTTGATTCGTGATCAGGGATGCTTGAAACTTGCTCTCCCGTCGAAAACTCGAATTCGAATTTTCGACCCCGTCACAATACTTTTCTTATACATTATGTATATAAGGAAAATAATAAAAATGAAGTTTGTGGATGCTATAAGAAATAGTGTACAAAATTTCCATTAATTGTATTGTGATAACCTTAAGCACATTTAGTTCTATTCTATCCCTAATTCATTTGTAGTTCATTAATTCCACATCATTTTACACACCATACACAATTTACATTCCTTCGCATACTGCTCATACATCGTTAATTCAAATAAAGAGAGAGAGTGGTAGACGTTTGCGATAACAGTCGTACCAATGCCAGCTCAATATCTCATAATGCTGTCGAAATGAAGAAAATCTACTTTTAAGAGAATGAAAAGAAATTTTAAGTAGTCTCGAATAGCGAGTTCGATTATTCCGTAACATTATTGATTGACAGAGTTAAACTATTTCAGATGATACAGTCTGCGTATCCGTCGCAATCGTGTTTGACAAAACAGGATGTAAGATCAACGATATTTCAACTGGAGACATTAAAGGCAGCAAGCCACTAACTAATCGCATAAATATTGTGAAACCAGGATACATTTATGCAGTTTTGGAGATTTATATGATATGTACTGCGAAACAAAGCTCAGACTTGTAGGCCGCATCTTACGACAGTCTTGGCCCGGGAGGTCATGACCCCAATAAATTCAGTGCACATAAATTGCGGGTGTGATTGGGTCAGATATCTCCTTGGGGGCCAAGATTTAAACCATGCAGATTAGTTAATAAGGTGGCCAATGAAGAAATGTTGCTGCATCGATTTAAGGAAAAATCAAAAGAGATACGGAGGGCGTATCTGGACCTTAGGCGAAATGATGTGGCAAAAATAGAGAATTTAAGACATCTGGAAGCAATGACTGTCCAGTAGCCGTGTATTCAACAATGAGAGTCCTAGAAGGTGTACTGTTATTCAAGGAATTCAGGCTATGACCGTCCGAGAGTGCTGTGACTAGAATGCCAGTCCAAAATGTTCAAGAAGGTGCTTTATAGAATTGTGGCAATGACCGTCTAAGATTGTTGTTAAATACAATAGGAGACAATGACCAAAGCGTGTGTTTTCAAAGTCAATTGGAGGCTAGGCATGTCCAAGACGACAAGCAGAGGTTTGAGCAAATCGGCATTATATAAAAGGTCGAATATATGTTTGGGGATTATATAAAAATCTTGGTCTTACACGTGCACTCTCTCCACCTTAAGAGAGCATATGCAATTAATACGAGTTTGATCGTAATCATAATATGTATAATAAATAATGCTTAAAGTTAAAACTGTGGAATTCAATGCGTAGTGTTGTAATTAATAATTATATTTTAGGAACTCGTGCAAAGTATTAATAGTAGGTTATAATGCGGCAACGATGCAATGTACGAATATATGATTCACGATGAATAATAATTAAGAATGATTTATTCAACCCAAAGGTTTATTCAATTAGTGTTATTAAAGAAAACAACTTAAGTTTCCTCTTTTTTGTGCACCACAAATATATTATGCATTTGAGAGACTCAATACGATAAATCAATAAAAATGTCGGCTTTTCTTTATCATATTAAATGAAATACGATAAATTTACAAAGAAACTTTCAGAGGGTGGCGAGTGGTATATACGCTTCATTTACGACAAAACTATTAAGAACTTTTATTCTCTAATGCACATTTTTATCTTGCATTCATGCGAATTTTTGGAAAAACAGAAAGTGATATTTTTGAGAATCAGAAGGGCAAATCCATAGTGATTTTCCCAAACCCTTTGAAATTTGATGCTGAATCCATTTCAGGCATCATTTAAGCTTTATCTATAGACAATTCTAAGAAATTGATGTTGCCAGGAAAATGTTAATTTTTTAATCGGAATTATCTCTGGAACCGGAAGTGTAAATACTTGAGTTATACCTTTGTTCACACTAAAATTTAATGTTGAATCTATATCAATCATTATCGAAGATTCGTCTCTAGTCGATTCTGAAAAAATAGATGTTTTAAGAAAATTGTTTTAACCGGAAGGGAAAAGAACAGGAAATGAAAATCCTTAGTGAATCCCCTACTCAGAAAATTAATGCTGAATCTATATCAGTTATTATCTAAGCTCTATCTAATCCTTAAGCTGTTCAAGGAATTTGATACTGAATCCATATTAGTCATAATCTAAGCTCAATCTATAGCCAATCCTGAGGCTGGAAATACCTTGTGAACGCTTACACGCTGCAAAATTTGATACCAAGTCTATATAAGTTGTCATCTGAGTTTGTTCTATAGCTGATCCTAAAAAATGGATGTTGCAAGGAAAATGCAAAATTTTGAATCGGGTAACATCTTGAGAACCAGAAACGAAACTTCTTAGTTCATCATTCTACACACTCAAAACTTGGCGTTGAATCCATATGAGTCATTATATAAGTTTTATTTATAACCAATCCTGATAATTAGATGTTTCAAGAAAATTTTCTAAAGCGGAAGCGGAAGTGTGAATTCTTAGTGAGTCACCCGATATTCTCCAGAATTTAATGTTAAATCCATAGCAGCTATCACCGAAGCTATATTTATAGCTAATTTTTAAAAACAGGTGTATCAAGGAAAATGAACGTTTTTGAACAGGAAATGGAAAACGAGGCGGAAGTGTAAATTCATAGTGAGTCCATATCCCTCCGACATTCGATGCTGAATCCATATCAATCATCATTTAAGCTCTGGCTATAGTAGATCCTATGAAATAGATAATGCAAAAAAAAATGAGTAAAAACATAGATGGACATTTTTTCCTATTATTGATATCACCAGCACATAATTTTCTGCAATTGAATAGCGTGTTTGATTTTGAGGAAAACCTGTTGTAAAAATAGAAGTCTTCATATGAGTAAATCTTCATAAAATCCAAAAATTAATTATCTCACAAATAAGGATCTTTAAGTGTTTGGTTGCATCAAATAGAACAAATGCTCTCCAGAATAGATTAACAGGCATATTTTTCTGATACCTTTATATTATTTTTAAAATATATTTTTCTGAAATTTCTTATACTCTTCTTCTCTCCTATTCCGGAAGAACCATTGAAGTTCAATCTTTAGTAAAATATCTTTAGTATTTAATCCATTTCGAATTCATATAAAGATCCCTTTTTATTTAGTGAATAATATTTAAAGAACCCTTTTAATTAAGTAAACAATATTTAAAATAAAAACTTGTAATTTAGTAAACAATATTTAAAGAATCAAAGAACCCTTTTGATTTAGGAAACAATAAAGATCCTTTTAATTTAGTAAACATAATTTAAAGACTCTAATTTAATTTAGCAAATAATTAGTTTTAAAAAATATATTTTTTAGCTTGAGCTAACAAAAGTTATGTACCCAGATTGAATGGGCCCTGCTTGTTTAATTAGGATGCATTTCACCCGCACAGCAAGTTATTAATTCGGTGTTCTAAGCGGACGTGTCATAAAAGCATCATGTGGTTATCGATAATTCGCTGTATGTTTCAGTATAATTTTAATCAAATGTCTGCTATCCTAAATGCATGGCAACGGTGGGTACGTTTTCTAAAAATATATACATTAACGCTTAGTTTCAACAGAGAAACTGTAGCACTGCAAATGTACTTTATTTTCAAAACCCTATCCAAATTTTATAAAAGCATTATCAAAATATTTGATATCAACGTTTTCATAAAAAGCGGATACCCTATAACCAGACAGTTACTGCATTCAATTTGCTTTCAAAGCTATAAGCGTTTTCGAAAAGGATTAACACTTATAAACGCCACCAATCGGAAAGCTGGGATAAAACTCCCCAGAGATGCAAAGATCGTTGGGACAAAATGATTACAATGAATCTTCATCAGGTATCAGGAGGTAGTTCGTTAAATAAGGATACTTTCCACGTAATTGGAACTTTTCCCAAGAGCCTTGACATTAATAAACTGGGTCCTCATATTTAATAATGTGATAGCATCTAGATAAGGCAAACAATTTTCTTTGAACAGCATGGAAGAACTTTAAAATGGATTTTATGATACATATCTTACCACTTAATATTTTGAAACTAAAGTTTTTTATAAATATTGATATAAGTTACAGTGTTCAGATAGGAGTCTATTAAATTAATTTTCACTTATAGTTTGAAACTTTTTAACAAAGTAATTAACTAAATTTTTGAAAAGTTGTTTAAACTAAAGATGCTTTCGAACTTTAAAATATTAAACATAAGCACATATTTTTATAACTTAGCTGATTCAACTTGATAATATATCGCACTTTCATATTCCCAAAAATCATATCTTGATAAATATAATGTTAAGAGATATATAATGGCAATAGATATTATAATATATCAAAATATATATTGTGATATCTTCATGTATCGTATACGGACACAGCGTGTGATATCTTCATGATATCACACGCATGTGTCCGTAGAATTCATATATGTTATGATGCAAATTGCAAAGAACTCATGTCCTAACTGAAATTTGAAATTAAATATCCTTCTGACTACACTACATTCTATACATTCAACTACTAAGGAGACGGGGTATTGTATATTTCTTCTATATTTAAAGCGAATCCTTCAATATTTTAAATTTGTTTCACTTTAAAATGCTATTGAAATTTAGAAATATTGAAGCAATCAATTTAAAGGGTGTAAATAGCATATGCCAGAAATGCCATTTTAAAATGCTTATACATTTACAGAAACAAATCACCTTTTTAGCCAACGAAATATTATTTTTTTTTACATATATAATACTTTTCCAAAATAAGTGGTTTATAAAATATAAACATATTTTATAAAATTTCGAAAAGTTCTAATCGTATGTGTCTAAAACGTCAAATAATCTCTGCCAGTAAAACGTCTCACCCAGTTTCGGCTGCAGACGATAGGAAAGATTTATTACGAAGTCATCGACGTTTCATGGACGATATCACGCAATTTCACTCAAAGCGTTTCCTGCTTGAATAAATGTCCTGTATGGTTGGAAAATGTGTGCCATTTTATAAATTTATTTCAAAGGAAATTTCAGAAACTGTTTCTCGGAGAAAACTTTACTAGCCCAACTAATGTTGCGGAAGTTGTTATTTTATATAACTCTGAAAATTTTAATAATGCCATTTCTAAAATGAATACAAATCTCATTTGGATAGCAGCTGATTTTACCTTGACTAAACTATTTTTTTATTTCTTACTTTATTATATTTTGCTTTATTGCACAATATAGTACACGAAATTAATGCTTATTTCAATTTACGTCAAATTTGTTGTTTTTAGATAGTTAAACGACTTCATACAGAAATGGCCCAAACACATCAATTGTCCAAAAAATGAAATTATCTTGAACATAGTTTATCATAGTATAGTGAGCTGTACTGTCTAAGTATAGTATAGAAAACTATTTTCCTAATAAAGTTTTTGCCGGTCAGTTTTGAAAACAAATGCCAGTCATATATTTTTAAAACAAATATTATCAGCACCAAGGTTGTGCATGACGCTTATGACGTTAAAGTGAATGGATAGTCTTTGAACTTTAGTAGTGGGGAAAAGATTCTTCTCACACACAAATACAGTTAGATTAAAAATAGTTGATCGTGTTCTAAAATACCCAAAATCTATAGATCGACCGAAATATTGAATTATAATTTTCGACCCCAGTTAGCACGTATTGTGGGAAAGATAGAAATAGTTAATTAAAACAGAAAATCATTTTGTTTGAGTAAATCAATTTAAAAGTCTCAAAATCAAACTTAAAAATAGCATCAATTATATAAAGTTTCCCGAAAACTTTTAACTTTACTACTTTGTTATATAGATATCAATAAAGTCATAGTCAAGGCTGGGTTTAAGAATGTGTTGAGGATCTCGGAGAAGCAGTATTGTTTCAGTATTTAAGTTCATTAAAGACAGAAAAACTAATACTTTAAAAAAATTATTATTTTTTCCTTTTTTTTCTTTTTTCAATTAGTTTTTCTATATTGTATAACTGTGAGACCAGGAGGCAATTATGCAGTTTTCATATTTACGACTATTTACAATGAAACAAAGCACAGACTTTTAAGCACCGTTTTACGACACTCCAGACCCAAAACAGAGGTTTGTGCTAGTCTGCATATATATTAGGCCAACTGTTGATTTTGGAATAATATTATAAGACCTGGTCTCACACGTGCATTTTTTCCCACGTAAGCGTTTATTAAAAGTAATGTAATTTGTTCATAAAAATAAGATGTGCGAATAAAAAATATTTATTTTAAAAGTTAAAAATGTGGAATTCAATGTGTAGTATTTTAATTAATGATTATATTTTAGGAACTCGTGCAAAGAGGTAATGGTGGGTTGTTGTGGCCACGATGCAAATGTTCGAACTATTCGATTCACGATCGCTGTTAATAAAGAATAACAATTCTATCCAAAGATTTATTTATTATTTAAAAAGTGAACCAACTTAATGTTTTTTTTCTTTCACCACAATAACGCTTTGCTATAGTAATCATCTGAATTGAAAATTGAATCAGTTAGCTTCTGTTTCGTGGACGGTACAATAAGTGTACAATCTTTCATTCTTTAAGTCATCAGGAGGGGAGGGGGACTTATAAGAAGGTCTACAGACTTTTCGATGCGTTCCGTTTTGTCGGCTGTTGCGGAAGAAAACTCATATCCAGCTCAGTTAGATTCTTTGCTGTCGTCAATACTATAAATCTACAAAGAAAATTAATATCAAAGACACGGGTTCGTTCCAGGGTCTTTTACTAGGTTTGAAGTGGCTTTTCGAAATTCCACCATTTTTCTCGCCCCCTAGACAGAAATTGAGAATCTTGTTCCATTGTGTTGATATTACAATTATGCAAAGATTCAGCTTTTCGGGTTACAGGAGAAAAGGAGTCTTTCGAGGGCTTGAAAAGTTGTTATGAAAATTCTTCATTTTCTTTTTCATCAGAGGGAAAAGTCAAAAAATCGACTCCGCCAGGTTCTGTTTTCTAGTTTAGGTTCTATTTTCTATGCAGTTGATGGCAGAAAAATCTGTCGTTTTCCCTATTTTGCTTCACTTCTATCGGAACACACACCAACAGCATTCTTACAGTGGTATTCCGATCACATGTACCTCCCATGACCAAAGCAATTTGCATACATCCGCCTGTGGCCTACATTTGCATAGATGTTCCTAGATTTCCATTTCACTGGCTGGTGTGTATATGTTGTTTTGAAAGTTAATATGCTACGCATTGTACCGATTTATTCTATATCAAGGCAGACTAATTGACATATATATATGATACTTGTGTATGGCATTTCATCGTCAGTTTATATCCCGAGTAGTGAAAACCAAATATGATATTTTTAGAAACGTAGGATTCCGCGAAAATTGCATCTGTTCTGAAAATCAGAAATGTTTCAAGATCATGAGAAAATATTTAGTTGGGATTTCGTTGTAAGAATGTTAAATGGCTAAAAGAAAAACTGGAATGAAAAGCTAGATAAATGAAAAGTTTCTTTACTGGTTCTGACATGCTCCGCTTTATAGTGTTCTGTTAAATTATGGGGGACCCAGAGACAAACTAATTTTTTCATATGCAGTTCTTCATGAATAATTTAATGTATAGCTGCTGATCCAATGTTAAGGTCCATCTGTATCATTTGGTGGGTACAGCGATTATCATCGATTAGCATTTTTCGAATGGCCGACACATTTTCTGGGACTACAGTTGACAAAGGTGTACCTGTGTGTTTTTCATCCAGGAGAGAGTTTCGACCTCTTCTAAACTCTGTAAACCATCTAAATACAGTGGAAAGAGATGGAGCATTATTTCCATATGCTAACTGCAGACGCTGAAGACATTCTTTTTGATTTAGCCCCACTTTAAAATCATCGAAAATCATAGCTCGATAATGCTCTTGAGTCAACTCCATTTTCTTTTCTTTCAAAATTTATTCTACGATAACTAAATTGTAATTGTTGCTACAAATTATCGTCTGCGGATATAAAAGTGTTCTAATTTAAATATCCAATCAATAATTAACGCATATCGTCTGTCTCTGTCTCAAAAATTTCAGTTTGAACCTCGTATATATATATATATATATATATATATATATATATATATATATATACGAGGTACATGGTACGTAAAAGTTTGCATTATTAATTTAAATGGATTCAGAAGCGACTGGTGATTTGTGTTAATAAAATATTAAGGAAACACTTAAACATCATAATTGAGCCTAATATAATAAACATAGTAGAATGAAGATACTTTTCCGCCACTGTATCAAAGTATTTACAAATTTTAGAAATGACTATGTGGCAAAATGCTACCAGTCTCAGACGCGTGAACGCCTAATGTTACAATGGACGGACAATTTATTTATAATCAAAAAGTAAATGGTGATATCACGAAAATAACAACTATGGACTCAAGTGAAGCCGCGGGTCACATGAATTATCCAATGGAAGCCGTCCTAGGTCACGCCTATATGACTGGAGCAAATAGGCATACATATATGGAAGAGCTAATGAGAGCCACAGGGAACTCAAAAATTACCTCCGTGCAACAAGTAAAAGTAAAAATTAAGACACACCCACTAGTCGTCGACTAATCAAGTCAGAAATGTTGTTCTTGAACATATTCGAGAATAATTCGTGAACTAAGCAAGTTTCAATGCTTTTTTTAAAAGTCTTGAATCCGTCGTGGACTAAAGAGATCTAAAACTTTCAAAGTCAGTGAAATTCAAGGCAATAGTTATAGTAATAGTTTTTGAACTCAGGGAGTTCAAATAAAAATGGCTGAAATATGCATGACGAAGTCCGATGAAATGCTGTGAGCAAACGGAACAAATGTAAACTTTTATATCATAATATAAAGAATATTTAACCTGACTTGAAGTCAACAACAATTTCGCCAACTGTATCATAACCGCCTTAATTAAGCAATATAATCTGTATTGTTGCAAGAACTAATAGTTTGTAAATATAAATAGTAATGGGGGAGTTTTTCAATGCTAGAATTTAGTACGAATAATAATATTAATACATTTCGTTTGAGCAAGCTAATGTCTATTCATTGTGTAAGTGGATACAATTTTGTCTATTAATCAATTTGAGTTTCAGGTAGCATAGGGCAACTCAGAAAATAAATTGCCAGGTTAATACATCGGTAATGTACCATTTTAAATTCACGGCCACTCTTTAAGTTTATCTTTTCTTTTTCATACATCATAGAAACCTTCATTGCAAGACAGATCAACAAATCCGAAGTCAACACAAACGGAATATTTACACACGGAAGAAACGGATGGGTATATGTACCCAGGTGGTGGATTTAGTGTCCACCTGAGAAAGTTAATCAGAAAGCAGAATAAAGAACTAAAACAGAGAATAAATATGCTCGATGGGGGTGTATCAAAACACGACAGAAATGTCCTGAAAAGATGAAATAAGGTGGAACAAGATTAAAAGAGTACCAATAAGATTAAAAGCAAGTCAATATGACATAACAATGAGAAGAGAATCCAAGTAACATACAGCGCGAGAAAAGTAACATACAGCTGTATTTTCGAAACAGCTGTATGTTACTTTTTATAATTTGTAGTTAATTAAACTGTTTAAGGTTTTCCCGACGCTTTGTGCAAAGTGTTTTTACTTTTTGACAACAAAATAGTAGTTTTCACAACTTTCCCCAAGGTTAATAAATTAAATCCTTTACGATATGTAGACGAGTGGTAGCTATAATACTGAGTCGCTGCGATTACAGGTAAAACCTTTTCCAAAATATCCATATATCATTTGATAACAATAGCGCATAAATGTAAATAAGCAACTATAAGTGATATATCATTACTGCGTCATTCGAGACTTGAAAGGCATAAATAATTCTCTTTAAAAATATCTAATCATGGTCCACTTGACTTTTTGATACACTTATGTTCCACACATTATTTTGTCCCGCGTGAGTTATAATTAGTATTTGATTGAAAAAAAAACATATTTTAAGAGCTTTCATTGACAAGCTTTTCTTAAAAAAGTTTGAATTTTTTTTCAAGTTGGCAACAGCTTAGAGAAAGAGATTATATATTTTGGCTGAATTGTGTTAATATACAAGATTCTTAGGTTTAAACTGAGTATCGTAGAGCTACTATAGTAACGTGTATCTATAGGAAAGTGATCGCACGCAGTCAAATGAACGCACTTGTGGCGCCTCTAGGGATGAATTACGGAACTTAAAAAAATTAACTCAGAAACCACAGAGATAGGCAGAGAAATCCAATTACATAATGAGAGAGTGGTATCTAATCAGTACAAAATGATACTTGGTTCAACAGAAACACTTATATAAAAGACCAGGCATGTGGAAATAGTAATTTGTAACAACACAGACGTAACGCACGTGCAATACAGGTGCAATTAACATGCCGAGTAGCCTACGTACACAGTGTTTGAAATGTTCACCATCAGAGCTGATGCACATCTTGATTCGGGACAGAACTGCATCTTGGACAGCATGCATTATAGCATGGCTCCTAAATATACAGGCTGGCGCAACAGCAGCCGTCTTGTCTCCCAGTTAAAGCGATGGTTATACACAAACAATTGTTACTTCTCGTCTTTTTCTCGGGATCTAAAGAAGATGAAAACATTTTAGACTACTATTTTGAATAATTGGTATACTTTTTTGCAAGCAGGGGCACCTATTTTACAGTTAAATTGCGTATAAAATATTAGCCATGTAACACGCGCGCGCCATTCAAATAGCACAGGCAGACGATAATTGACTGGACCGGTCAGAGTCAAAATGGCGTAAGCTTGTCTATTTAGTAGCCTTACATTATAGCAACGGTTGTAAAATTACAGGTTCTGAACATATGTTGCTTTATCAAACTTGTTTAAACCAAGTAACGTTTTGAACATCCCCTCTTGTCCTACTAGCTGCATCACCGTGGCAAGGGGGTGTCACTGGGCGGAATGGGCGAAGTACGTCGGGAGTTTTACTCCTGGTTGGGCCACCCTAGGAGTGAAGCCCATTCCATTATGCCCAGCTAAAGCTAGTAGGCGAAATCGGAGCGTAGTCAATCTTCTACTTTTGTGTGTTCCACGTCTTTTGACGAACATAAGCTGTCCCTTTATCTTTTGCCATGAATCTGAAACCTTCTAAAGTGGCCGGGTGGAGCTATTGCTTTTGCGGACAATCGTGTCCAGGAGACTGCCTTATCTAGACTCTTAAGTAGTCACTTAAAATGCCTTAAATTTGATCAGGGCAATAAGATCTTCCCCATTTGTGGGAAATGTAACATCAATCATTCCACCCCTGATCATATTCTGTCCTGCCTGGGGCTTGTCAAGGAGGATTTGACACTAAGTCCCCTTCTTGTCTTGGACTTTTTTAATGTTTTTGGTCTCATGGACCTGGTTTAGCCTATTGACTAGACCAGTTAAGATTAGTAACAACAATAACTTCGTACCAATTAAGAACAGCTTTTTAATTCTGTAATTGGAATTTTTTTTCAATCTCTGTTGGTTTCTGAGTTAGGCTTTTTAAATTCCGTTTTCCGCCACTAGAGCTGCTACAAGTACGTTCATTCGACTGCTCATAGTCACTTTCTCATAGGTACGTCCTACTTCCGCGTCACTACCTCACTGGATTTAAAATCTATAAGGGGTAAGCTGACTTTTCTAAGAAAACTGCATATTACTTGATACCACTTCAACTTATGGCGTAGTTCAAACTATTATTTCTTCGTAAACATGTTACCACATGTTCTATGAATATCATTGAAACAGGTAGTTTTTAATATTTTCAAAGCACTGTTCCCTATGGAAAAACCCTTTAAAATTCTTAAATTAAGAATAATTCGTATTCTAAAAATACAAATCATTATTTATATATCTAGTTCTAGTTTTCATATATTGTATATATGCATAAACTTTCATAGCGACATGTTTATGAATTATCGTATATACACTTCCATCAGATTGTCATACATACCAACTCACAGACACGGCTATCTTTTAAAAAATATTCGAAGTGGAATCAGGAAGTCTATAAACGTGATTATTCGTCAAAATCTTGCAATTTTTTTGTGAAAAATAATTCTGTAGTGTCAATAGTAAGAAAAACTAGAAATAATAAGGGGAATTTTTCTTTTATTTAATAGATAACTACTGTCTTTTTAAAAGTGCGGGACGTTGCTGTCGTAAAAATAAACCCGCCAAGATATCTTTAAACAAAATGTCGCTTTCACGTTCGCCTGTAGAAGATGGAAAATATTTATTACAAAATCATCGACGCTTCAGAGACGATATCAGAAAATTTCCCTCTAAGCGTTTACCGCTTGAATAAATGTAGAGTATGTGTGCGAAAATATTATACCATTTAAATATTTTTTTCGCAAAATGCCGAAAATTTTAGGAAACATTTCTGGAATAAAACTCGAGTATCCTCGATAATATGTGAAATATTGACATTTTATATTCTTGACAGTTCAAAATCCATAATTAACATATTGCGTTTTATGGAAGAATACGAATATGTCAAAATGTTTTGCGGCATAACTGCAACTGCAAATTTCCACTTCGCACATATACAGATACCCAGAAAGAGATGAACTACAGAGTCATCTATCACAAAGTCCTCATCTTTCACAAAGTCTTAATTTAAATCCTCATGTCATAAACATGTGATCTTTCGTTCAGAACAATCTCTTGTTATTTTTACTCAATTCACATGTATATATCGTGCTATCTTATTGGTAGATTGGGTACACATTAAACAATTAAATCAAATGTATACTTTCTCATCCTGATTGAATTTCTAACGTTGGAACTATTTTTAATGACAACACCATTAACATTTTACTGAAAAATATAAAATCGAATGTAAAATATGACTTACATATTTTTTTTTTATTTTGCTATTTACATTCTTGGAAGTAAGATAACTTGAGAAAAAATAACATTTACAACCAGCCACTGTGGTGACACATTTGGTGACATTCGCGAAAAATGTGGCGAAATATCACTAACTTGGCCAGTTTTAGAGTTTAATACTAAAATAAAATCATTCGCATTCAAGTCCCCAAAACGTGTAAATATATAGAAAACTAGAATTCAAATTCTCGATTCCATTCTTATTTACTTTCACAAATTTATATTGTAGAGAGAGTAAAAACCAATAAATAAGAACATTGATTACACACACGTACACAGAAGTCGCTCCAGAAATAGCTAATTTGTGCTCTCGAATGCTCAAAATGTGTATTATATCTGCTGAAGGCTCAACTTGGATTTTGAAACATTCACGTCACAATACTTTTTCTATACATACCATGAATTATAGACCCAGTAAAATAGCATTTTTTTTAGAAACAGTGTTAAAATACATTAAAACCAATCATCGTTTATATTATACACCTGGAGATGGATTGACAAAGTGAACAGTTATACAGCCTAAACTATTAACAGCAGAAACTTGATATACACATGGGATTTGATCTATAAGTAAATAAGAAAAACTAAAATATTGTAAATTTTTCTTTAAAAATAAAAACAATAAAAAACTGGTCATAATTAAAAGTCTTTTATTGAAATATCCTTATACGGCGTACTAAAATAACATAGCCAGAGCGCTTGCGGGCAGTATTACTCTCTTCATCAGTGGCAAATTGAAAATAAGTGGCGAATATGTGCTTAAATACAGGCCTTTGCTGCCAGCCAAAAATTACATATTAATCATTTTACATTTTTAAAAACGAGGCATTTAAAATATTATTTTATTATAAAATACAAAAAATACATTAAAATAAAAATGTTCATAAATTAAATGGTAACCAATAAAAATGTCGTCAAAGACAAAATAAAGCATCTACTAAATATTCAGAAAATCATAAAGGTCGAACACGTAGTGAGTCGAAAACGAAACGCCAAGCATAACTAATGGTCTGCACGGGATCAAAATTGCAAATAGAATTACGGTAAAGATAAATAGAAAAATGAAAAGGGATTCATAAAGTAAAATATTACAAGAGTAATGTCTGCATCTGTATTATTTAAGTAGCGGGTACTTAATATTTATATACTTTTGAAATATGAAAATTACGTTATTTGCGGAGGATATGACCAATACATAAATTGGTCTAAACGTGCTGAGATTGTTGAAATTAAGATTTAAATTGTATCCGTTAACATCGACAGTAGAGTGCAAGTGACGGATTTCAATTTTGTAATTGGATAGGGGGATATCACGCCCATTGTGCCGATGTGCATGGGTTACATGCAATTTATACAGTTATTTATACAAAAATAATCCATCTATTTTTTTATTTTATATACCTATCCTGCCTTAATTCCCGAACAACGTAGGTTACATTTTCTAGTAGAACGATGAAATGTGCACCATTTTTAAACATTAATTTGAAACGCTTTTTGATGTTGATAGCGTTTTTTAAGCGTATAGGTGTCACATTTAGCGGCCACGGGCAAGTTCGTCTGTGTGAAAAGTGGGTGGAAATTGGCCAGTAAAATATATAGTGGGGTTTTTTTAAACTTCGGCCTGCTGGAATGGTTAGAGTATAAAAAACAAGCTATCTCTCTATGTAAAAATTTCGAATCCAGTTTTTCCTGCAGGCGATGGAAAAGATTTACTGCAAAATCATTGACGCTTCATGGACGATATCAAAGAATTTTCCTCTAAGCGATTAGAGGTTGAATAAACCTCATGAAGACTTGATACCATTTTATATATTTAATTCACAGATCATTTAAAAGATTAGAAAACGTTACAGATAGAGAATTTTCGTATACCCTGATATGTTAGCAATGCAGTCTTTCATGTTTCTTTCTTTGCATAACGCAGAATAAATAAAGGTTTATTCTAGAGGGTGCACATGGTGTGCATTATTATGACTTCATAGGCCATATTATTAAAATAAATAAATTTAGACATATGATTTGGCTATCATGCAGATTTTAAGACTCAAATAATATATCACCAAATATACATAATACAGGATTGGATAATTGGATTCAGAAATTCTTATACAACTCCTCTTCAAATCGCTTGATTTGTTAACATTCTACATGCTAAAGAAATTAGGCTTCGTTGTAAGAATAATCAAAGTTTAGTGATCATTTAAAATAAAAACAATATTGTAATTGCGTTGACACGGAATTTAGATACACAGATAATACGCAAAAATAAAGGTCTTAGGGCGAATGCAACACTAAAGAATCTGATGTGGGGAGCACATGACTTTCCTTATACTAATGCAATGAATTTACTACTTTTACAGTTAAAAAAATGGTATTCTTATAGTAGATACTTATATTCTTTCCAAGATATTGAATTTTCTTCAGTCGTAATTTTCGTTGATTTAGCGTCATTTTTATCCATTTGGCGAGATTTTTGTTAATTTGGCAACATTTGAAAATGTCGCTAAGTTGGCGACATTCCGCTAAATTCGTCGCCAAAATCTCGTCAAGCGTTATGGGCGGAGAGAAAAGTTATTAATACAGATAATAAATGACTATTGGCGTTCAAATACAAAAGTATTACTCAAAGTATCTTTTCCAATGAATTGAACAAGTTAGATCCACGAGAATGATGTCACCCAATTGATCGCATGGTATTACATATGAAAAGTGAACATGTTTCTTAACAGTTAATATTATTTTTTGATTTATGAGATTTTTTGATAAATTTATTTGAAAAATGTGCAACATCTCGAGAACGGTTCATGTTAGCGTTTTAAAGTTTATGTCAATCGTTTTCTAAGGCAAAATTGCATAAGAAATGTCTATTTGCGTAACTTTATTAAAGATTTTGATTTTTTGATGATTTTTTAAAAATTTCACTCGAAAATTTAGGGGGTTCTGAACATTCGATTGTGTTTTTAAAACAATAGGCTTCCAGTATTCACAGATTGTGATTAATTTTTGTACCAAATCTTATTCAAATCACTCCATTCGTTCGTGAGATATGGTCTCCATAGACTCACTGACACACACACACACACACACACACATACATCACTTCAAAAATTTTCGATTCGTGATCAGGGATGCTTGAAACGTGTTCTCCCGTCGAAAACTCGAATTTTCGACCCCGTCACAATACTTTCCTTATACATTATGTATATACGGAAAGTAATATGAATAAAATACGGAAAGTAAGCTCTTTAAACATTGTGAATTTTACACAGTGTAAAAAATGGATGCCATATTTATTTTAAAATGAGTCACGTGATCTCTTTGTATAATATGGATGTAATTATTATTTCAATTTTTATTTTAAAACTATCTAACATATTTTGCTGAAATTTTTTATGTGATAATTTGGATATTTTCTAAAATTTTCGAAGGATTTTAATGGATTTTAATTCCGCTTAAAAAACTTTAGAAAAAGTATGTCCTATAGGATTCAATGTATCTCATATTTTTAACCCGGATTAAATCCGAAATTAATTGGGTGATATTAATTTTCATTCTTATTCACACAGTCCGTTTCAACAACATACTAAATTTTTATTTTGATAAAGTCATTTTTATGAACGAATAGGCAGACAGACAGACAAAACGAAAAAAGTCATAAACACTTTTTAACTATGTTGGAAACTGATAAAAATTAGTTGCGCACAAATAAATGCAACCATCTAGTAAAGTTCTTGCAGAAATGAACGAACGAATATAGCCACAATTTCAGGAATGTGACTAAATTTGATCAAAAATATTCTGCAATTTGTTGACATTTCTCGGTGATAAAACTGGAAAACGAGATTTAACAATTTGTGTGACCCTGGGATTAAACAAACGTTGTTTGGTCCTGCTGATTGGTAAAATGGCTGTTAAAATATCAGATCTTTAGTTTTTGAAATATTTATAAAGCAAGTTTTACACATTTTCATATATACAATCCTTATACAAGAAAGCTGTTGCTTGTAGGAGTTTCCGGAGCACAAGAGTCTAATAATAATTTACTAGCATTGCTGCATTTCCTTTTCTATGGTACCTTTTTTAAGGGTAGTTATTTCCTGTTGTCCTAAAAATAAAAAACATTTGTACTTGTGATGGAATCACCTGGAAGAAAACCAGATGACAGTGTAAAAAGTGTACTTTCGATGACCGGTTGCAACCTATTTCTCGTATGGCTGTAAAAGAGTACAGAGTCCACTTCAACAATAAGAACTTGCAATTATGTCCCAGTAGCTCAACGTTAGCCAGTACAAAAACTCGTGGTTCGATTCTTGGTTGAGGCAACAAGGTTTTTACAATGACGCCCGAACAAATCAAGTACGTTAGTCCAAATATGTCGGAAGTCGGAAAGTGACCCTAGTACGACTAGCATAGATTTAGTTGACTTTGGTACATTGAGCGCCGATTTCAAGCCTGGAGGTAAAATGACCACACAAGAAACTAAACTGGAGGGTAAAAATAGCAGCAGGAAGCTAACCTGAGGTAAAAGTTGAGTGAGGTGGTCAGTCAAATTGTCAGTTGCACGCCTATCTGATATCAGATGGCTGAACAGTAGAGCGTTAGCTAGTCAGTATGAAGATCCGTGGTTGCATTCCCGGATAGGGCAGCATGGTTTTTACAATTTTTACAGTTTCTGCAATTCGTGCAAATTATCTATTTCCATTGGAAAACCCTCCCGAATATTGAAAACTATAGCTAATCTGCAATTTTTAAGTTCATATTCGGGATCAACATGTCCAAATTAGTAAAACACTGCTATTTTTGTCTCGGAAGACTAAAAGTCCTTCAACAGTCGAATTACGTTAAGGAGCTGCACATTATGCGTATGACACATTAGAATATTTTCGTTTTGATGATGCATACACCAATTCAGTAGTGATTATATCATAACTGTATGGTCCAAAATAATCCCTAATGATCAACATATTTGGGTAAAAAAACAAATTTTAAGCAAATTCTAAAAATTACGGTGACCATTTTGTTATAACTCGGTGGCACAACTTATATGGTTCTTTTGCCACACTGCATCAGATATCAATGCTCATGTTCAAGATTACAGAATCCGATAACAGCCCTCACAGCAAAGATCGTCACATGTGTGACAGTGACGTTGTAGTCACGTGACACCTGGGCCACAATGTAGCAGAATATTTGTGACTTCTATGCGACGTTACGCATTAGTAACTTTCTAACTTCATTGTGACTATATTCTGTGACGTTTTCACAATTTAATTAACACGTAACAATGTGACGACATTACAATGGCAATTACAATGTGATGTCACAAACAAGTTAATACGCGACGTCACAAATGACCACGGAAATGACCAAAATGACTTCGCTGTGACCTCAATATGCGCATTGCGATGTCCTGTGACATCCCAAAGTCACAGTGTGACGTAAATCTTACGTCACTGTGAAAAAAAATGCTGTTAGGGAGGTGACGTTCCCAGAGCTAGGAATTGAGATTCTACTGCAGCGATCACCATCTACGGAAAGGTTTTACCAATAAATATGACAGATAATAAACAGGTTTGGTGTTAAATTGATTCCTACATTATATTATGCATAATCAATTGAAATAGTGAACATTTAGATCTTGGTTATTTTCATTAAAACTGATTTTCTAAAGGTTAAAAAAGTAGTATGGTTTTTATTCCCACCGCTAAGTTTTTTTCAATATTAAGTTTAAGGAAAACATGCTCTATTGAAACTGATGACAAAATAATGGAATGTAAACAGTTGAGTGAAATAATTTTAAAGGTTAATTCGAAATTAATTTTCCGGTGGGCAATTAAGTAAAAAAATATACGAAGAGTGTTTACGAAGAATGTTAATTTGTAACCCCCTTAGTATAAAATAAATCTAATTTTAATGGAGCTTGTTCAAGACAAAAGAAAACACATCTTATAATTGTGTAATTGTTTTTGGAAATAGGATTAAAAATTACTGAAATTTCTTCTAAATCCGTAATAATTCATGTTTATATTGAAGCGTATTTAACACAAATTCAATGTGGGCAGACTATCACTTTCGCTACAGACACATCTCTTTTTTTTATATAATCTGTAAAGCATCAATTTAAGTTCATGGTACAAAATAACATATCAAATGACCTTAATTAAAAATTTAGAATTATAAAGCAATTTCAAAATTTTCATTTGGCGGATCAGCACATTTTAAAACTCAGACAGATTCTACCCTATATATATATACACACAGAGAGACATAGAGAGAGAGAAATACTTCGTAAACGGTTTTTCCAAGAATAATGGGGTTAATTTAAATCGCTTGTCATAAAAATTACATTTATGCAAGCAAGTATTTATTAAATATTGCTGCAAGTATTTATTAAATACTAGCAGCATACCCGTTCTTCGTACGGAGTATATAATATAAAAAAATTAAAATTCATAATCATTTGCAAATTCCTATAATATTCTAAATTGAATTGTTATTCATAGAATTATATTAAAATATTTAAATTAATGATCCTAAAAAGAAATGTAAGAATATCTGCTCTTGCTATAAAAATTATCTTCCCTGGAAAATCTGACAAATAAAATATCCGGCTGCCGCCGGTAAACTAATTTACAAAAAATATGAAATTAAATCATTATATGCCAAAATAAAAGGGCTGAAGTTGTATGGGAAGATACCCGTACTGCTTATACCTTTGCATATTAGAAGATATATATACATCTGTATCAGTAGAAGATCACCCGTCTACAATATATGAGTTTCAAATATATTTGTCATAAAATAACAGATAACGTAATAGATTGAAAATATCAATAATCCCCAGAAACTTTAAACCCAAAAGCCATAATTGATGCTAATATATACCGAAATGAAAGCGTTAAAATTGTATGGGAAGATACACCTCTACTATATAAATTTTTGTAGATTAGAAAATATAGTCGTATATTCAGCAGAAGATTACCCGTACTGCATAGCCGTTCTTAGTGCGGAATATATAATAGTTACAGAAGCATTAAAACCACAATCATGTGCAAATTCTTATATTATACTATTCTTAATGACATCGTTATTTAAAACATTCTATTAAAATATTTATATTAATGCTCTTTAAAAAAGCTTCAGAATCTCTGTTCTTGATATAAAGAAATTATCTTCAGGCATATCTGAAGAATAAAGCAGCATGGTCCCGTTGGTAAACAAATTTGCAAAAAATCTGAAATTGGATCAATATATGCCCCAAAAAAAAGGGCTAAAATGGTATCGGAGAATATACCTGTACTTCTTATGTTCCCGAATATTAGAAGATATACTCATGTATTAGTAGAAAATTATCCGTACTACAATATATTAATTTCAAAAATCCTTGCGAAAATATAGCAGATGACGTGATAAAGTGAAAATATCAATTACCATTAAACTTCAGGGCCGTAATTGATTCCAATATATGTCAAAATGGAAGCGCTAAAATTGTATGGGAAGGTATAACCGTGCTACCTATATATTAGGCGATATACCAGTGTACTAATAGAAAATTACCCGTACTACAATATATGAATTTCAACCGCTTTTGCTACAATTAAACAGATGACATAATTGAAAATATAAATAATCCCAAAGTAATATTTAAAAATCCAGTCAAAAATACAATTTCAATCAAATTTATTTCATACACATTTTTTTTTCTTTAAATTGGAAAATATTTAATAAAAATCGTCTACCGTATGAATACATTGGATTTAAACCCGTTGCTGAGCTACATCATTTTTTTCAAATAAATTTACGGGAAAAATATCGTCTGCATAATACCGTCTGCTATGGAAAGTTTAACAGTGCTGTTTAAATTACTATCTAACTAGACAACTACTGGTCACAGAAACTCGAAACATGAACTAAATTTTAAGTGGGGCTATTACAAACCTACCCTCAAAATTTCGTCAAATTCGGTTCAGCCGTTCTCCCGTGATAATGAGACAAGTAGACAAACAGATTTTCAATTGTATTTATATAGACTAGCAGCATACCCGTTCTTCGTACGGAGTATATAATATAAATAAACTTAAAATTCACAATCATGTGCAAATTCCTATAGTATACTTAATGGCATTTTTAATCAAAATATTCTGTTAAAATATTTAACATAATGCTCCTAAAAAGAAGTTAAGGAATGGCTGTTCTCGTTATTCAAAATTATCTTCACGGGTAGATCTAAAGAATAAAATATCCTCGCCTTTTTTGTAAGCAAATTTATAAAAAGTATGGAATTGAATCAATATATGCAAAATAATAGCGTATTGTATGGGACCCGTCCCACTTATATACGCGAATATTAGAAGATATAACCTGCATTAGTAGATTGCATATATAAATTGAAAATATCAATAAATCCGTAATCTTTAAACCAGTAGGTAGAAATTAATTCCAATATGTGCCCAAATGAAAGTGCTGAAATTATATGGGAAGATAAACCCGTACTACTTATAATGTCATAGATTAGAAGATATGCCCTAGTGTTAGTAAAAGATTACCCGTATTATAATATTTAGTTTGAAAAATTTTTGCCAATATATAACAGATTACGGGGATTATTGATATTTTTAATTTATTAAGTAATCTTCATACCGGAAGGCTTGATTCCAATATATGCCAATATACATGTACTACTTATATTCTCTTACATTCGAAGATATACCCGTGCATTTGTAGAAGATTACTCGTACAACGTACAATATATGAGTTTCAACAATTTTTGCCGCAATAAAACAATGCCATAAGGAATTGAAAATATCAATAATCTCTGAATCAATAATCCCCGAAAACATCAATAATAATAATGTTTAAACATGAAGATCGTAATTGATATTATCCAGTCAAAAATACGATGGCAATGGAATTTATTTTATATACATATCTTCATCATTAAAATCGGAAAAGATTTAATAAAAATCTTCTTCCTCATAAACACATTAAATTTAAATCCGTTGTTAAGCGACATGTTATGATTTGTTTCAAGTAAATTGGTGGTCAAAATATCGTCTGAATATCTCTAATGAAGGATTGGCTACATTTTAAAAAATCGCCAAATTTATCGCCAAGTGGGACTATAGAACTGACAGTCCCACTTGGAGATAAATTGACGAACCATCATCAAAATATTATCCCCTAAAAAAAGCACAATTTCGTTTATTTAGGGCAATTTATCAATTTCAAAATATTTTTATCAATTTGGTGACATTTTAAAAATTCGCTAAATGGGTTACTAAGTAGGGCGGTTGGACTGACAGACAAATGCTAACGAAACACCATTTCAGTACTTTCTTCTAGCAAAACAAAATAAAATTCATTGATTTACGTCATTTTTATCAATTTGGGGACATTTCAATCAATTTGGCAACTTTTAAGAAATTTGCCAAGTTAGCGATATCCAGCCAAATTCGTAGCTCTAAATTCGCAGATCTGAATAAAATATCGCGATCCAGTTTGTATATACTAAATGAAAACACTAAAATATTATTAGAAGATATACCCATTCTACTCTTTTTCCGTTTAAACAGTTGGATAAATGAATTTATTGGGTAAACAGAATATGAGTTTATTAGCTAAACACAATATATAAGCTTAAAACCTCTTTGCTAAAATACATGAAAGTGATGTATGCAGTTCGCAATTAATATAATTAAAAAAAATCAAACCGTTCATTTATAAGATATATTTTAATATCCATTTATTTATTATTCAAATCGAAAAAGTAATAATAATCATTAACAAACACATTTAATTCCATTCCTTTGCCGAGCAACATGATATAAGATAGAATCTTCCTCATAAAATGCGAAATTAAATAACCATTTTAATTTCTTTATACTTCTAATCGTTGAGTAAAAGCTTGTGGAATATAAAACATGGAGGTAGATTTTTCCACTTAAATTCATGTTTCAAACAATTCATGCTTTCAGATAGTGACTATTTAATGCAAAAAACCTGCATCAAACTCAAAAATAAAGTTTTAATTCCCTTTGACGCTTTAAACAAACGATTTTTATCCTTTCCGTTTGGATAAACCACGGAGTTGGAGAGTAGAACTCCTATAAAAAAAGTTCCGTTTTTCATTAATATCTCGACAACCCCTGGTCTTAGAAACTCGAAACTTGGGCAAAATTTATGGGAGTCTATTTCAAGGCCACTCACAAAATTTCATTAAATTCGGTTCAGCCGTTCACTCGTGATGATGAGACAAACGAAAGTTTCGTTTTTTACTAATATCTCGAGAACCACTGGTCGTAGAAATTCCAACCACAGACTAAATTTTAAGTGGGGCTATTTCTAGGCTACCCACACAATTTTATCCAATTCGGTTCAGCCGTTCTCCCGTGATGATGGGACAAACAGACAGACAGACAGACAGACAGACAGATTTTCAATTTCATTTATATAGATTACTAGCAGCATACCCGTTCTTCGTACGGAGTATATAATATAAAGAAACTTGAAATTCATAATCATGCCCAAATTCTTATAGTATACTAAATGACATGTTTAATCAAAATATTCTGATAAAATATTTAATATAATGCTCCTAAAAAGAAGTTTAAGAATCTCTGTTATCGCTATATAAAATTATCTTCATGGACATATCTGAAGAATAAAACATCTTGGACCCCTTATGTAAGCAACTATAAAAAAAATATGGAATTGAATCAATATATGCAAAATAAAAGCGTTAAAATTGTATGGGATCCGTACTAATTATATACGCGAATATTAGAAAATATAACCTGTATTAGTAGATTACATGTATAAATTGAAAATACCAATAAACCCGTGATCTTTAAATCTGAAGACAGTCATTTATTCCAATATATGTCAAAATTAAAGTGCTAAAATTATATGGGAAGATATACACGTACTACTTATAATGTCCGATTATTAGTAGAAGATTACCCGTTTTGCAATATGAGTCACAAATGTTTTTTGGTAAAATACAACAGACGACGTAATAAATTGAATATATAATTAATCCCCTTAATCTTCATACCAGAAGACTGTACTTGATTCCAATATATATGCCAATATATGTCAAAATATATGCCAATATACCTGTACTACTTATATTCTCGAAGGTTAGAAGATATACCCGTGCATTCCTAGAAGATTACTCGTACAACGTACAATATGCGTGTGTCAGCAATTTTTGCCGCAATAAAACAATGGCGTAATAACTTAAAAATATCAATAATCCCTGAATCAATAATTCCGGAAAATATCAATAATAATAATGTTTAAACCTGAAGAGTGTAATTGATATTATCCAGTCCAAAATGAAATGGCAATGAAATTTATTTTATATACATATCTTCATTATTCAAATCGGAAAGGATTTAATAAAAATCGTCTGCCGCATAAACACATTGGATTTAAATCCGTTGCTAAGCGACATGATATCATTTGCTTCAAATAAATTGGTAGAAAAAATATCGTCTAAATAGTTATATTTCTATGGAACATTTGGCGACAGTTTCGTCAAATTAGCGACATTTTGAAAAATCGCCAAATTTATAGCCAAGTGGGACTGTAGAACTGACAGTTCCACTTTGCGACAAATTGACGATATATCATCACAATACTATCCCCTAACAAAAAACAATTAATATCATTTATGTAGCGCAATTTTATCAATTTCAAGATATTTTTATAGATTTGAAAACATTTTTATCTATTTGGCGACATTTTAAAAATTCGCTAAATGTATTACTAAGTAGGATGGTTGGTCTGACAGATAAATGCTAAAAAAACATCATTTCAGTACTCTCTTCTAACAAAACAAAAAAAAATTTCATTGATATGTAGAAGACCCAAGCCACACGACCAACCCGAAGGTTTATGGCAGCTGTTTGTGTGTCGTTTATATCAATTTGGCGACATTTCCGTCAATTTGGCAAAGTTTAAGAAAAGTTGTCAAATTAGCGATATCCCTCCAAATTCGTAGCTTTGAATTTGCAGATCTGAATGAAACATTCTTATCCCGTTTCAATATACTAAATGAAAACACTACAATTGTATTAGAAGATATACCCGCTCTACTCCTTTTCTGTTTCAACAATCGGCTATATGAATTTATTGGCTAAACACAATATATGAGTTTAGTAGCTGAATACGATATAAGCTTGAAAACTCTTTGCCAAAATAAATGAAATTGATGTACGCAGTCAGCAATTAATATAATTAAAAGAAAAATCAAACCGTCCATTCATAAGATATACTTTTATATCCATTTATCCATTTATTTATTATTTAAATCGAAAAAAAATAATAAAAACATTAACAAACACATTTAATTTAATTGCGATGCCGAGCAACATGATATATCCTCCTAAAATGTTAAAATTTATTAACCTCTAACAGCACACCCGTTATTCGTACGGAGTGTATAATTTAAAGAAACTTAAAGTTCGCAATCATGTGCAAATTCTGTTAAAATATTAAATTTATTGCTCCTAAAGAGAAGTTTAAGAATATATGTTCTCACTATGCAAAATTATCTTCACGATCAGATCTGAAGAATAAAACATCCTGCCCCCTTTTGTAAGCAAATTTACAGAAGAAAAAATAGGAATTGAATGAATATATGCAAACCCGTACTAATTTTATTGTCGCAGATCAGAAAATATGCCAATGTGTTAGTAGAAGATTACCCGCATTACAATATGCGTCTCAAAAATATTTCCCAAAATAAAAGAGATGACGTAATAAATTGAAAACATCAATAATATCCGTACTCTTTATACCAGAAGGTCGTAATTGATTCCAATATATGCCAATATATATCAAAACATATGTCAATATACCTGTACTACTTATATTCTCGTAGATTAAAAGATATACACGTGTATTTGTAGAAGATTCGTACAACATACAATATATGAGTTTAAACAATTTTTGTCATAATAAAATAATTGCATAATAACTTGAAAATATCAATAATCCTTGAATCAATAATCCCCGAAAATATAAATAATAATAATTTTTAAACCTGAAGACCGTAATTGATATTATCCAGTCAAAAATGCTATAAGAAAAATCAAATCGTTCTTTTCTAAAATATATTTTTATATCCATTTATTTATTATTCAAATCGAAAAAATAATTATTAAAATTAACAGACAGATTTAATTTAATTGCGTTTCTGAGTAACATGATATAAGATAGAATCTTATAACATGTTAAATATGTCATGTCTTATAACATAAACTGCGAAATTAAATAACGATTTTGATTTCTCTATACTCCTCATTGTTCCGTAAAAGCTTGTTTTAAATAAACCATGAACCATGGAGATAGATTTCCCCTTTAAATCATGTTTCCAACAATTCATGTTTTCAGAAAGTGACTAATTAACGCAAAAAATCTCCCATCAAACTCAGAGATTAAATTTTAATTCACTTTCAAACGATTTTCAAGCTTTTCGTTTGGATAAACCACGGAGTTAGGGAGTAGAACTCCTAGGAAAAAGTTCCGTTTTTCATTAATATCTCGACAACCCCAGGTCTTAGAAACTCGAAACTTGGACAAAAGTTATGGGGGGATATTCCAAGGCTATTCACCAAATTTCATTAAATTCGGTTCAGCCGTTTTTCCGTGATGATGAGACAAACGAAAATTTTGTTTTTTACTAATATCTCGAGAACTACTGGTCGTAGAAACTCAAAACACAGATATAATTTTAAGTGGGGCTATTTCTGGGCTACCCACAAAATTTCATCAAATTCGGTTCAGCCGTTCTCCCGTGATGGTGTGACAAACAGACAGACAGACAGACAGACAGACAGATTTTCATTTTTATTTATATAGATTTATATAGATTGTATTTAATAAATACTACTTTAAATCTACTATATAATGTAAGTATTTAATAAATACACTGGCTTCCAAAAGTTAAGCACGGGCGATTAAATAAACAAAAATGGAAATGTAAAGCTTTGATTAACTCAAAATTGTACATTAAGGTAGCAAATGTGTTTATGCATTAAAGAAAACAAGAATTATGTACGAAGATGAAAAAATTATTTACTTTTCGTAAGTTGTATGATGACGTCATATTTGGGTCATTAACAAAATCATGTTTAAAGGCAAACAAACCAAACAAAACTTACATTAATATGGTACGTGGCCGGTACATTTTGTAGTATAATATAATATTTTTATAGGTTCCCAAACAAATATTTTGCAATTTAAGTTGGCTTTTAAAATTTTATTAAAATTCTGTTAAATACAAATTACTTCTTTTAAAATTTTGTTGCTCATTTTGTAAAAATATTATATATTGAATTTTACTTTTACTAAATGTAGTTTGTTCCAGTATTTTTTAATATTATACTAAGAGATATTTTGTTAGTTATTATATTAGTGATTTTTAATAAACTTTTGTCCATCGACCCCCAAGCGACGTCAAGTCTGAATCAACCCCGAACAATATCATATCATCCCCTGCGTGTTGATATAGACCACTTTTGGAGACCCTTAATCTAAATTCTTCTTATTTTCTTAACTTTTAGCAGAAATCAAAATTCTAATAATTTACTTAATTTCTATAATTAACTTATTATTTTATTATTTCCTAATTACCCAATTTTCTATAGGAATTTTTTCTTCTTTGTAATATATCATATAATCAATAATTCCAAAATTCTAAATCAGTAGCCTAATTGCATATAAATCAATTTCTCATACTCTGCATATTGAGAATTGTCTTTCTCTCACATCTTCAACCAAGAGGATTGTGATATTGAAAATTTTCCTACGATCATGTATATTGGCTTAAGTGAAGATTAAAATGTTATATATTTATTTCAAATGGCTGATTTGTAAGTTTTTGACTTTTGTCTTAATTAGAATAAGTTCAAAATAGTTAGTTCAACCTCAAATAGTGTTGATTAATTGACGGGTTAGTCATATACAGCTGTGACACAGAACACAGAAACCGCCAACGTTGCTAGAGAAAAACATTTGACAGAATTTGAAGTTGATAAATTATGCATTTTAATGAAAATTTAATATATCAGTAGAGTATAAATCAGTATCTTTTACAAAAAATGGTGACTCGAAAGCTCGTTATAGAAGAAATAAGCTAATGTGCACGAAAAATGGCTTTCTCTCCAGATTAACAAATTTCTGTACTGTGGGTAAAAAGAACACATATTTAATCTTTCGCATGATTAGATCTCGCTAAACATGAAAATGTTTATTATCGGTACCGATTAAACTGAACGTACAAAATTTAATGGAAATCGGCTGAGTCTTCTGAGAAATAAAATGACCTTCTGCGAAAAAGTTAAAATGTTTAACATATCTAAATAAGCAATGTTAATTCTAAAATAATGTTGCCTGTTAACTTTTTTATAAAAGGACTTATAATTATCCCATTTTATATTTAATCGTGTTTGCTTTTATCATTTTTAGACAAAAATTCGAAATGCCTGTAAACGGCAGATGTTAGTGTCTTATAATGGATGGTATTTTTTTTAAATAAAAAAATTCTTATAACAGCAATTTTTTTTTATATTTAGAAACTTCATTATTTCTCTATAATGCTTTATGGTTTAAAAAAAAACACTCGACTAATAAAAGCAGTGTTTTTCAAATTTTAGGGAATACTTTGAAGAAACGGGTAGTTCAATTTTTTCGATGCATTTCCAAAATATAATCTGCAAGAGGCTAATGCATTTATTATATAACTGCCAATTTTTTTGGAAATACATAGCTGTTGAGCTAGACAAAATAAATGTATTCAACACACACATGTACACTAGCTTCCAAAAGTTAAGCACGGACGGTAAAATTAAACAAAATGGAAAAGTAAAGCTTTGATCAACTCAAAATTGTACACGAAGGTAGCAAATACGTTTATGCATTAAAGAAAATAAGAATTATGTACAAATATTAAAACAAATATTTACTTTTTGTAAGTTATATGAGGACGTAACATTTGGGTCATTAACAAAATGATGTTGAAAGGCAAACAAACCAAACAAAATTTACACTAACATGGTATGTGACGACTCCGGACCTTCACACAAACTTTACAACGATTTTCCATGCTTTCAATGAGGTGATCAACCATCGCAGATGCGAACAATGGCCATTCCTCCAATAGGGCAGTTTCCAACTCTCTGAGACTGGCTGGAGTAGGTAAACGTGCAGAGACAGCACGCCCAAGGGCATCCCAAAGATTTTCAATGGGATTAAGTCGGTGGAATACGCCGCCCACTCCATGCGAGAAATGCCCTCCCTTTTCAGGTATTCGTTAACGATATTTGCTCCATAGGGACGGGCATTATCTTCCATAGGGAGGAAATCAGGACCAACTGCTGCAACATAGAGTCTTGCAATGTGGTTTAGGATTTCATCCCGAAACCGCCAGCCGTCACAGAACCGCCTTTAAAGATGTGCATCTCTATGCGATATTCCATTGAAATTCCAGCCCACACCATGCCACTGCCACCTATGAATTCTTAATGTTAGATGATGCTCATGGCCTGATTGGCTACTATAGCAATATACCGATCATCAGAGGGGGTGGTAACCTTTGGACGACCGAGCACAGGTCTCCTGACAACTTTTTGACTTGTTTGGAATTGTTTCCATAATCGAGAAATTACCGAATGATCAACGCCAAAGAAAATAGCGACATCTTTGATTGACTGTCCTGCTTCAATGCGCCCAACAGCACTTCAGCGCTCACTATCTGTTATTGTCTTCTTTCAGCCATAGAAACACGAATATCATCAAAAATAATCCTACAAAAGTTATAAACACTTCGTATCAGCATTTAAATGCCCTTCCTCAAACCCTTCAGAATGCTGGCGTCTTCAACGACTGCCTAATTAGCATATATCCGGACAGTCAATCGTGATTGGCTGTAACATACGCTATTTGCATACTGCTATCTACATCCGCAGCGATTTTCAGCCACTCAAAATGAAATACGCTTTAAGCAAATGAAAATTTGCATTGCGTGCTTAACTTTTGGCAGTCAGTGTATAATGAAGACTATGCAGTTTTTATTTCAGAATTTGATTTCGGTTGCAGGCCATTTTGAAAATAAAAGGCCAGTTTCAAAGTTTCAAGTTGTATCGAAATATAATCACCAACAGAATTATGCTCATGTGGCTTAACTTAAAAATTTCAAGAAATTTTGTGGGATAGTTTTTAGATAGAGTGGATATGTACATTGCACGCACAGGTTCAAATTCAAATAGTTTAATCGTATTCTTGAGTGTAAATCCGTCAAAACATAGAGTCCCAATTTTAGACCACATTCCAATGTATTACCATGTATTGCAGGGAAAATAAAAATTGCTAACATTTCCTCCAGGTACGTAAAGATAACAATATACAGGAGGATCATAATTGAAGTTAACAATTAAAACCTCTCTAAATAGAGAACTCCTGGAGGTAGAACTTCCAAACTTGGTGTACAATCTGTTGCGGAAAAAAAAATAATAATAATATTGCTTCCATAAAAAAAAATTGAGCTACAGTTGCGAAACTCGGCATGCAAATGTTGATTCAAGAGTTATGCAAATGATCAAATCGTCAGCGCCAATGATGTTATAGGGCTCATGTAAGCATTTAACAACTGGCGTCCTTACTCACGGACAATTGGAACTGGATTTTCTACTTTGATACTGCAAGTTGCGTACAGTACCTTTGAAACATACTCAATGGAGCTACGAACAATTGTCGTATGTAGAAAGAGGTCGTATCACAGGGGCCTAAATGAAGCTGGTTGGTCCAACATTCGTATCAGTCACCATCTTGGTCGGATCGATATGATAGTTGTTCGTTGTTGGCGACAGTGGATCAGAAAAGGCACGTGTAACTGTCGCATAGACTCAGAACGCCTCTGACAGATCCAGAGGATCGTGCAGTCAGGCGTGGAGTCACTCCCATACCAACGGCGTTCGCTATCAGCCATTCAAAGGCATTTCTCATCTTCCATGCATCCTGTATCAAGAGATACTATTCTGAGATGACTAGCAGAAGGTCTGATTAGGTGTTGACGTCCATTAAGACGCCTACTATTATTTTTATTGTAGAAACTAAAAGTCTATGGCTTTTTTCTATTATATTTTTAGAGGTGGAAACACTACGTTCAGTGGTTTTCTATTTAGAGGGATTTAAAATGTGAACTTTGTATGTAAGCGTATTTAACAGATGAAAAAATGCATTAATAAATTAGAGATATGAATTTTGTTATTATTTTGATAGAACACATATTTCAAGATTTCGACAGTGTGTTTTGAACTTTATTGAGTACATTTGAATTTCATCACGGAATACATATCTCAAATTGTATATTCCAAATAATTATATTCTCGGAAAAATGCGATTCTATATCGAGAACAAAGTCCTCCAAAAGTCAGATGCATATTATATACAAAAGGAACATATACTTTCGGTATTTGGCTGAAGTAAACAATATTATTTCAATGATTGAGCGAGATATTATTAATAAAATGTTAGAATGGGACCGCAGATGTTTCATTTACAATAGGAGTACATTTCATTTCTATAAAGAGAAATAACTTTATTGCAATTTACACTCTAATAAAAATGATGTGGTTGCGGTTAGGAGAAGAGATGAAAACTACCTTTTTCGAAAGAATTTTTTTTAAATTATTTGCATGATAGAAGTGGTGTGTTGGTCGTATGTTTAGATGTCATTAAGGCGTTTGAGGCATTATTCCTTGTTCTGTTCCAACCGTTATTTTGATTTCAAAGTCTATTACTCCCAAATATTTCTAAAAGGTTGATTTAATTTTTACAACTTTGTTAAATTCAACCGCGAAAGATAGATAGTATCAAATTACATACAGTCCACCTTTGTATAAACAGTTAACACTCTGAATTCAATGTCATAAGTATTTGTCTAAACTTCTTGGAAATGGCCTTAAGCACCAAACGATCATTTATGATCGTACATGATCAAGTATGAGATCATGTATGATTATGTATGATCATCTTTGATCACGCATGATCGTGTAGGATCGTATATGAGCCAAACGAGTACAACCATGTATGCTCGTAGTAACTGGGGAATACTTTGTCCTTATTTGTACAAAACAAACGAAGAGCACCGAAACCCTGTTATTAGTATAATAAAAACCCCAAGTACAGAAGTGATTTTCTAACATAAAACAACTGAATAAAACATAAGTATAACCCTCTGATACTTTGGTAGTAGCTTTCGGATGATATATACTTTATTTGAAAATATACGAGATTTGTGTCAAGTATATGCATTGCATTGTTTAATAATTCAAAATCGGAATACAATCATAATGTTTACCGATAGAATTGTTAACAGCCAACACGAATATCTTGAGTTAAATATTAATAAGATAGAGTTAGCAAAATTGTGATGCCTTAAATAATAGACAAATTTTCACTGCACCCAATAATGTATGCAAACGTTTAGCTCTCTTATAGACAGTCTTATAGGTAGAAGACAAAGCAAGTTCTTATATTGTCATTAAATATTTAAATATTGTTTTCATTACTTTTTTTAAATTAATAATTTATACTCATACGCAGATGCTTGTGACAGCGTGCGGCTGTTCAAAATGTGCAAATGGGTGTTTTTCGAGTAAAAACTTGATGAGCGGAACTTTTTGCCCTCAATGCTCGTCATATTTACATTTGCTTTTTATATTCTTTGCGAATTGAGCTTTCAAATACGTATCAATCTCCATTCATATTGTAGGCCCCATCAATAGATGTAATATCAGCGCCACATATTCGCTCTTTTGTAAGTATAATCCTATTCATTCATTACAGTATACACAGTGTTGTTGTTGAGATCCAGACCGTACGACCTACCAGAAAGGTGTAAGGTAACTGTTTGGACGGCCGGGAAGTGCCACCCAATTTAGACCGGAACCCAGTGGGGATGGCATCTACAGGGACCGTACCCTCCTTCCCCTACTACCAACCTCTCGGAAGGACTTACGGACCCAGTTGTTTAACGTGATCGTACTCCGCATGATCACGGCGGCAGTTGTGGCAGCATACAAATCCAGCGCGCAAACCACCGGGCTACCGCGCCCGAAATGTGCCAACAGCACGCGGTGTTCCCAGGTGGCCACCCACCCAAGTACTAACCGCGCCCGATGCTGAATGACTTCGGTGATCTAACGAGAACCGGTGTTTTCAGCACGGTACGGCCGTTGGCTAGTATACAAAGTGTGAAAGCCCCAGGCCGTCCGATATACAAAGTATACAAAGTGTGTGTCGCGAACGTTTTGGTATACTCGACAGAGAAGACAAAGTTTTGAAATCAAACACATTTATTAAACATGAAATAACAAGGCAGTTGATCGAAACAGTGGAGTACAAGCATTTCTCGCAATAACTCAGAGTTACACTCGGTAGGGTGACCATTAAGAACACCCCTGGAGGAAGAGGAACCAAGAGAATACACATATTTTCTGATACATAAAATAAACACAATATTCCTCATATTATACTTGACATTTATATATCACATTTGTATACTTTGAACATATACGACATTTTCATATAACATCAGCAATGACTCGATACTCACGAGGATTTGACAATTAACACTCTATTCGTTAGGTGGAAGACTAAATATATATAAAACTTTACCTCGTCTCTTTTAAATATAACATTTACAATTCTGTACCATGGGAAAGGATATCAGGATGGACTCTCGGCATAAACTCATCGAGATTCTTGCGCAGAACAAAATCCATAATGGTCGGGAAACTTGACTACACAACATCATGCTGGCGGAATTCGACATCTTGGTTGGTTACGGAGATTGGTTGATTCGTACCTTAGGACACAAGGAGGAGTCAGGCAAATACAAATCGCTGTAAAATGAGCTTTCCCTCTAGCCCTATTAGCGATTCAAGCCGACCAGTGAAAGAACCATTTTCTCTTTTCACAAGACTCATTATTCCATTACTACCAGGCTGATTCATTTAAAAACACGAGTGACTCATCTCTGAACCGAGCCAAACGACTCTACGCACAACTTGTCGAACTATGTTACATATTTTAATCACATCCCTCCACTTTCAAAATTAATCCACCTTTTCTTAAAATTCGCGATCATACGCGAATCAAACACACACGTCTACATTTTTCCACGACTCCTTCCACACTGCTTCCAAAATCCTATTTCAAACGCGCGCGTGCGCAAAACCTGCAAGTTCCCAACTAGTGACTGAGAAGCGAAAATACAAAACTATTACTATTTTTCTGGAACATAAACACTTTTGCGATTTTAGAGTTCACTTCCCTTAAAAGTCAATGTAATTGAAAACATGTAGAAAAGACATTTACATTTCGAAATTGACACTTTCAATCACACAGAAATAAAACAATACTTTAATATACAATTTTAACACAGAGGTGTGAAAGCCTTATCACAGTGTGTATTTATTCATTCGTAGTACTTTTCTTGTTAATCTCTCATTGTCCAGCGTCAGGATATCTATCATGTGTCATTCTGTGCCTACGATAAAAGTGATGAACACACATAAACAGTAGGCCTATAATATGTCTATCACATAAAGATGTCGACCAGTTATTCTATTAATTGCAGTAAATTTCAGTAATGTTCACTTGGGCGAAGATATTTCTATCGGGGGGGGGGGGGGGGGCTTCCAAAAATAACTAATTTTCAAACTGACTAACACCTAGATAGCGTTAATTGAAAAACCTTAAAAGAAATTATATAATTACAAAAATATAATAAAAGAATAACTAAAAGTATTAAAACACTTTCAAACTTTTGTGAATCCATTATGTGTAAAAAACCTTTTCCAATTTTATCACGTCTGAAACCTTCAACTTTTATTCGAGAAACTATTAACTGTTAAAACTATCTACTGCGCACTCTTTAGCAAAATCGAACTCCAAATCTTTTGAAAAGATCCTTGTGACATTAAACCAAGGTCATGTGCGAAATACTTACCCCACATTCAAAACATCCCCCCTCCCCCAAATGGAGAATTCAGAGTTTAATCTGAAAACGACAATTTACTTCGCTTTGAAATCTCACTCGGCATCTTTAGGCTGTTTAATTAAACTTCGCTCCTTGTATTAAGTTAATTCCTTTTTATTTTCTCAGGCTATCAGAAGTTTTCGTTTTTTTTTTTTTTTAGTTTTTCATAGCTTAAAGAAACCCTTGTCTTTATGAAAATTCGATAGATTGAGGGAAATGCTGAGACTGCATAAACAGGTTTTAAATGCTTTTTGAATGATGCTTGTGATGAGTGTGAGTTTTGAATGATGAGTGTGGCTGGTGGATAGATAACTCAAGAACGATTGTAGATATCACAAAACTTTTAATAATATTACTAAAAATTTAAAACTGGGTATATTTTCTTGAAAATCCAAAATTATAATAAACGTTATTTCATACTGATCTTGAAATTAATTTCTACGGAGAAACACATAAGGGAAATACTAACTTACCGTAACAATAGCAGTAATGCATACTCATAGAAACCTGCCTATTAGAAGATTTTTCAAATGTAGAATCGTCCTGACATTGCAGATAACAGCATCTATGGACCGGTTTTGCACTACAGTATGAGACAGTCTTTAATGGTATCAAAAGCAAAGCACTTATGTGCTATAATTTTACAATTCTCTGTGAAGATGAACAAATTCAGTTTTATCACGCAGCCGGCTTTCGTTGTGGTGGCATTGTAATTGGACTTCGTCAATTCTGCAAATCATATATAAATAAAATAATTTATTAATATTTATGAGCAAGAATGTATATCAGATGTTTGCTGCAAATATTTTAAATTTTGTGTTTACTATGATTATGAAGTACAAGTGTAGTCAAATTTTTAGTAGTCAGTATTGACACTTAGAGCCTAGAAGTGTATTTTGGCTAGATATTAACATGCCATTCTTCTCTACTTGTGTTTAAACTCCATTCCAGCATCGACATTTTGCAAAATTGGACACCTAGGTTGTACTGTACTCTGCATAATCTACTCCTGGTACTACAATTATTAAGATTCCACATAAAAGGTGATATCAGAATTTCGTGAAATGATCATAGGCTTTTTTGTAACAGTGTTATGATTTATTTCCACATTTTGTACTCAGCCCAGGAATGCGGGAGGCAGGAGTAGTCATTACTCAAAATGTATATATATATATATATGTGTGTGTGTGTGTGTATGTGTTATATAGCGATGCCTCTTCATAGACCAAATGGGACTTTGTGGCACCTTGGTGAATGCACATTTGACATGGGTTGTTGTTGAGACCCAGACCGTCCGACCTACCTGAAAACACCTGAAGGCCCAGGCCACTAAGGCTTGCAGCAGTTTTATGAGTGGCCGGGAGAGAGATCAGCCTAAGCCGACCTCTACGACAAGGTCACAGCTCCGACATCTTTTATTAAAAACTAATAATTATACATTGGAGAGATATTGTTGTAAAAGCAGTTTACAGGCAGTTTTACAAGCACCTTGCGATGAAGATGAACAGGAAAAGCTGAATGGCAGATATAAGTGAAAATATATACATATATACATGGAATAAAATACTGCGTCAGGATGTATAAACAGAGAATATTGTACAAAATATACACCTGGAACAGCCGAAAAGTCATTGACCGAGGGAGGAAATAGGTAATGGGCACAAACTTGTCACTCAGCTTGATCAGAAATTTCACTCGCGATGAGAACACAATTTTTTAGCATATTTGTCAAGATCTTATTTTTCCTAACACCCGAGAACCAAGTCGCGCGGAGGTGGCCGGGAGGGCGAGTTAAATGAAATTTTGAGGTAAATGGGCAGGAGAAGACGTAATGATCAACATCCCCGTAAGAGTTACAGGGGCAGTTAGGAGATTTTTTGCGTTTGAAATAGTATAGGTAGTCTAAAAAGGGGCCGTGACCCGTTAAAAAGTATATAAGATATTTATTATAAATTTGGAAGTTGGGATTAACTTTAGGGAGGTAATTTAAAATCCTGGCGGGGTCATGGGTACGGGGAGAGATATAATTATTAAGGAAAGTTTGCCAGTTATTTAAGAGGAAGGATTTACAGTGGTTAATTAGGTAAGAGTAAGGGAAAGGAATTAGAAGAGGTGTGCCAGAAACGGTTGCCTGTTTGGCTGCTAGGTCTGCGACTTCGTTACCTTGGATGTTAGCGTGGGCTTTGACCCAAGAGAGGTTGATTAGCGGTTTTGAAGCGAGGGCTGAGGATTTAATTTTGGATAGGAGTTTAGTTTTATTATTGGGAGATTTTAAGGCCGAAATAGATGATAGGCTGTCCGAAAAAATATTGACTTTGGATTTGTTTTTAGCAGCCCAGAGAATGGCTTGATTGATGGCTTCAAGTTCTGCTTGAAAAACTGTGTTCCCCGTTCTCAGTTTGTAAGTGAATGACTCAATGAGCCGTTCACGCTCGAAGACGCAAACGGAGAGACCGACATTCTCGTCAAGTTTGGAGCCGTCAGTATAAATGTTTATGTGCGAGAACGAAGAGGGGTATGAGGAGGGAAGGTTAATAATCCGAAGGGGAGGAGGCATGGCGGAAGTAGCGCAAAGCGTGTCAAACTGGTCAGCAGAAGGGAGGGAGGGATCTGGGAAGAAATTTATTTTTTGTTTCCAAAATTGGTATTTGTTGAAAAGGGTTTTGATAACTAGATGAATTGGTGGGATGCCAGTAAGTGAGTAAAGAGAGACGTTTGAAGTTGTCCGGTAGCCCGCAGAGATTTTGAGTAGAAATATTCTCTGGAGTGAAAGAAGTTTTGAGATTTGGACCTGAGTTAGATTTTTGCCCCAGACCCCCGAACCGTAGACAATGATCTTTTCTATGACCACAAGGTACCAAATTTTAAGTAGGGATTTATTGACTCCCCAGTTGTTACCTGCGATTTGTGCAAAGGTTGAGGACAACTTAAAACATTTCTCTTTGAGGTAAAAAATGTGAGGGCTCCAATTTAATTTATCATCGATGATGATGCCTAGGTATTTTAAATTTTTTGCGATTTTGATTCGTTTATTATTAATTTTTATGGTGGGATTGCGAGCGCGTTTAGTTTTAGATTTGTTTATGACGATGCAACTTGTTTTATCGTGGGAGATCGAAAGTTTAAGAGAATTTAGTGATTCGGAAAGGAGGGCGAGAATTTGATTGGTATTTTGTGCAGTTTTATCGATGTCATTGCCAGAAGTGACCACGGCCAGATCGTCTGCGAAGGCCTGCAGGTAGAAAAGTTCATTGTTAAGTTTTAGAATACTGTTGAAATAGATGCTCCACTGGACCGGAGAGATAACCGAACCCTGGGGAGCGCCCATGGAGATTGATTTGGAGATGGATATATTGTTACCGGTAAAATAAACCGAACGGGCCGAAAGGTAGGAGAAGATAAAGGAACGGAAGGGAAGGGGAAGACCGATATTTTCAAGAACGGAGGGAAGGATGTTCCAATTTAGATTATCGAAGGCCCCGCATATGTCCACCGTGGTAAGGGTGACGTGCTGACCAGACGAACGAAGAGATTCGATGCGAGTGACAAGTCTGTGCGCAGCGTCCTCACAGCTGTGTAGCTCCCGAAATCCGAATTGAAGGGGATGGAGAGCATCTTCGGTGTTCAACCAAAAATTAAGTTTAATTGTGAAAAGTTTTTCGATGATTTTGCCAAACGTGGGGAGAAAACTAATTGGGCGATAGGAGTTACAGAGGGCTGGGTCTTTACCAGGTTTGCTGATGTAGAGGATTTTTGAGTTTTTTAAAGGGGTGGGGAAGTGGCATAGTTTGAAGATTTTGTTGGTAATTTTGAAGATAAGGGAAGGGAAAGATTTAAAAACGTTTTTCCATAAGTTATAGTCCAGATTATCCATGCCTGGTGCTTTGCCATTAGGGAGGTGGTTGAACACAAGAAGAAGCTCCTCATCCGAGACAGGCCCCAGCCCGTCGGGAGAGATATTTAGCAGCGGGAAAGAAGTATAGTCATTGTCGTCGTGGAAGCAGTGGTCCAACAAGCGTTTTACCTTTTCATGGTAATTCAGATTGATGTTATCGTTGAATTGGAGTTGGATGTTATTAAATTTTTTGTTCTTTTGGAAGGTGTATTTGAAGATAGAGCCGAATTTAGAGGAGCAGTTAGAGCAATAACTTTTCCAAGATTTGGTCTTAGCTTTATTAATCATTATTTTATATTTTGCTCTATTGAGCTTATATTTGATTCGAGCTTCAGCTATAGTTTCAGTGGACGCTGAGGCCCTCTCGAACGATTTGACTTTTTTATATAGGGCGTTAACGAAGTTGCGGAATTTTGCCAATTCAGGGTTCCACCACCTGAAGTTAAAGTTTTTCGTTGACTTCTTTTTTCTTATGAATTTGTAGGCACATTCCTGGGTTTTATTAATGAAAAGTTCAATAAAAGAGTCTAGGGAGGATGAATCGTTAATGGAGTTGATTGCAGATGTGAAATTTGGAATAAGGGATTTAAAATTGAAGAGAAATTTCCCTAAACTGTAGTTTGTTTTAAGAAAGAATGTGTTATCAAAGGAAGTATCTAAATTGAGGGAAAAGGATATATATTTGTGGTCACTTAGTGTGTCGTCCGAGAGGACCTCCCAGTTTTGGATTTTATCAAAGAGGCCGAAAGAAACGAGGGTTAAGTCGGGGAAGCCCTTGCCAGAGTGTGAAACGAATGTGGGACCACGCTTGGGATCATTTACAACAATGAGGTTGTTTTCGAGGCAGAAGTCTATCATACAGTACCCCCGACGGTCAATGAAGCCATAGCCCCACATCTGAGCCCACCGTCCGACCTACCAGAAAGGTGTAAGGTAACCGTTTGGACGACCGGAAAGTGCCACCCAATTTAGACCGGAACCCAGTGGGGAGGCATCCACAGGGACCGTACCCTCCTTCTCCTACCACCAACCTCTCGGAAGAACTTACGGACCCACATGTTTAACGTGATCGTACTCCGCATGAACACGGCGGCAGATGTGTCAGCGTGCAAATCCAGCGCGAAAACCACCGGACTACCGCGCCCGAAATGTGCCAACAGCACGCGGTGTTCCCAGGTGGTCAATTTGACATGGGTTGTAAATGTTCATAAAATAGTTTTGTAACAAATGTCAAAGTTCAAGCTACAAATCTCTAGAAATTTATAGCCCCTGTCAGGTGTGGCTCTCTTCGTGGTCAGGTCCGGGACCACCCGGTCTGTAGGAAAACTTCCGGTCCTAAATTTTTAGTGGAACGCATAAAAAATGAGCGTCACATCGCAGACCAATAGTGTGAGTCGAAATTGAACCGCTATTTTTATTGCACTTCGTGAAATATCGTATGGGAAGACGGGGGACTTCCCCCCTAAAATTTTGTTACCCTCGTTTCAAAAATCTGAAGGGACTTGTAGAATGTAAAATTTAGATGCAATTCTGATCTCGAGAGAATAGCTCTCCAAGTGCGTGGCACTTGTTTTTTGAAGCCCGATCTGGCATGCATTTTGATGCATCTTTAGGCACGGTATACGCGGCCCCTATCTAGGACGGCCGATGCGTACAGCAAGGAACCGACGTCTTGTGTCCGGTTGTGCGAGTATGCACACTCAGGCGTAGCTCCTGCTACCATTCAACATGATAAGTTATGGCGGTATACTTTCACACACACACACTTTCACACATACTTTCACACACACACATCACCTCAAAAATGTTCGATTCGTGATCAGGGATGCTTGAAACGTGCTCTCCCGTCGAAAACTCGAATTCGAATTTTCGATCCCGTCATAATACTTTCCTTATACATTATGTATATAAGGAAAGTAATACGTAACTGTATACTTACCAATAATATAGCTGGGGCTTCGATGTTCTAACGAATCACCGGACAGGAGAGGAGAAAGTGTTTGGGGGATTTTTGAGACAGAGCAGACTTTTTGAAAAAGAATTCGAGAGTTGATTTGAAGTTTCCAAAGTGAACGGTGTGGTTTGATAACGAGAACACCAAGTAATAATCCTCGACGTAGCCGCTGCGCCCCGGCCTACCAGCGGAGGAGCCTATTTGCATGGAACGCTCTCCCTCTTTCGTACTTATTCGCGCCTGTATAATGGGCCTATCTTTATTATGAGTTCGGGCCTATAATTAAAGAGGCTCAGTTATGATTGTCAGTATAATGTTATTTTTAACGCTTTACAATAAAGTTGAAAAGTGTTTAAGACTTTGTTCATTCTGTCTCTCTGTCTGTCTGTCTGTCTGTCTGTCTGTCCGTTAGCAGGATAACTGCCGTAAAAATGACTTAATCAAAATGAAATTTTAGTATGTTGTTCAGACGGTCTATAGGACCTATGGGAATATAAATGAATAATATCACCCAATTAGTTTGGACTGAACCCGGGTTGAAAAAATGAAATACATTGAGTCCTATGGGACCTAATTTTTCAAACATTTTTTAAGTGGATTTAAAATTCACAAATTGCTTCGAAAATTTTAGGTAATATACAAATTATTCCATAAAATATATATAAGAAAAATTCAGCAAAATATATTCAGTAGTTTTTTAAATAAAAATTAAAATAATAATTACACCTCTTATATGAAGTGATCACGTGACCATGATATGAAACGATCACGTGACCAACTTCAAAATATAATACGGCATCCATCAGCATACATCCATACGGCATAATCTTGTCTCAAAATCGTCATTTTTAAAGTTCTTTTTAATTCATATTGAGTGTTGTATTCGTCGTAAAACCTCTTTATTTTCGCTTAAATTCTGTGCATCTACATACTGAAACAACGCAATGACAATATATTTGAGTTTAAATGAGCATCCAACTTTGATTATTTCTATAACGAAGCCTATTCTTCACTTATGTGAAATGTAACCAGCAAAATATGCAGGATGAGTTGTATTAGAATTGCTGTATTTTTTTAACGCAAAAGTATTTAGATCATGGAGTCTGCATAGCTAATATGAATGAAATATTCATTGATTTTATACAGAGAAGGACGATTTTTTTCGAAGAAGTTTTAAGCATAGAGTTTAATTACTTGTAGTTCCATGGTCATAATTTTTAAATAAAATAAATTATTATAGTATTGTGATGAATGAAATGAATGGGGAAATGTTATGAATGAAATGCTGTTTTTATAGAGAGATCCAGGCGTGTTATTTTTTCTATGACGTCATTTGAATGAATTTCAGTCGTTTTCGATGAAGTTTTCAAATATAATAAATTATCGTAGTATTATGATAGTTTTAAAAATATTACCGAGGAATGCATTGCATTTTAGAGATGTTTAAACCAGTCAATTTATATTTTAATGCCGTCATTTGAATGAAGTTCATTTTTTCCGATGAAGGTTTAAGTTTTCAAATATAATAAATTAATGTAGTATTGTGATAAGTTTTAAAATAATACTTAGGAATGTATTGCATTTTAAAGATGTTTAAATAAAATTGCATTGGAGTTGGAAAGTGTTTCATAATCAATGCTTTAAGCATGATTGATCTTTCCTGTTAATTTTTAGTGTAAGCTATTGAGGGATTAAATGAATGTATTTTTATGCAGAATGAGGTAATTCAAATATTTAGAGAATATAATATAAGGGGACTTAGAGAATTGAATAAGAACGATTTAGGAAAGCATTAATAAGCTGAATATAAGGTAGTGAAGCATAAGCTAGATATGTCAACTAGTATTGTGTTCATATATGTTAATTGGGATTTTTAATTTTTGATCTTGTAAATAAATTGATATTGTTTTCTAATTATTCGGTGTCCTTATTATCCAATTATTTTAGCACAATTGATTTATAGGTAAGGTTTTTCGATGCGGTCAATATCGAGTCTTGTGAAAAATGAAGATTAACAATAATAATTTGCATCTTGACCGGGCGTGTGGTGAAAACCCAAGCATCGCCTGGATATATGTATTTTGGCTGAACGCTAAAAGGCTGTACTTGACGATTTGAATTATATTTCAATTCAAAGAGGGATATCATCTTAGGATGAATTCCGGGAAATTAAAAGTCTTCTCATACTAATCTGAAAACGCAATTAAATCAATTATGTCGTTTGTCGTTCGAATTTGTTCAAGGAATATCCTAATCCTTATTTTAGAAAATTTTCCATGTGGAGATTGAGGGCGATAAGTTTTTTACTTCCAAGATATTGTTGTGGCAGATATAAAATCTGATATAAGTTAGCTGTAACATTATCTACAGAGTCAAATATTTTTCTTTCTATATTTAATTGAGCTGGATTTATCGCACATAGAATAGTTTTAAAGTCAATATTTTCTTGAAACTACATCAAACTTTAAGCTTTGATATAAATTATTTCTCAATTCGGTGAATTGGATCATTTTAAAATAACCCCACCTCGCCCCATGAGAATTATCTTGAAATCGGTTTATCCGTGAGCAGTAGAAATGGATTTTTGTATAAAAGCTATTTACATCAACATTAAAGAGTGTCTAAAGTATATAACATTATTATTCTGACTGTGTTTAAATTAATGTATTAATAATAAACTCACAAATATATTTAATCACAAGCATTCATAGTAATCTAATAAATCAAAAGAAATAGTAAATATTTTACTACCACGTATTACTTAACTGCGTAAAATATTTTGCAATTATAACATGTAGAACATAGTTTCTGGCACAACCCTATCCATTGGGAAAAGGTAAACTTGCACAACCACAGGCCACTCTTGTTAATCTAATTAACAAACTGCATAGACTATGTCCTAACTCGTAAATATTTAAAAGCGTCATGTCCTTGGAGGTTTATAAGAGTAGAAACCACAACACTTAAATTAGAATGTAGGACACGAGAATAATTCATTTTACAGGTCCCAGAAGGTCAATCTTGATGGAAACAAAGCTTTAACACATTTTAAGCACTCTTTGAAGCGGAAGTACCGGATATTTTATTTTACAGATACACGTCTACAAGGGATTTTCATAAGACATTTATTCTAAATTAATTTCCATAGATTGTATACCAAATAAAGTCACTTTTTCTACAAAAAATCCAATATTTATGATAGTTAATATATATGTGCGTTCCTCCATAACGGAATTTGATTATGACTTAAACTTTAATACTTTAAATAATAAAAATATTAGTGGTGATTAAATACCACGTATTTGAACTTAATAATTTCTTTTTCAAATTTTAAATTAAATGTATTCTGTATTTCAATTCTAATTGAACTGCATTAATTGTTGATATTTTTATTCTTGAATATTTTACATTGTGGCTTTGGTTCTTAAGCTTTTCGCAAACCACTTTGAGATTTCGCAACTTTTTTGGAAGTAGGTTTTTAACACTTTTAAATATAGTGGAAATAATATAAAATATCACACCCACACACATATAGGGCGCGGTAGCCCATTGGTTAGCGCGCTGGAGTTGCACTCGGTAGGCCCGGGTTCGATTCCAGCCGCTGCCAAAACTGCCACCGTGTTCATGCGGAGTACGATCACGTTAAACATGTGGGTCCGAAAGTCCTTCCGAGAGGCTGGTGGTAGGGAAAGGAGGGTACGGTCCCTGTGGATGCCTCCCCCACTGAGTTCCGGTCTAAATTGGGTGGCACTTCCCGACCATCCAAACAGTTACCTTACATCTTGGGGCGCGGTAGCCCATTGGTTAGCGCGCTGGAGTTGCACTCGGTAGGCCCGTGTTCGATTCCAGCCACTGCCAAAACTGCCGCCGTGTTCATGCGGAGTACGATCACGTTAAACATGTGGGTCCGAAAGTCCTTCCGAGAGGTTGGTGGTAGGGGAAGGAAGGTACTGTCTCTGTGGATGCCTCCCCCACTGGGTTCCGGTCTAAATTGGGTGGCACTTCCCGACCGTCCAAACAGTTACCTTACACCTTTCTGGTAGGTTGGACGGTCTGGGTTTCAACAACAACACCTTTCTGGTAGGTCGGACGGTCTGGGTTTCAACAACAACAACACACACACATATATAATATAATTACACCCATGATGGAGGAAGAGATCACGTGACTCATTGCAAAATATATAGCATCATTTTTTTCTGCTGTGTAAAGATCATGATGTTTAAAGATCGTTTAAATTTATATTTAGAGTTGCATTCGTCCTAAAACTGCTTTATTTTTGCGTATTATCTGTGTATCTAAATTCTGTGCAAACGTAATTACAATATTTTTTATTTTAAATGATCACTAAACTTTGATTATTCCTACAACGAAGCCCAAGTCTAACGCTAAACTATAGCATGCAGAATGTAAACAAATCAAGCGATTAAAAGCTATGTTGTATAAGAATTGCTGCATTTTTTCACGAAAAATTATTTAGCTCTGAAGTCTGAAATATGAGTGACATGAATGAAATATTCATTGATTTTACATAGAGAAGCAGACAATGTATATTTCGATGACGTCATGTGAAGTTCGTTTTGCGTAGCTAGCATTGTCTTTTTCGCTGAAGTTGTAAGTCTACAGGTATAACAAATTACTGTATAATTTCAAAACTATCAGCTCTGAATGTATCACATATTAGAGATGTTTAACTAAAGTTGTTGGAAAGTATTTCATAATCAATGCTTTATGCAGGATTAATAATTTTTTTTTCCGGGGGGGGGGGGGGGGTCTTACCATTAAAAGTGGTAATCGTGTAAGATTATATATTTAATACAAATAACGTGTATATTGCTAATAAATACTAAAATATAAAAAGTTCCCATTTTCCACAATATTATCAGAGTAAATGATCACAGTTTCGTTACTGATAGTGATGTAGCACCTTGCTGAGCAGCATAAAAGCGTCAGGTCGAGGAGGAGCGATACCACAGCTAAATTGCAGCGCCATTGATTTCAGGTTGTAAAAATCATCACAGTATGTCAAGAGTACGTCGACGTACTGCATACGTTCAGTTGTCATCAACTGAAGGGCAACAAATCATTGTTTGCTATTGTATGCTATTGGGTCGTGATGTGAGCACAGTTCAATAGTGTGTTTTACGGTTCGTAAGAGACAACGAAATGATACGAAGACCAGGTAGTGGGGATTCCAGGTGTACCACACCACGTGAAGATCGTATGCTTCTGACAAGCGTTGCGCGGGAGCCGTTTACCACAGCAACCGTGTTACAACGGCATTTATTCCATACTACAGGTAACGTGGTTTCGACGCAAAAAAATTGAAACCGTTGGCATGAAGTAGCACTCCGAGGTAGACAATATTTTCTACACCTACCGTTTCATCGTTTTCGCTGGTTACGTCGCCTTCAGTGGTGTTAAATGAGACGCAATTGGTCGCCAGAATGGCGAAACATTCTGTTCACGGACGAATCCCGATTCTGTTTTGGCATGCCAGATGGCCGTACTCGCGTATGGCGGCGCTTTCAACAACGCTCCCAGGAATCTTTTTCTATCAGTCGCCACACAGTCCCCCTAAGTGGTACCATGGTTTGAGGTGGTATAACATTTGGTGGACGAACACCGTTGATCCACGTTTCTGGTAGTATCATGGCACAACGATACATCTCTAACATTGTGAGACCTGTGGTACAGCCATATCTGTCAACCAGACTCCTTTTTCAGCAGGATAATGCCAGGCCACATACTGCACGGGTAATTTTTAATAGTCTGCAAGGTTTTGATATCCTGTCTTGGCCAGCATATTCTCCCGATTTGGCGCCAATTGAGCATATCTGGGACATCATGGGCCGCAGATTAAGATAACTCCCAATTCCATCAAACCATGTTCAGTTACAAGCGCAATTGCATGCTATGTAGAATGCCATCCCTCAGCACACCATTGACCATCGCAATGACGGGATGCCTCGTCGTATTCAATCCTGCATAGCCGCTCTCGGTGGGCCTATTCCATATTGATCGAATTTCAATAAAGTTCCATGTTTTCATTTTCCAGGCATGATTTTTTGATCATTTGCACATCTCCATATCACAATTATATTTTGTAAATTTCATAAGGAAACATCAATTTCTTCATGGTGTTGCGATTTCAGTTGTGAACAGTGAAATTTAAATCTAATATTGATTTCATGATAATGCGAGGCAATAAATGTTAAAACAACACAAAAAAGAAAGTTAATATCTACTGAAAATGACGTCCCATAAAAATATGTTAATTGTGATATTTAAATTACCTTATAATTATTCTAATTATATGACAATGTCATGCTAAAGAAATAAATGAATATCCTTGTTACCACCGACACGTTTTCTCAAATCTGTTAAAACACAAATTTACAACCAGAATCAAAGTTCTTAAAAGGGGGGGGGGGGGATAAACAGCGCGAAAAACATTTCCTGATTGTGCTGAGAAGGCAGAAGGCAGTTGTTACCACCGTAAAAACTAGTTTTCCTCGAAAACCGCTTCGGAGTTTAATTAACTGCGTGTGAAGTGGGATGCGGGCACGAAAAGGGATATTTCTGATGAGTTTGCATAAACTATGAAAGGTGTGTAAGTGGATAAACCGCCAACAGCTGGGAACTATTTCGAACTAGAATTATAGTATGTGAAGGTAAAGGATTTCATTAGATTTAAAAGGGGTATTGTTTGATTGCAATGAGTATTGTGTTTGCAAATCATTTGTCTGTATTCTACCGCATGATTTTCACTAATCAACACAAAACTTTAATTTACATTGATGGTCAAAAGTTAACCAACAAAGTGAAAAATCTGATGTGGGCAGCACATGACTTTCCCTGCAGACTTATATCCACGTTCTCTTCATTTTATTTAAATTTAATTCACTTTTAATTCAATTTTCGTTCTCATTTGGTAACTGAACCTATTTTCAAAGGTGGTTTAGAGAAAATACGAAAAACTAAAATATTTGGAGAACGGCTAGTCTTAGTGTAATGGAGTTGGTCTTATTCTTTTCTTCGTTAAAAATTACGTATAAAACAAGTATTTAATGGATATATTTGAGTATACGTAGTGTTTTTATTTTAGATTTTGGCAATTTTTGCGGGCCATTTCGAAAAAAAAAGGCAGGTTGTTCTTTTCCGAATCGTACCAAAATCTAATCTGCACCAGATCATCCTACAAGTGACTTATCTACCGAATTTTGTGGAATTTGGTCAATTAGTATTTTATCTAGAGTGGATACATGAAATTTTTACTGGCCATTTCTCAAAAAAAGGCGGGTTTTGTTTTTACAAATTCTACCAAAAACTAATCAGCACCAGGGTCTCACGCAAGTGACTTACATACCAAATTTTGTGAAATTCGGCCCATTAGTTTTTGAGTTAGAGTGGATACATACATTGCACAGACAGACACAAACACAGACACACACACAGACATACACACGGACGTCACGCTAACAATAGTTTTTTCGTATTCTAGAGGTCTCGAAACGTGTAAATCCGTCGAAAACTTGAGTTGCGATTTTCGGTATGATTCCAATACTTTCCCTATACATTACCATGTATTGCAGGGAAAGATAAATCTGATGTGGGCAGCACATGACTTTCCCTGCAGACTTATATCCATGTTCTCTTTATTTTAATTAAATTTATTTCACTTTTAATTCAATTTTCGCTCTCATTCGGTAACCGGACTTATTTTCAAAGGTGGCGTAGAGAAAATACGAAAAACTAAAATATCTCGAGAACGGCTAGTTCTAATGTAATGAGGTTGGTCTTATTCTTTTCTTCGCTAAAAATTACGTATTAAACAAGCATTTAATGGATATATTTGAGCATACGTAGTTCTTTAGTTTAGATTTGGACGATTTTTGCGGGCCATTCTGCATAAAAAGGCAGGTTATTTTTTTCTGAATCGTACCAAAATCTAATGAGCATCAGGGTGACCTATACGTGACTTATCTACTGAATTTTGTGAAATTCGGTCCATTAGTTTTTCAGTTACAGTTTGCGGTCCATTTCACAAAAAAGGCGGGTTCGTTTATTCCGAATCGTACCCAAAACTAATCAGCACCAGCCCCGCTCACAAGTGACTTACCTACAAAATTTTGTGAAATTCGGTCCATTAGTTTTTTAGTTAGAGTGGATACAAAATCTGCACAGACAGACAGACAGACACACAGACACACAGACACACACACAGAAGTCACGCTAAAAATGGTTTTTTCGTATTCAAGAGGTCTCGAAACGTGTAGATCCATCGAAAACTCGAGTTGCGATTTTCGACATGATTCCAATACTTTCCCTATACATTACCATGTACTGCAGGGAAAGTAAAAAATCTGATGTGGGCAGCACATGACTTTCCCTGCAGACTTATATACACGTTCTATTTATTTAAATTAAATTTAATTCACTTTTAATTCAATTTTCGTTCTCATTTGAAAACTGGACTTATTTTCAAAAATGGTGTAGGAAAAATAGGAAAAACTAAAATATCTCGAGAACGGCTGGTCCTAGTGTAATGGGGTTGGTCTTATTCTTTTCTTTGCTAAATATTACGTATTAAACAAGCATTTAATGGCTATATTTGAGCATACGTCGTTCTTAAGTTCAGATTTTGATGATTTTTGCGGGCCATTTTGCAAAAAAAGGGAGGTTATTTTTTTTTCGAATTATACCAAAATCTAATCAGCACCAGGGTGGCCTACAAGCGACTTATCTACCAAATTTTGTGAAATTCGGTCCATCAGTTTTTCAGTTAGAGTGGATACAAGCTTTTGCGGGCCATTTCGCCAAAAAAGGCAGGTTCTTTTAACCCGAGTCGTACCCAAAACTAATCAGCACCAGATTTGTGCACAAGTGACTTACCTACCAAATTTTATGAAATTCGGTCAATTAGTTTTTTAGTTAGAGTGGATACAAAATCTGCACAGACAGACAGACAGACAGACAGACACACAGACACACAGACACACACACAGACGTCACGCTAAAAATAGGTTTTTCGTATTCTAGAGGTCTCGAAACGTGTAGATCTGTCGAAAACTCGAGTTGCGATTTTCGGCATGATTCCAATACTTTCCCTATACATTACCATGTATTGCAGGGAAAGTAAAAAGCGGATAAAAAGAAAAGTATTTATTCGAATTTATTGAAATTTTCACAGTTCATGGGGTATAACAAAAGACACTACCGTGGAGAAATGCAAAGAAAATGATCAATAAATAATTAAATAATAGCGATAAACAACAACATAAGATATTTGGTGGCTAAAACAATTCATTGGTGCAGATCTGTCAATACAGAATATAATGACCTCTGTTGGAAACACATGCCCGACTACGTCGATTCATGTCCTGAATAAAATCATCAACGGCGGTTTGGGGCATCTGTGCTCATCACACAAAGCAGACATGATCTTAGCTCGTTAAGGGTCCGGGGAGGACCATGGAGAGAACTTGAATGACTCCCAAACATGTTCCATACATGTTCGATGAGATTCAAGTCCGGTGATTTCGATGGCTATTCCAAACGAAGCAGTGTTTCCGATTCTAAGTACTGGCCGATCATTCGAGGTCTCTGAACTCGCGCATTATCGTCCATAAACCTTGCATCAAGACTCATAGCCGCAAAAAATGTACGAACATATTGAGCACGGATGCCATCTCTATACCGCATTGCACTTACAGTACCGCGAGTGACGATGTGGAGATCAGTGCAGGCCCGACAGCAATCCATACCCAAACCATCGAATCACCGTCACGAGAAAATTTCAATTTAAGCGGGCTCAGCTGTGCGAGGGCTTAGTGGGACACAAACCACTATGAGTTTTGCATGCAGATGACCTGCATGTAGTCATCTGTAAACAGTTTGCCAATATACAGCTCTACCTGCCAACGCTGCAAGGTCGGTGACAAGCTGATGTGCAGTGATAAACCTGCTTGCAAGAACAGAAAACTGTCATCCTGAGCAGTTGTGACACTTGGTCTTTCACTTACTTGTCTTTGCGGCACTTTTCCTTCACTTGGATATCCGTTCCAGAGGCGCAAATGACGGAACGATTGACATTTAGGGCTCGGGTTACTTCCGACTGTTGCTGTTCCCATCGAGACTGCCTATTACCTTCCATCTCCTGGTGTCACTCTAATGATGTCGTATACTTTTTTTCAAAATTTGACTATTTCAATTTTCCATTTGGAATCCATAACGCGGAGATATAGGTTGTTTTATACCCAATACGTTTCGTTGTTATAAAATTTTGGTATGCAAAATAACTTCTGCTGGTTAGTTTCTGCATGCTTGCGAATCTGTATACAAATTTTGTGGCTACAAGTTGTTTCTTTAGCGAATGTGATAATTTTTCCTTTCGTTGCTTAACTTTTGGATATGAATGTATATAAATATAATTAAAAATTCGTTTGCATGTGTGTCTGTGTGTTTGTCTCATCCTCACGTGAGAACAAATTATGATGTCATTTTGTGGGTAGCTTTAAAATAGCCCAACTTAAAATTTAGTCCATATTTCGATTTTCAAGGACGCGAGTTTGTCGATAAATTAATAAAAAAGGCACAATTAAACTTTTAATAAAGATAGCATTATGCAGACTACAAATTTATTTGAAGAAAAATGTATCATGTTGCTTAACCACGGAATTAAATCCAATGTGTTTATACAGCAGACGATTGCTATTAAATCTTTTCCGATTTAAATAATTAAGAAATGCACATGAAAATACATTTTATCCAAATTGCAATTTTGACTGAATTATATCAATTGCAGCCTTCAGATTTACAGATTACGGGGATTATTGATATTTTCAATTTCTCACGCCATCTTTTATTTCAGCAAAGATGTTCCAAGCTCATATATTGCGTTTAGCTGTTGCAACACAATAAAAATGTACTGGTATATATCCTCTAATGCAATTTTAGAGCTTTCATCTTGGCATATTAACCACATTTCATATGTTTTGTAAATTTGTTTACAAACGGGACCAGGGTGTTTTATTCTGCAGATCTGCTTGAAGATAATTTTGTACAGCGCGAACTCAGTTTCTTATACTTCTTTTTAAGTAAATTAATTTAAGTATTTTAATAGAATGTTTTGAACAAAAATGTCATTTTGAGTAGTATAGGAATGTGCACATAATTGTGAATTTTAAGTTTTTCTATATTATGTATTCCGTATGAAGAACGGGTACACTGTTAGTTGCAGAATAAACATTTTATTCCATGTATAATATATACATACAGCTATGTGAAACTCACTGACAAAGGAATGAATGAGACATCCCAAAACTACTGAAGGTACATTTTCCACAGACGTGGTACTTGACCTATGATTAAGGAGAAATCTCTGAAATCTCAGAATTTTATACTAAAAATCTATAAATCGAGGATTTTGTTGTTGTAACATTCTTTCAGCTATTACTTGAGAATGGTTAGACACATGAAATTAGTTTTTATTCCATCCAGCGCTACAAAAAATCTAAGTTTAAATAATACTATTTGAGTACCTATCGTTCCTATTCGGAACCTCTCGTTTTTGAGATATTCTAATTTATAGTTAAAGAATATGACGCTTTTATATTTTATAATTCCAATTTTATACAGTTTTTATTCCATTTGTAACCATAGTATCAGAGTTACGCTTTTAATACTGATATCGTCTGCAGGCTATTCTTCTGTTCAAATAATTGGAAATATTTTACTTTAGTGAATGATTTTTATATCAAAGTGTCTGAAAACATTTAATAGAAGGCTACATATAGTGATAGCAGATGAAATATTTTTTACCTTCATTTCCACGTTAATATAACTGTAAAATGGGGGCCATTTTTTGGCTTAAATGTGAAAGGAGTTTTGATATTTAAAAATTTTATTAAGTGCGTAGAGGTCACATTTAGAGAGCACTAGCCATTTCGTTCGCACGGAGAGTGATTAAAAATGACTAGCACATAATATGGTGTCATAAGGTAAAATTGTCCTTATCCAAATTACCACTATAGGACTTACCTATGATGCCGTCGCTAGGGGTGGAGCATGTAAGCCCTCAGGTTCTCAAACTGGAGAGACGAACACACAAAATATAAATAAATACTCTTATCTAAATTTAATCAATTACTTTAATATTTACTTTCGTATATATACATGTAGAGAGATCTTGATTATTAAATTTAATCCTGCATCCTTCTGGACACATATATCTTTAACAACATTTAATCAACACATACATTTACAACATATAATTTATAAGACACATATATTTAGAACACATTAATTACTATTATCTACCGAAAATGTGAGTAGTTCATTTAGTTTCAATACACGAGCTCGTTATTGCGATAGGTTCATACGACCTTATTATTAATTACACGATAGGTACTATGAATTGTGTGCCTTCCTTAATCATTATAACAGATGAAACATATCCATACCTTCTGTTTGCTTGTACCTCGATAGTTGATGTGGCCAGCACTATATTGGAAGCCTGCGTATAATATTTTAATACGCCATTATTTCACTGTGCTCATTTTTCGCTCACACATCACAATTTTTGCCGATCCGCGTATCTTTGCGCGATCGCAGGAGATATCTTTGAATACAACTAAAAAACATCAGGTGCGGCTAGGACGCTGTCGAAATTGCATCTCGTGGAAACTTCTAGAACATTCTCGAAAACACTTTTTCTTTTCATCTTGTAGTGTCATACCTCGTCTTTTATTGGTTGTTGTGATGGAGGGGATGAGCGCTGCTTATTTATGTTTGGGTTGCAATTGGTTCCATCTGCAGCATTTAAATAGGTCATTATTTTGGTTGGCATCCGTAATTGAAATTACAAAATGTCGTGCACGCCGTACGACATATGGCTAGGATCTTTCTAAAGTTATGCGAGTGTTAATTAAATATTGCGTATATATCACATTTAGTGAGCATTAACCATTTCGTTCACACGAAGAGTGAGTAGAAATGGCTAGTATCTTTATAAAGTTATGCGAGTGTTAATTAAATATTGCGTATATATCACATTTAGTGAGCATTAACCATTTCGTTCACACGAAGAGTGAGTAGAAATGGCTAGTATCTTGATAAAGTTAAGCGAGTGTTAATTAAATATTGCGTAGAGGTCACATTTAGTGAGCACTAGCCATTTTGTTCGCACAGAGAGTGGTTAGAAATGGCTAGCAAATAATATGATTAATATCTTTATAAAGTTATGCGAGTGTTCATTAATTATTCAAGTAATACTCAATTTAGTTCAGGATCATACCTATACAAATAATCTCTGCAAGTAATTTAGTTCTGGATCTACTTATATAAATAATCTCTGCAATAATTTTTGCGAGTTAGAATCTAGCTAATTTATATTTTCACCACATGAATCAAAATTTTAAAAGAAAGAATATATATTTCTAGATATATTGATGATATAATTAGTGTCCATTCATTAAATTTTAAGTTTTACTATGCCACATTACCATTCATTTTCAATATATCAACTTTTATTAACTTTTTAGATTTAGTACAATGTTGAAAACTGTTAAAAGCAGTAAATTGAAAATAGTATATCCTTGAACATGCGGAATTTATTTCTCATTTTCACGTAAAATTTTATACAGGCAATGCCAGTTAATTTATGTAGTTAAGTACATTAATATTTTTATAATTATTTGAATTTACTGGAGCTCACACACACATAAACACACAAACCACCTATGTAAGTTCTCTCTTTTTATGCGAGAACCGATGTAATATAATAAGCACTATTCTAATATATACAGGTTGTCCCGAAAAGATTGAAACACGCTTTAATTCATTACCTGTTGACGATAACTGGGCAATGTAAATTGCAAAAATGTTGAAAGTAAGGTAGGAAATAAAACTATGTTAATGAAATAGTCCTTCCATTAATTTTCAAAAAGTTGCAATTTTTGCATTTTATACGATCCCCTTAGACAAATCTTACTCATCTATGTAATATAAATGTATATCAAAATATTTTTTGCATCAAAAAATAAAATAATAATAATAAAAATGCTAACTTTTAATAGGGGAAAAGAAAACTTATCAATGGAATTTATATTGCGATTTGAAACTCACTCAAATGTAATGTAACTGTGCCATTTGACCTATCTCAAGGATCTTATAGGAGAATCTCTATTCCTCAGAAGTTGATTCTTCTGAACGTGACAAGTAGAAAGATTTCGGCTAAGATAAACGGAGCTCAAAATCAAAGATACGCATATTCTTTTCAAAGAATGTGTTTCTCAAAAAATCTAATTTTTTGTCTTGGACAATTTTTGCACTTTTCTGTTTTCGTGGAATTCCTGAAGGAATATTTACGCAGAATTGGGTTTATGCCGGAATAGTGATCAAAGTCCAGACTTGTAATAAAATGTGACAAAGTCAAGACTAGTGACAAAATGTAACAAAGTCATGATTTGTGACAAAATCTGACAAAGTTAAGACTTGTGACAAAATCTGACAGTCCAGACTTGTGACAAAATCTGACAGTCCAGACTTGTGACAAAATCTGACAAAGTCAAGACTTGTGACAAAATCTGACAAAGTCATGACTTGTGACAAAATCTGACAAAGTCAAGACTTGTGATAAAATCTGACAAAGTTAAGACTTGTGACAAAATCTGACAGTCAAGACTTGTGACAAATCTGACAAAGTCAAGACAAAATCTGACAAAGTCAAGACTTGTGACAAAATCTGACAAAGTCATGACTTGTGACAAAATCTGACAAAGTCAAGACCTGTGACAAAATCTGACAAAGTCAAGACTTGTGACAAAATCTGACAAAGTTAAGACTTGTGACATATGTCATGGTAATAAACTCAAATGGCGTGAGAATTTTGAGGAATAAATAGAATATATTTTTATTTTCGAAACATACTTAGTCTATGCAAATGTTATTTTTTATGTAAGACAAAAACATCTCTATAAAAATTGATGGGTTTAAAATAAATTTGGTACAGTTATTGCTGTCAGTAACCGTGAAATGCTGATTTGAATTTCAGTGAGATTGGGAATATAATGTCGTACCACTATTTCATTTCTTAAGGAATAGTTATGGAAATATCCCTCCTTTGTGCCTAAAATATCCTGAGTAATATCCTTTTAAAATTTTAGATTTCTAGCATACGATTTTGGGGAATAACCGTGACCATATTCTGTCCGCACATAATCATGAACCACCTCTGAGGAAACATTATGCAAAAAACAAAAAAAGAATGTTCTTGTGTTGTTTACCGATCTCTGTTGACGAACATAAAAAATATCACCATTTTGGCGCGATTCCTTTTTCTCAATCTGAAAGTATATGGTTATCAGAAGAACGTGACCAAACAAAATGAAACACAAATCAATGAAAATAAAAGTTTAAATATATTAATTGCATAGCAAAATTGGCTCATTTCAGTAATAGTGTGCGGCACTGAAAAAAATAACTTAAAATTAAAAAAATCTGTTGTGTTTTATTCTTAATTAAGAATTCAGACTTAAAATTTCTTTGTTTTCGATGATTAATATTTAAAACAAACTTTGCTTACTTTCACTAATTTGGTTTTAACATTCTTTGTTTACTTTCACTAATTTGGTTTTAAGGTTTTTTGTTTATTTTTCGGTAATTTGAATTTCTTGAACATCATTTGCTTTCATTCAATTTAATACTTTACTTTTCAATAGTTTAATGTTCGAAAACTTTTTGTTTACTTTTGAATTTGAAAAGGAATCTACTTACTAATTTAAATTTAAAATATTTTTTTCATTTCAAACTTTATTATGAAGATAATAGCTTGCTTGGGATAATTCATAATTGGGTGCTCATTTTTTCTTTTGTTTACAGACATTTGAAAATTGGTAAACTACACAAGTACCAAAGCGTTTTCAGTTTTCTTGATTAGATCTCGAAGTGAAATCGAAAATTTAATGCTATGAAATAATAGTTTGAATCACGCAATTGATATTAAAATCATAAAAATAGCATTTTAACGCAGATCAGATAAATGATTTCAATTCATCGATAAATCTAATGCTAATTTAAAAAAATTAGTTTTTTATGATTTTTATTTTTAAAAAATTGAAATTTAAGCAAATAAAAATATTTTTTTTTCTAGAGCTGATTATGATAAAATGTGGAATACGAATGCATAAAAAAATTGAGTGGATCTTCATATTTCGAATACTTTATTTTGAGAATGAAAGTAAATTCATTAATACAGTCTTGTTTAAACTATTTTAGTCCTTAAACCTTTTTTTGAAATTTAATTTTATGGTGGAGCCCCAAAATGAGAAAAAGTCCATTATGGTCTAAATTGTTCTTCCAAATCTTACGCGTTTTCATGAAATCTTACGCGTTTCCAAATCTTAAGCGTTTTCATTCAAACGAAGCTATCACTTCGTGGAACCCTTGGAATACTATCGCGGACCAAGAGTTGGGGTTCAGCAAACACTTTAAACGCTTAAATACTGATTTAATAGATTGTCTATATGAATAAAATTGAAAATATGTCTGTAGGTGTAGTTGTTTGTGCGTTTGTCTCATTATCTAAAGAAAACGGCTGCACAGAATTTCACAAAATGGTGTTGTTGAGACCCAGGCCGCCCGACTTGCCAGAAAGGTGTAAGGTAACTGTTTGGATGGCCGGGATGAGTCACTCAGTTTAGACCGGAACCTAGTGGGGGAGGCATCCATAGGAACCGTATCCTCCTTCCCCTATCACCAATCTCTCGGAAGGACTTACGGACCCACATGTTTAACGTGATCGTACTTCGCGTGAACACAGCGGCAGTTTTGGCAGCGGAGGGAATCGAACTGGAGCTTGCCGAGGGCAATTTCCGCTCGCTAACCACTAGGCTACCGCGCCTCTAACAAAATGTTGTGGATAGCCTTAGCATATCCCCACTAATTTAGTCCATTCTAGAACCAGGGTTGGGATATTAAAGAAAAACGACCTACCATAGAAATAACAAAATACAGACAATATATTTCTACTAATTTACTTAAAGAAAATTATATCATGTTGCTTAGCAGTGCATTTAAATCAAATGTGCTTATATGACTAACGATTTTCGCTAATGTTTTTCAATTTACATAATTCAGAAATGGATATAAAAATCAATTTTATAAATGAACGGTATTGCATTTTTGACCTCATTGTATTCAATACGGCATTAGGGTTTAAAGATTAAGAGAAGTATTAATATTTTCGATTTCTTACGTCATTTATTTTATTTTGCAAATACTTTTCAAACTCGTATATAGTGTTCAGTCAATTAACTCATATCTTGTATTTAGCTAATTGTTGAAACAGAAAAAAGTAGAACGGCTATATCTTTTAATACAATTTTATCGCTTTCATTTTGGCATGTATTGATACAATTTCATATTTTTTCGTAAATTTGTTTACAAACGAGAGCAAGATGTTTCAATATTCAGGTCTGCCTATGAAGATAATTTTGTACAGTGAGAACAGAGATTATTGCGTTTTTAGAATTTGTAAATTGAATAATTTAATAGAATGTTTTGAATAACAATGTTATTTAGAATACTACAGAATTTTTCACATAATTGGGAATTTAATAGTTTTAATATTAGACTTGTATATTCCATACAAAGAAAGAGTATACTACTAGTGATAATATATGAATAAAATTATATTATAAACCTACTCCAACTTAAATACAATAAATCAGTAATAAAGACCAGCAGATATAAAACCAACAGTAAAAATCTGATGTGGGCAACACATGACTTTTCTTATATAATGCAATTAATTTACAACTTTTACAGTAAAAAAATAGGTTTTTCTTATAGTAGATACTTATATTCTTTCCAAGATATTGAATTTTCGACAACTAGCTGTCATTTTCACTGATTTGGCGTCATTTTTATCCATTTGGCAAGATTTTAGTAATTTGACAATATTTCAAAAACTCGCCAAGTTGGCGACATTCCCCCAAATTCATTGCCAAAATCTCGCCAAGCGTTATGGACGGAAATATAAGTTATTCTTATAACAGATAAATGACTATTGATGTTCAAATACAAAAGTATTACTCAAAGTATCTTTTATTATGAATGGAGCGAGCTAGATCCACGAGAATGATGTCACCCAATTTATCGCATGATATTACATATGAAAAATGAACATTTTTCTCAACAGTTAATATTTTTTTTAATTTATGGGATTTTTGATAAATTTTTATGCAAAATGTGCAATATATTGAAAACGGTTCATGCTAACTTTCAAGAGTTTTGCCAATAATTTTCTAAGGAAAAATTACATAAGAAATGTTTATTTGCATAACTTTAATTAAGGTTTTGATTTTTTGATGATTTTTTCATAATTTCACTCGACAATTTAGTGGAGGGTTCTGAACATTCGATTACGTTTAAAACCAATAGACTTCCAGTGTTCATGAATTCTGATTTTTGTATCAAATTTCATTCGAATCGCTCCATTCATTCGTGAGCTATCGTCTCTACAGACTCACACACACACACACACACACACACACACACACACACACACATCACCTCAAAAATGTTTTAATCGTGATCAGGGATGCTTAAAACGTGCTCTCCTGTCGAAAACTCGAATTCGAATTTTCGACCCCGTCACAATATTTTCCTTATACATTATGTATATAAGGAAAGTACTAACAATTAAGAAATCAAGATTTAAAAAGTACATAAATTGACAGAGTTGTTTCTCGATTTATAAAAGCTTATAAGACTGAAACAAAAATAATTTGATTTTTGAATATAAAAACTAGTTCTTGAATCCCTATTGATTATTGTGTAAGTATAGGAGTATTTAATATAAGAATAATACCTGGAATTTTCTTAATTCACTAAAAAAGTTTCATCGAAATCGTTTGCGTAGTTAGGGAATATTTTGCTTAGAAGTGTGTTTCTGCTTTTATCCTTTTATGTATGAGATAAAAAATACATGTTCTTATAACTAGCTACATGAGATAAGAACAAATATGAGCACCAAAAAAACTCTCTACTTTTGTCACATAATCTCCCCCTCAAAATCACATCTTCAGCCAAGCTCTTTGATTTATGATGTTTAACATCTTTCCTGAGCTCCTGCCATCGACAAGAGAGTAAATAAAATAGATGAACCATCTTGAGTATACCGATTATGCTGCTACGATAAATTCATATAAATCACATCTATACCTTATATCCGCAAAGAAAGTCATATATAAATGTGTGGCTAAATAAGTGGTGAATATATCAGTCAGTCGTTTTAGAAGTTCCATATGTCGCTGTTGAAAAAATATTTAAAAGAATGTATTCCAGTGAAAAATATCTGGAGAGTAAATCACCACTAAACTGTCTCCTACATTCCATATTCTATAGTGTGTAGTTTTATGTCCATTACAATCATATCAGAATGAATGAAATTATTTTTTTTTCAGATTTTATTACCACTTATTCGTTTGAAGTTGCAGTATCGGTATTTTGCAAGTTCTTATTTTCCCTGTTTTAAATGTGTTTCAGTATTGAATGTAAGTGTAAAATATTTTCTGTTAAATTTCGTCTGCGAAGAAAACCGCACTTTTGAATGTACCCGATTTCCGCTTTGGAGAGTCCGTTGGAAGTAGATGTATTACTTTTTCTTGTTTAATTCTTTCTTTTCGGCGCGCTAGTAAAAGCGAGTGTTTGATATGTATATGTAGTTGTGACGTCAGATTTTTGGTAGCAGTAGAGAAGGGACGCTGCTTTTTCTCGGGAGATGGAACAAAGGAGCTTAATCAGACGGTCATGTAAAGGTATGCTCTAAATTTAAAATCATGCAAAAATACAAAATGAAATTTAAATTTCCATCCACGGGTTTGTATTATAACCGTCATTTATCAGATAGAACAACCAAGATTACTGTAAGTACTTTTATTTTCAAAAAATGATAGATTAAAATAATCAAGGAGAGCTCGGCTCGATTCCATGAGTTTCGTTATACATCTAAATTTTGAAATGCCAAGCATAAATGGATAATAAGTAACTCTATTAATTTTTATTGAACTTTCGTCATGAAATGATTTACACAGTGAAAATTTATAAGTTTGTTTTGAGAACTATTTGGTTTATTTATAACAAAATTTAATGTTCTGAGTCAAGTGTCTTGAAGTAATGTCAAGAATGCAAAGTATGTTATGCACAGCATTCATTTGAATCAAGTTTAGCATTGAAAAGTATCTTGAACAAATGATTTGGTTATTAATATTTGTTTTATGGAAGTTGTAATGTTTATATATAACTTAACACAAAAATTAAAGATTTTATTTAACTTCAAGATGGTAATTAATTCATGAATTCAGGTCTCTTGCCATTTTATCTACAGTGTTTCAGTCATTGTTGAGTCCTGGCGCACAACATCAGGGAAGGCGAACCTGTGGGTTGTACTACCACTAACATATTGATTATACTATACATTTGTCCGGCCTGAATTATGAAATTATACTTTACAAATGAACTATCTCCTTGACATATATACTTTACAAGTAACTTTCATGATCACGCATTCATAACGTACTACGATTACATTCTTTAAAAGAGTTTTCCTTCGTGACTCAACTGCATTGGGACCCCGACCCTGTACCCTACCCTAATATCGGCCCAATATTGGTCTAATAATGTATGCCTTGACGTTTCATTGGCAGAATTTCCAATATAACGCCAATATTGGGGCCACATTTGACAAGATGTTGTAATTACAAAATTACGTCCCTTTGGCGTTACAATGGAATGATTAATTTCTTATTTGGATACATATATTGGCAATCAATGCTGGGTAAATATTGGGTATATATTGGCATGTCAATATTGACTATAAATAGTTAGACAATATTAGAATAATATAGGGTGCCAATATTGACCATACATAGTTAGACAATATTAGACTAATATAGGAAGCTAATAGTGACTCATTATTGTCAAAATGCATACATTTTCATATTTATCCAGTATTGGGTGGGTTTATATTAGCTGCCAATTTTGGCCCGCTCCTAGAAGATGAATTGGATGCATTTGGCTTATTCGTGCTAATATAATTTATTTTCATACAATTAACATCCACAGCGTATTTCAAATCATCAATTTTCCTTATATACTACGTACTACCATTTTTGTTCCGAGAACTATCATTTTCCTTCGGAGTTAATAATGCTACAGAAGTCGTCAAATTCGAATAATTCGAATTTTATTCATCAGATTAACTAAATATTCTGTCTTATTCTAGTTTTAGACATAATGCATCTACACTTAAAATTCGACAATATTACTTTGAAAAACATTACTTCCTCTGTGTGAGACCAGAAATAGATCTCACACGTGTTTTAGTGAGACAGTTTTATGCCAATTATTCATTGATCTGAAACTTCGGACAATACTTCCAGTCTGAATGACGCCAAGAAGGTTTACGACACGTGAACCCAGAGGTCAGAAAACCATAAATTTAGGGGCATCAAGACAGAGGGGGACGAGCAAACTCTTACGAAAATACATAGTAACGACATTGGTTGGAAAGGCAAGCTAATGGAGAAAGTGCTCACCCTGAATGCTGCAAATCAGAGAAAAGGGGGAGTGACAGTCCCGAGGCAAAAGAGCCACAACAGGTGACTTAAGGACATTAAAAAAATAACAGTCGACATATAACCTGAAAATACGATGACTTGACTTGATAACGACACTTGTGGAATAAGAGTATGACATTATGACTAGAACGATGATGATACTCAGTTAAAGATATATACCTATGACTTGGCGAATACAGATATGACTACGAGAATGACATAAGTGGAGTGTTTGAGTCAGCAGTACAATAGGATCGACGAATTTACGTGTCGAGCATTACACCACGAGTTAATGCTAGTAATAAGGACGGCATCAAGTACGTGCTGCTAACAAAGTCCAAGGCAGACTTGAAGGTATGTGTTCCTCAAATATGATATCTGGCCCTAACCACATTTTAAACATTTTCGTACTGGTCTGACATGGTTCCTCCGCCGAAATAATATAATTAATTGTGTAATGAATTTAACAAGCATTTTATGTTGTTAATAAATATTTTATTGTTAAAGTTAAAACAGTGCAGTCAATTTAGTACTATATTAATTAATTATTATTTCACTGAACTCGTGCGAAAGATAATAATTGGAGGGTTAATAGCGGCACATAATGCAATGTACTACAATTTAATAATAAGTCCACTATGCACGAGTTTACAGCCATGTTAAAAGATATAGATATTATGTTAATGATAATTAATCTAAAAGCCTAACTTTAACTATTTCGTTACCACACTCTGTACAATATTGAAAGTAACAATTAAGTAAACTTTTGAAGAAATGCATCTACACGTAAAATTTGACAACATTGCTTAGAAAAACATTACTTACTCTGTACAATAGTGAAAGTATACATTAAGTAAAATTTTGAAGAAATGCATCTACACGTAAAATTTGACAATATTACTTTGTAAAATATTACTTCCTTTGTACAATAGTATGAGAAAGTAAAAAGTAAGTAAACTTTTAAGGAAATCATGAATCTAGAGTTATATTTACTGTAAGAATTGCCCGCATGCTTATTTCATTAGAAAATTTTTCTCTGCTGATCCGTTTTTCTGTTGGAAACAAAGCTTTTACAACCCATAAAACTTTCAAAAACACAATTTCTATATTTGTACATAGATACTGATTATATATATTTACAGTTAGCTGCAAGCAATGCCGGATTAATGATTTTGAGGTCCCGGGTCAACTGTATTTTGGAGTTATCTTTTGATTGCGGTATAAATAACTCAGCAACTTAAATTACAAGAGGCTACGTCGGGAATAAATAATAAATCCTAAAAAACACAATATTGCTGATGAAGTAAATAATTATTTATAAAAAAAAGCTAATTTTCGAGAGTAATTTTCCCAGAGGTTTATGATTCCTGGTCATTACTAGTAAATTATCTCACTGCTCCTACTCACACACTCCTCGACAGAGTTGTTATCGTGCATAGCAGAGATTTCGGATCATAGGAAAAGTAATACAGTATCGAAAATGAATTGATTTTTAACGGGTAAATGTACTTAAAAAATATATTGAGAAAAAAACTATAAATAAGCAATTTTTATAAATGACTATAAATAAGCAACATATATATTTCTACTTATTCCGATTTCTTGTGGGATCCCCAAAAAGTTTGTAAGCCGGACTCTCATTTTACCAATGGTTAATATAATAGTCGCTATTGGTAGCAATTAAAGAAACATTATGGTCTTTTGCTAAAATTATCATTTACCTTTATATTTTGTGAATAATATAATTCTTTTATATTGTTACTGTGAATCCAATGCTCTAATATATTTTTTGTTAATCTATTATGTATTTGTATGCGTTATAAAAATAGACAATACGTAAACTAATAAAAATGCTGTAAGACATATAGTTGCAATATAGCAATTAATTTGTCACATCTGTAGCGATAAGACATTTAAAGTAGAAAATAATCCAGTGAGCCCAAATGCAGTGGTACTTTCCTTACGATGAGACTGGTCACAAATTTTAAAAACATTGTCCTCTTGTTATCCTTCCGAGACAGGGAGATGGAAGAATGTAATTTTACATGATTTTAAATCAAATATTGAGCAGTTACTTTAATAGATGCGGAGTCTACTTGTCATTTTTGGGGAGCGGCCAAACCGCTTGCTAATACAATCGCAGAGGCTGTTAGGAATTTCTAGAAGATGACATATGGGTATAATCAGAATGTCCTACGTCATTCAAAATGGCTATATCATATGATATGGAATCATGGTTACAAATCACCATTATACGAAAGAAAGAATCCTAAACACTAACATGTTATTTGGTTTTTCATAGACTTTGATGCGTTGCCAGCAATATTTTAATGATGACAGTATCTCTATATTTGGTGGAAGTAAAATATACGCAATACGAAGTAGTGAAATGTTGAATATTATTCCTAAATTCGATTTAGCCTCTGTGGCCCAGTTTGGAAATATGGGTTAAAAGAAATATGTATTTAGGAAGGGAGCAATTTAGAAAATTTTGAAAAAGGGCAATTTCTAAAACTATATTTCATAGATATATATTGATCACCAAATAATATACATTTTAAAAGGAGCTCCCATACTTACTGAATTTCGAAACTGCTAATTTGGGTACCTGCTGGAGAGTCCTCCTGTAAGCGAACAATTGGAGCTTTGTAGTTAGAATAGATAAGTACCACGTTAGAATACAGGGCCGGTGACAGCGTGGGAATAAGTACATTCCTAAAATCTGGTTAAATATCCCCCAGACACACCTCCTGGTAAAGAGCATATAATGAAGCACTCTTGATTTTCGTAGATGGGAATAAAATTTTAAAATGTAGGTCTCGATGAAAGTAGATGTCTTGTACCTAAAAGGAAATGAAGCGTAAACAACAGCAACGCAGTGGTTATACAACTTTTTTAAAGGACAGTGGCCTCCAGCGCAAAAGCACTCCATTTTGATCTATCTCCAGCCTCTTATCCCAAGTCTCTCTAAATATTCTTCTATATTGTCCAACCACATTTTATGCCGTCTTCCAGCTCGTCTCTTATCTCCAGGCATACCATTAAATAGTTTCTTTACGCCATCATCATGTTATCCATACTCTCCACAAGCTCAAGTTGTGGTTGATATTAACTGTTCAAATAATTCTCCCAGTGTTCAGTTTGTGCAAATACGCCGCATACCATTCACATCGATAGGAAGATATTCCTCAAAGTTTTAAATTTCCAAATTAAATGGGAATTTATATCAGCCATTGCCAATATCCATATATTTGCACCAAAGACTACTAGTCCAATAATGGCTTTATATACTCTCAATTTCAAGTTTTCAGAGACCAGAGAAAATTTTAAAAGTCTCAACAATGAGAAACCCCATCTATTTACCGCATCAATTCGTGCCTTAATCTATATACTATTTGAATTATTTCTTGTCAATATAGCTGCTAAATAGCGGAACTGCTTAGCTATTTTGAAATCCTGCTCATTTATCCTGATTACTTCCTCGTCTTTGACTCTGCATCTGTCTCTTGTAATGAAACGTAAAGCGTTGCAATTTCCCAGCTAGTGAACTGCAAGTCATCCACCGGTACTTAAATTATTCGCTTACCAAGAAAACTTTCCAAGCGGTTCAATGAATCTGGAATTCTTAATTGTACGAAAAACCTTTGCAACTGATGATTTGATGATGGCAGCGCAATATAGCCGACAAAAGTTTTTCACTACAAACAGCCTGCTTCAAATTTGTTATTACATTCTTATAATATATAATATAGTACAAGAGATTGTTGTTTGCACAAAACTTTTTAATTTCGAGATTTTGAGGCTCATATATACTTTAGAATATCCTGAGCACGTTTAGACTATTTTTAGAGTGATGTCCATCTACCTGTAGTCGATTTCTTTTGTACGCAATAGCTGGCTGCCACAAACATCAATGAATTTTCACTGAAAAAAAAAAACTTCACAACCACACCAGAACAGACAAGGCGTTTAACAATAATTGGTTGCATCATGTAACTCAAAAGATAAATCGTTCCAATTCAAGAAATATGAAAAAGGAGCGGAAAAACCCCAGTGCAAAAAAAGAAAGTAACAAAATTGTTAAAAAGAAAACTTGGTAAAATGTTTTTAATCTTAAAAAAGTACTTTCAATGTTTTACTTTTCCATTCTCCTTTCATTTATTCTACATCCTGTTTAGGCAATGATTTTTTATCTGGGTCATATGACGCAACTATTTATTGACAGACGTCATTTTGATTTTCTTGGTGTGGCTGTTTTACCTTTTATCCTAAAATAAATTGTTTACTGCCCTCAAAAACGGCTGATACTTCAAATCAACTGCTTATGCCAATATGTATGCCAATATGTATTTTAATTTCTATCCAATATATATATTTAACTGCTTATGCCAACAGTTGCCAATATGTATTTTAATTTCTATCCAATATTTATTTTATAAATAATAATCTATAAATACAAAATTATTTTCTTTCATAGAACAATATTTATTTTACAAATATCAAGACTTATACAAATAGATTCTGATCAGAGACAAATTGAGTGACTTTCGCTACATATTCTGAAAATATATCACCTTCAAAATCACGCCTTTCTCCAAACTTGATTTACGATGCTCATCACCTTTCACGATCAAGCCGTCAACAAACATAGTTAATAGAATTGATAAATCATCTTGAGTTTATTGATTGTACCAGAAAGATCGAACATCGTATTGATTGTTTGTTCATTTACATTAGATTCAAGCTGTTAAGAAAAATAGAAAGACAAATGTATTGCTATGGCAGACTAAACATATCGACTTGAAACTGTCTCGTCTGCTCAAGAAATTTTCGTGGTACTTTCGTCTGACGTCAGTTCAGACGTAGCGACTATACTTATGGAAGGGTCACAATACTTATAAATATATGGATATAAAGACAAATTGTGTGATCATGACTTTTGTCATTATATCAATTGGATGACCAATTAGATGACTCCGTGATTGGCGATACTGACGCAAATGAAAACTACCAATTGACAGACCTATAAAACTGAAACATTTGAAAAAAAAACACAATTTTCCATAAAAGCTGTTTACCTTTTCTTAACTCGATAAATCAGGTGTTTGACGATGTAGTATATTTATTCCCCTTGCAGTTATTTACTGAAATACAGCTATGCAGTTCTAGTACGTTAAACGCACACGATGTGCATTTAATACAACAGAAGAACAAATAGTTATCTGTAATCGCGCTACCATTGTGGATTACAGCCTATATGGATTGATTTCAAGTTTGTTATGCACTCGTCTGTAGGGAATAGACTATACCTACATTGATAGTAAGAAATCTCACCATGTGCTGGAATTTTGCGAATCAGTGGGCAACTGGTTTTGGGAATCTCTATAGAGATCCCCACATTCTGTCCAATGGGGTTTAAACTTAATATAGATTAAGCTCAGGTTGCGCCATGCAGAAACATCAAAGTTCATACTCGCAGAACATTACAATAGAAAACTTTTCTATTGTTAGGTTCATGCCTCCATTGCAGTCAACTATGCATTGGGGATGCCCTCTTTAGGAAGGCTTTGTAAATATGAATTTGGCCGTTGCTACTTCTTACAGCCTGAGCTTAATCTTTAAAAAATTAAAAGCTGGTTGAGTGGTAGGATTAGATTTGTCGGTTTCTATAATGGCCTGCAAAGAGCCATTTTTTTTCAACTGTCTAGAATTTTTCAACTAAACTATTTAAGAGCAGCCAAGACTGTTGAGTGAATTCAGTTTGGTAGGTTATTTCCTACTGCGATAGTTGTATTTTGAGTACATCAGTGATTTGAGACCATAATTCTTTGTGAATTCGTTGAGAATCAAATGGGTGTTTCGTTGTATATAACAATCGTTTTAGGGCTTTTAGGATCGCTTTAGTAAATGGTGAAGTAATATATATATATATATATATATATATATATATTTGGTTACACTAAACAATTATTGCTGTTTTGTTATTAAGTTGAATTTATCCATGTTTTTAAACTCAATTTTATAGTTTCATACTACACTCGCCAATCTATGCTATACATCGTAACAAAATATAAAGGAAAAAGCAATGTTATAAGAGCTGAAATACAACTATAATATAAAAAATACCACTACAACAATACTTTTGATGGATTGGCCCATTTTGGATATGCCCGAACAGTTTGTTTTAAATATCTATGAAGAAACTAAAGGTTTTCTCATGGGCTTTGACTCGTTTTGCTAGTAAAAGCGCTTCCTTTTTAGAGAAATTTATTAATTCATCACTCTTTTAACACGGAGGAAATGTTTCTCCTTGCTCTATTTACATATTCACAAGCACCCTTCACAATCCCGAAGCCAACGCCCCAACGATCGCTCTTTCAAGAGCTAGTTGCCGTAATGAACATCAAAAGGAGTGATAAGTTTGATAATGGAAATCATAATTTGATCATTATATTATGGGAAAATTAGTGGACCAACAGGCATATCAAACTTTTGGAATTATAATTGCTTCTTAGTTCAAAAACTTTATAAGAAAACCAGTATCTCTGTTTATCTATGTGTCTGTCAATCCGTCCGACTTGGCGAAATATTTGGCTCAGTATCGCTGACCTAATAACTTCTGATAAATTCCGCCAAATGAGCACTCATTTTATGTAGTGTTGTGCATTTTCCAGAAAATTTTAAAATTTTCGCAGAAAATTTTCCAAAAAATTTTGGAATTATACTCTATGTTGCATTTCAACTGGAAGAATATGTTCAGTGATTTTTTAAAAATACGTATTCTTATATTACAGCTACAGTCAAACATATATTATATAAAAAGGTATAAATCTAGAAATATAAAAGTAATTCTATGCATAGAGATTTCTTAGATCTGTATAGTGCAGTAAGCATCTACACTTTATTATTTCCCTTAAATACATTTGCTTTTAAAAACTATATTTATAAAAATTAAATTTTAATTACTATATTTATTATAATTTTTGTTAATATACTTATAACTATTTTTATTACTCTATATTTATCTTCAAAATTCCAACTTTAAAGATTTGCATAAAAGGAATGAATAGCCATACAAAAGGCATGAGAAATAATTTAAAATTGTTAAACCTTATCAGAATCATAAATAATTTACTGTTTATTACAGATATGAAAAGCAAATTATAAAATATAATATTCTGAAACAATATAAAAACTGATTATACATCAAAAATACATTAAAAATATTTTATTGCGTTTCTTTCAATACCTACTGATAATTCAAAGGAAATACACTACCACCTACTTAAAAAATAACAAAAAAAAATAATTACTAGTTTATCGTATGTATAAAAATAAATTATCTCTCTCCATTAAGAAAAGGTAACTGCCGTTGCTGTATGACGAATTTATCATTTCTCGAGTTCCTCTGCTTTGTGCTGCAAAAACGATAGCTTATAAAATATGAAATTTGGTACACTTGTAGAGAAAGCTTCGGAAAATACGCTGATATAAACCATTTTCGATATATAGTTCAGTTCAAGATATATTTAATATCAAAATCAAAGACAAAATATTTGAGTTGCGAGTTCGCGTCCTGGATAGACTAAGAATAGCAAGACTACGAATTTCTGCAAGAAAGGTACCTACATAGTTGAAACTTTGCAGAACGGAGCCCTTTATTTAATTTCGATGTAGTTTACGAGACACTAAAGTGAATATTTTTCTTTCTTATCAGCACATCCAGGGAATTATCTGGCTCGTGCCGAAAAAACTGTAGCTTACAAAAATATGAAATTTGGTACATTTATAGAGAAAGAATTGAGTAACGCGATGAAATAAACCGTTTACCGATTTAAACTTTAGTTTAGTATGAAATAGCTCGCGAAGCGATCTCTAGATCATGGAATTCAGTTTGTGGATTCCCTGGGCTGGGAAAAATCCCTGCTTTTACCTCCTGTGGAAAATAGGTGGGCATAGAAAAACGAATTTTTTAAAGCTGAACTTTTAGAAGAGATGGGTGTGAAGCAAGCTCTGCGAGCCCCTCAACTCGCCGGAGCCTCCCAACTCTTGGAGTGAGTTACTGGGGTTGACGAGCGTAGCAAGCAGGGAACAGATTCCCCTAGTTTTATATATGAACATAAAATCTATTTATTTACTTTTAATATATAAATGTAAAATTTATTTATGATAATTACTCCTTGAATTTAGTGTTAATTTATGTAAATATATTAACAATTGCTCGTCATCGATATATAAGCAATATATTATTATCTATTTCACATCAATACAGCTATAAATTGATATGAAATCAATATATATATATATATATATATATATATATATATATACATATATAGTCTGGTTTAGAAAGTAGGTCATGCGGAAATGCATCACATATCCCTCCCACTCCCCGTTGTCAACCGCACCACAATACTCAAAGGATTTAATGGCGATAATAGTATTGATAATTAATAATGTCACTGCCACTGTGTATTATGTATTGTAACTAGCTCAGGGGTTTTGTAACACACACACACACGCACATATATATATATATATATATATATATATATATATATATATATATATATATATATATATATATATATATATATTATATATCCTATAAATATCCTATACAACCCGAAACTTACAAAATTAAAACCAGAAATCACACTTTAAGCCACAGAGCAGCTCAATAAAGAGGATTCAAATAGCAAACCATAAAGGAAGAGAATGAATGTGGAAGCAATGTACTAAAAATTGGCCGGGGGGGGCTTATGAACCCTCGCTCCCCGGTTAAGCAACCTTTATGTCACGACGACACTCCTGGTAGCCAATACATTGCTATAGAAGAGAATACAAAAGTAACAAAAAACAAAGAGAAAAGAAGTCACATGATTAGCCAGTAGTAGGAGGAATCATTGACAGAAAAAAAAACCTTATCTATTCAATAATTAAAAACATCCAATATTATATATATATATATATATATATATATATATATTACTATTCAAAGACTGAAAGTTATCTGAATCTGTATTTTTATATAGTATTTCTATGTGCTACAAAACATATGCCACTTTTCTCATTCAAGACTTGGAGTGAAGTATTGATGACTACAGTTATGACAGGTTACGGTTAAAGTTATAATACATAGGTTACAAACGTAAGGAATTGAAATACGCACTTTTCTGCAAACGGTTTAGTGAAATTTTCTGGAATGCCATGCAACATGCTATATTAGATTTAATTAGAATAAAATAGATGATTTAGAATGAAAGATGGAAATGCTTATGTTTCATTGAACTCGTTTGCATAATAATTTTAGTTTCAAAGGTGTATAGTAGTCTTCCTGAAAAATAACGATGTGATTTGTATCGTAATGAAAGGCTATAAGGCGCATGTCTGCAGAAAACTATGAAACAATCTAATACTCACATAAATACTTCCATGCAAGACCAAATAAAAATCTGTTTTGTATTTATGCAGGTGCACAACACACCACTAAGTACTAATAATATAAAGTATCTACTATCTATATATTTCCCCGTACAACTAAAATAAGTATAACTATTTTCAAAAAATCTCCCCCAGTTAGAGAAACTGCAAAATATCTAACACTTTGATCTCCGGTTGGATAGATAATAACCCGTTGTGCTACTAAGGAGATTAACTTTATTTGTTTGATATAAGCCCCAAACTCTCCCCATTTACATAGTTTATCAAAGTGAAATTTCTGACATAGATGACGTCCCCATTCCTCAGCTCTTCTAAACAGAATAACACCTTGTTTAATTTAACTCACGTTAAGTTGAAAGATGCACCATAAATTTTAGATTCCTGAGAAAATTCTAAATTCAGTATTATTAACACATCACTTACCCACTGCATCTAACATACAAGTTTGCTTTGCTGGGGCAACATTCTAAAGAATTTGACTCAGCCGAATGGATAAGCTGTCATCTGTGATAAGGATAACGGTGTTTTGATTCCTTGGTGAAATGTTAACTCATCATGTACAGAATTAGTGTCTTAGCAGGGACTAATTTGTTTGTGTTTGTAATGAACAGTAGATATTGTTCAAGAAAACAATGAAAAATGTATTTAGTAATCTATTATAGTCTATCTAAAACTGACCAATAAATATATAATCCCACTAATATAAGCAATGAAGAAATTTGGATATGTTTCATTAAATATGGACATGTACATTAAAAAGTGTGTGGTTAATATGAAACGCATTGACAGTGAAGTTTATAATGACTACATGTTGACAAAATCAAGAGGTCATTGAACCCAGTTGGGCACATATCACCATCCATTTATCTACTAAGACGTTTATCTTTTTTGCATAATTAAAATGAATTCTACGGAAAATATGCACGTAAACGTATCCATGAAACAAAATTATGGACAAACAAAAAAATGGTAGTTGACTCTACATATAAAAGACAAATTCACTTGAATATCATGTATTTACGAGGAGGGTGTTGATTAATGATCCAACAGATATCTCTTTCATCGGCATCTGAGTTAGGACAAAGGGATAAATCATCTCCGGCGCCCTGATTAAACGTACTCAGCAAAATTACAGTCCTCCGATTTATGACGTTGATCAAAAGGCCGAAACAAGAGGATCAATTAGATAAGTCTACACTATCCAGTAATACGCTTTAATAGAACTGGCGGAAAGTTATAAACCAGGCGTGGGCCTTTTTGAGTCAATAGGAGAGGTGATATAATTTGCAAGCTATAGCGGGACAGAGAGCATAATATTTAACACGAGGAGAGATAGATGTGACTTTAATGCATGTACGCAAAACTCGGCATATGGGATGCATAAATTAAGTGAAATATTCCTTCATATTCGTCCGCCTAGAGCAACTGCGCTCTTAAATTCGTACACGTGGACTACCTACAATTTAATGATCAATATTGTTATAAGCGTGTGAAATTATCTTATTGAAGACGCTTTTGAAAACCAGATGGAGAACACACACGTACAGACAGGCTTTCCTATGATGTGAATCTAGAGTTGCCAGATGTAGATGTTCTGAAGAGTGTATGACATTTGACGACTTTTCAAAGATTCGCGAAACACCATTAAATAACCAATATTTTATGAGATACGAGAAATTTCCAGAAGTTTCTATACAGATTCTATGAAATTTGCACGCTGTCATAACTGCCGCCGTGTTCATGCGGAGTACGATCACATTAAATATGTGGATCCGTGAGTCCTTCTGAGAGGTTGATGGTAGGGGAAGGAGGGTACGGTCCCTGTGGATGCCTCCCCCACTGAGTTCTGTTCAAAATTGAGTGGCACTTCCCGGCCGTCCAAACAGTTACCTTACACCTTTCTGGTAGGTCGGACGGTCTGGGTCTCAACAACAACAACAGATTCTATGAAAAGAGTTTGAAACTATGAAAAGAGACCACATTTTTAACAATCTGGCGACATTTCCGTCAATTTGGCAACGTTTAAGAAAAGTTGCCAAGTTAGCGATATCTTGCCAAATCCGTAGCTCTGAATATGCAGATCTGAATAAAACATCCTGATTCCGTTTGTATATACTACATGAAAACACAAAAATTGTATTAGTAGATATACCAGTTCTACTCTTTTTCTATATCAACAATCGGCAAAATGAATTTATTGGTTAAAAACAATAAATGAATTTATCAGCTAAATACAATACATAAGCTTGAAAACTCTTTGCCAAAATAAATAAAAGTGATATACGCAGTCCATAATTAATATAATTAAAAGAAAAATCAAACCGTTCATTTATAAAATATATTTTTATATCCATTTATTTATTATTCAACTCGAAAAAATAATAATAAACATTAACAAACACATTTAATTTAATTGCGTTGCCGAGCAACATGATATAAGATTAAATAATTATTTTGATTTTTTAATACTTTTCATTGTTGAGTAAAAGCTTGTGAAAAATCAACCATGGTGATAGATTTTCTATTTAAATTCATGTTTCAAATAAGTCAGGCTTTCGGAAAGTGACTAATTAGCGCAAAAATCTCATACCACACTCAGAGATAAAATTTTAATTCACTTTCACGTTTTAAACAAATGATTTCCAACCTTTTCGTTTGGAGGAACCAGGGAGTTAGACAGTAGAACTCCTAGGAAAATGTTTCGTTTTTCATTAATTTCTCGACAACTCCCGGTCTTAGAAACTCGAAACTTGGATAAATTTTAGGGGGAATATTTTCTGGCAACCAATAAAATTTCATTAAATTTGGTTCAGCCGTTCTCTTGTGATGATGAGACAAACGAAAGTTACCTTTTCCACTAATATCTCGAGAACCACTGGGCGTAAAAACTCGAAACATGTCCTAAATTTTAAGTGAGGCTATTTCAAGGCTCCAAAAAATTTCATCTAATTCGGTTCAACCGTTCTCCCGTGATGATAGGACAAACAAACAGACAGACAGGCAGACATACTTTCAATTTTATTTATATAGACTAGAACTAATTTCCCAGCGTTGCCTACGCTCTAAATGAGTGTCCGTTACTGATCACTACACCTTCGAAGTCTCTGATTATAGATGATCAACAAATTTATGATTGTTAGATTTATTATGAACACATAATTTAGTAAACAAATTTCTATTAAACAATAGCGTTTTTATGAAATTTCTAGAAGAACTTTTTAACTAATAAATAATTGATTGAATAAAATATATCAACTATTTATATGACTGTTTTTTAATTCAAAATAAATCGTTCAGACTTCCTGTTAAAATACATATATGTAAATGAAATATTTTGTTAGTATAATGAAATAAAAAGAAAACGAATTGTTAAGCGTATCAAACGGTTTCGGGGGTGAAAATGAGTTTCCTTCTTTAGGATAAATGAGCGACAGCCGTGACTCCAGAAAAAGTAGGAAATGTCTATGGTCATTCAGTGTATTCAGGAAATGATAGAAATGGTTCTGCTTTTGCCGCAGTAACTGTTGAACTATTTATTCTGAAGAAGATTCCTTCTATTTTTCGTGCCTCCTAAATCGATTGATAGTTATTGGCTTAATGCTGTTATATTAATGAAACTATTTTAAGATATTTTAATATTAGAATGGTTGATGCTTTAATTATTCATTTGATTATAACTGTGTACCAAAAAATTTTTGAAAACAAAATGCTTCCATATTATAATTTCAGCAAAATGATACATAATCAGCTTAATGTTTCAACCTAAACATCTAAATATTTTTAATGCCTGATGCAGTTTAATTCTAAACGCTTTTCCAGTAATTGTAAATCCTTACTTGCTTAATTCTGAACTTGCAGATCTTAAGTTTACTTCCCTGTTCCTTTCTTTGCCATTGGCTCATGCTTTTCTGCCTCCTCTTTTTCAGTCACCCCAGCTACCGCTATTCCAAAACGAGGTATGCACCATTTTCAACATATCTGACTACCCCACAGCACCCATGGGAAGGAGTGCCAAAGCAAATTGATAGCCATGTTGCTATTTTATCCAAAGTGGACAGTTTTCTATTTACTGAGATGGAGATAAGTGACGTCATGTCGCAGGAGCACCGTAATGAAGCGTCTTGGCTTGGCTAATGTGTAAACTTTCTAATGAGTATAAAATTATTCCATCATAAATGTTTTTATATGAAAAAGTTAATAGCATTCATATAATATGGTATGCCCTACATTTGATATGTTTAAGATAATCATTTCAGGAATAAGTACACAAGTATCTCAAGTACCGTCTCTAGTACCTTAATTTTACAAGTTCAGGATTTTTTTTTCGCCAGATTTTGTAAGTTGAACAACATATCTAAACGAAAATATTCATTATTTAATGTGTTCGTAGAACTGATGAAAGGATTTATGAATCCGAAAGTTAATTAAATAAAATAATTTTATTATTTATATACAGGGTGTCCAGTGGTTTCGGTTCCCAATGGCTATTTCCATTAACCGTTAGTCACAGAGATACACTTTCAGTTGCAAAAATGTTTTAAATTTTAAAATCTATTTTCTTATAAACAGTTTAAATCAATAAATGCATTTCTGAAAGAAATACGAAATATAAATTTTTATACATTTCCCCGGTACTACCAATTATATTTAGGAAAATCATCCTCATATAATTTTACGCAAAATAAAAAGAAAATCATCCTTTTACGACAAAAATTGACCGATTTATAACTGTTTAAATTTGGAGCACTTTTTGTGCTGAGAAATGGGCAAAACGGTCCCTGATTGGTTGGCTGCCTGGAGAAATGGTCAATACAGTCCCTGATTGGTTGGTTGCCAGAAACGACACATTTTTATGAGTGGAAAAGCAACTTAAGTCATAAAGTTTAATGCTTCATAATTCGGTGAATTTTGGTCGTAAAAGGGAGATTTTTTTTTTATTTTGCATGGAATTGTATGAGGATGATTTTTAATAAAGTATAATTGGTAGGACAGGGGGAACGTATAAAAATTTATATATCGTATTTCTTTTAGAATTACATTTATTGATTTAAACTTTTCTAAGATTTTAAATTTTAAAACATTTTTGCATTTGGAAGTATGTCTTTGTGACTAACAGTTGAGGGAATAGCCATTGAGCACCTATAGCACTGGACACCCTGTATATAACATTTTTAATAAAAGTTGAATATATAAATTCTGTAAATCAAAGTTTTAACATATTAATTTTTGTGTAAAGTGTAATATGCAATATACATATTTAAAGGAATGAGATGACTTCAACATATAAGATGTTATTTAAATGTTTGGAAGTTGGAATTTAAAGCATTTGTAAGATTTATAAATGTACAGTTACCATATCTTTTAATGTGACACGGTATAAAATATTTTATATATCCTAGATATTCATTTTAGCATCTGAGTAAGAGCAATGTCAAAAATCACGTCAAGAAACCCCAAGAATGTGTGTCAAAGAATACTGTGTTAGTCAAGTTTGGTGTTTAACCAGATAACAAATGAGCATATACCTGTTACCCGGAATGCATAATACGTTCACGAACTAGTACAGATATATTGATAAATTTGTAAACAATTGCCAGAAATATAAGGATTTTAATATTGATATCTATATTTAACTGTAATAATTAATACAAAAAAATTAAAACTTAAAATATTTTTAATTTTATGACACAAAAACAATATTTTACCAAAGAGTGTTTTATATAAAGTTTTTTTATTAATAATTGTAGCAATATATATGATATAATTTTATATTGAATTATTTAATAATATTCCTTAGATTCTTTTCAGATCGGATAATATATATCATATTTAATACGATGTTATACGCAGATTACGAATTATGGACAAGAAGAAAATAAAAATAGAGTCGAAATCTTGATTATACGTGTCCAGCAAAATTATGTTAGTCAGATTATGTAGGTAAATGATCTAACAGATAAATCTTCTTAAACCGACATATAAAAGGCTATCGAGAAATAGATAGAGGTATTAATAAATTTGTAGGTGGTGCATAAAATACAAGGCTTTTGCCTTGTAAATGTTTTAAGGAACACACAATATGCTTTAACACGTAAAGCGGTTTTAATACATGATACATTTCAACATAAAAATATTTAAAATAAAATTATTAACCATAAACTTTTAAGTAAAATGTTTTTGTAAATATATATTTTTAAAATGTTTAAATTAAATATTTTATTTTAAAGGATTAATATAGTTGTTGGCATGCAAACGATTTTTACCTTCCTTATATACATATAATGTATAAGGAAAGTGTTGTGACGGGGCCGAAAATTCGAATTCGAGTTTTAGAAGGGAGAGCATGTTTCAAGCATCCCTGAACACGAATCAGTCGTTTTTAGGATGATGTCTGCTTGTGTGTGTGTATGTGTGTGTGTGTGTGTGTGTGTGTGTGTCAGTGAGTCTGTGGAGACGATAACTGACGAACGAATGGAGCGATTCGAACAAAATTTGGTACAAAAATTAGAATCCATGAATACTGAAAGCCTATTGTTTTTATACGCAATCGGATGTTCAGAACCCCCTAAATTTTTGGAGTGAAATTTTGAAAAAATCATAAAAAATTTAAAACCTTTAATAAAGTTACGTAAATAGTCATTTCTCATGTAATTTTTCATTAGAAAACGATTACCGTAAATTTTAGAGCGCTAACATGAACTGTTCTCGAGATTCGCACATTTTTCAAATAAATTTATCAAAAATCCCGTAACTTAAAAGAAATATTAACTGTTGAGAAACATGTTCACTTTTCATATGTAATATCCTGCGATAAATTGGGTGACACCACTCTCGTGGATCTAGCTCATTCCCTTCATGAGAAAAGATACTCTGAGTAATACTTTTATATTTGAACGCCAATAGTCATTTTTCTGCTATAAGAATAATTTATTTCTCCGTCCATAATGCTTGGCAAGATTTTGGCGATGAATTTGGCGGAATGTCGCCAACTTGGCGACTTTTACGATTTTGCCAAATTAACGGAAATCGCGCCAAATGGATAAAAATGACGCTAAATCAATGAAAATGACAACTAATTGACGAAAATTCAATGTCTTGGAAAGAATATAAGTATCTACTGTTAGAATAACCTATCTTTTTTTACTGTAACAGTAGTAAATTCATTGCATTATATATGGAAAGTCATGTGCTGCCCACATCAGATTTTCTTAATGTAGATGTTTTTACCGATTAATTTTATATGATATACCTTTGATACGTTTTACTATATTTGATACAATATCGCACATTTTTTTTTCTATCGGATACTCAGTTATCAGTAGGAATAAACAATTTCTACAACGTTAATTACAACTGTGCAGATATATATTAATCAGATGTACGTATGTGGCGAAAAAGAAAAGAAATGTAAAAGTAATACAACTTCGTTTAAAGTAACATCCAACACAAAATTAATGGTGTCAACCGGTTTTGAAAGAGGAAGCAGCATTTTTCGTCAGGATAAGCAAGAGGTTTAACTTTCACTCGACAAAACAAAATAGGTAACTGCTATTAGAAGAACAAACGTATCAGGAGCAGGAAAATAGGGTTGCCAAAGGTGAGAGGAAAATAAAGAGGTAAAAACCACGGAGGATAGAACGAGTAATAGGATACTATGAACAAACGGTAAAATATCAAATAAGAAAGTAAACGTCTAACAGCAAAACTAAAGACGTTCTTGGTGATCTTACTTTGATAAGTGACAGTTGCGATTCTTGCTTCACCTGACAAAGAAGGCCACTTTCTGCTTTCGAAACGGGTTGACACCGTTAATTCTGTGATGGATGTTATTTTAAATAAACTGTTCTTACCTTCATTGCATTAAGAGTTTAAGCTGCACATAAGAAAAAGAGTGTACTATGGTTCTTATTTCTGCCTATTAATTAATAATTTTATTAGCTTCAGTACAATTCAAAATTGAAATACAAAATTTTTAAAGAGTGAGAAGTGCCTTTCTGATTTACAAAAATAGATTTTTATTTTCAGATATAATATTACAGAATGTAGCTTATCACTATTTAAAACCGACCCATGCAAAAATATGTACTATATAGGCAGTTAGAGCAAAAAGAGTGCAATATTTATTCGTCAAATGACTTACTTGTTTTGCGTAATGTTTGAGTTTGTTTAATGCCCATTTTCTCAAACATATTTATTTCACAGTTTGAAGCTTAATTTTTACAAAATCGATGTATAGATCTTTGCTAAATGATTTTTTCAAGCAAAAACACTATACATTTCTAAAATGACTTACTATTACATGTTTATATCATAAGGTTTTTAATTATGATTAATTTTCAAGAACAGGATGCAATTTAAAATTTTCTAAAATAAAATTGATTATGAAAAATACATTTGTTGGATCTGTTATTAGATCATTTAATCTATATATGCTATTTCTGCTAGCGAAAATTATTTGGCAGAAATTTATGCAGCTATCACGTAGAAATCGTGCTGGAAAGGAGAAAACAAATATGAGATAATTGGTTCTAGTACAAAATTTAGCATAGTACTTATTTTGAAATTACATATATTAAATCATAAAAGAAAATGCGTTTTATTTTATTAATTAACACTAAACGTACCATGACCGGTCAAATACCTTGGCAAACTTTGGATTAGAAAATTTGAATATAATGTTATCGCTTTTTACTTTCCTTATATACATAACGTATAAGGAATGTATTGTGACGGGGTCGAAAATTCGAAATCGAGTTTTCTACGGGAGAGTACGTTTCAAGCATCCCTGATCACGAATCAAACATTTTTGAAGTGTTGTCTGTGTGTGTGGGTGTGAAAGTATGTGTGTGGGTGTGTGTGTATCAGTGAGTCTGTGGAGGCGATAACTGGCGAACGAATGGACCTATTCGAACGAAATTTGGTACAAAAATAACAATCCGTAAACACTGGAAACCTATTGTTTTTATACGCAATCGAATGTTCAGAATCCCCGTAAATTTTTGAGTGAAATTTTGAAAAAATCGTCAAAAAATCAAAACCGCTAATAAAGCTACGCAAATAGACATTTCTTATGCAATTTTTCATTAGAAAACGATTGACTTAAATTTTAGAACGCTAATAGGAACCGATCTCGAGAAACTGCACATTTTTCAAAAAAAATATCAAAAAGTTATATAAAATAAAAAAAATATATTTCCTATTGAGAAACATGTTCACTTTTCATATGTAATATCTTGCGATAAATTCGGTGGCATCATTCTCGTGGATCTAGCTAGTTCCATTCATGAGAGAAGATAATTTGAGTAATACTTTTCTATTTGAACGCAAATAGTCATTTATTTGCTATAAGAATAATTTATTTCTCCGTCCATAACGCTTGGCGAGATTTTGGCGACGAATTTGGCGGAATGTCGCCAACTTGACGACTTTTTGAAATGCTGCCAAATTAACGAAAATCTCGCTAAATGTATAAAAATGACGCTAAATCAATAAAAATGACGAGTAATTGTCGAAAATTCAATATCTTGGAAAGAATATAAGTATCTACTATAAGAAAAACCTATTTTGCTTACTGTAAAAGTAGTAAATTCATTGAATTATATAAGGAAAGTCATGTGTTGCCCACATCAGATTTTTCTCACTTGACTTCATGACTTTTTCTATTAAATGTATACAATCAATTTTTCCATATTTATTTTTCTTCTTTTTGTGTTTATATGATAAAGATACAAAGTCTACCGTTATCTACCACGACAGGTTATTTGACCGGGAGAAAAGTTTATTTCCTTATAAGGTTATCGGGTCAGAAAATGGGATGCACATGCATATTGCACATATTTTCATCAGTTTCCTGCACATTTCTGCATGGGCTGTTGCGTAGTAAGTTCAATGCAAAATAATTGTATATTATTTGAAAATGATAATGATCTATTACACACTGAGTGTGAGCCTAGAGCTATCGACGATGAAGAGGAGACTATTGTGAATATAATACGTAGAGGACGAAAAAGAATGATATTGCTTGCAATTTTTGACGATGAAAATGAAAAAATGAGCAGTATATTCCAATTGATGGCACTATTTGGGAAGAAATGCAAATAGGTGCTACATCTGGGAAAGCCGCACTTCAAAACATTTTCATAGAAGAATAAGGTCCAACAGCATATGCAAAATATAATATTATAAAGGGTAAAGTGAAGACTGCATTTTCATCGATAATTGACCACCGTATTATGAAGCATATAAGAGCATGCACAATATACGAATAAAATTGAGTTTTAGGAACCAAATGAAGTCTATTACCTTAAAGTTACTTTGTTATATATTGTTATATATTGAGTGTCGGTACATTTAGTGATAAGAAGCTGCAATTCACCTTAATTTTTACATTTGTGAGAAATATTTTTGGGTAAAAAAGGATATACAGAAATTTAACAATTAAACTGTCAGTGCATTTTTGCATTTTTTTACATAAATTTCAAACCATGTTAAATAGAAAGATGATGTCAAATTATATTTTGCAATGAAGTTCATATTTCAAAACATTTCTATCAAATATAGCTGAGAAAAGGGTTATTACCTTGATACTTCTCATCAAATATAATCAGAAATGCACATATTTAGGAAATATTCTTACCTAAAAAAAACAAGAGAAAATGTTATTAAACACGAATTTGCTATATGAAAAACATACTTATATTAACAAAGATACTGTTTAAAATTGCATTTAATTATTCTCAACAGACAACACCAGGTACGTTCTATTTTATTTTGTTGGATGAAATCGTATATTTAGTATCGTATATAATCATAAGTATATCAGAAAATCGTATACTTAAAAAATATCACTTTTAGTCAGATACAATTTTGTGTTACTAAATTCATTATACAACGTATATACGCACATAAAGATGGTACTTTGAAAAATTATTCGAATAAAGACTTATTGAAAAAATTAATCACTGTTAATAAATGACTCCAGATGTGTTTTTTCGATACTTTTACTTTTTAATTTTCCTCATTCTTTAATTAAACTCATAAATAACATTTTTCAAATTAATTGTCATACGAACATTCTATATCGATTATTTCTTTCCTTATATACATCGTATAATGTATAAGGAATTATATAATGTATAATGTATAAGTATTGTGAAAGGGTCGAAAATTCGAATTCGAATTTTAGACGGGAGAGCACGTTTCAAACATCTCTTAACACGAATCAAACGTTTTTGAGGTGATGTCTGTGTTTGTGTCAGTCAGTCTGTGGAGACGATATCTCAAGAATGAATGGAGCGATTCGAACGAAATTTGGTACAAAATTTACAATCTGTGAATATTGGAAGCCTATTGTTTTAAAACGCAATATTAAATGTTCAGAACCTCCTAAATTTTCGAGTAAAATTTTGAAAACATCATCAAAAAATCGAAACATTTATTAAAGTTCCATGAATAGCCATTTCTTATATAAGTTTTCATTAGAAAACGATTGACACAAACTTAGAATGCTGGCATGAACCATTCTCGAGATATTGTACATTTCTTAAATAAATGTATCAAAAAATCTCATAAAATACAAAAATATATTAACTATTGTGAAATATTTTCACTTTTTATATATAATAACATGCGATAAATTTGATAATATCATTCTCGTAGATCTAGCTCGTTCCAATTATGAGAAAAGATTCTTTGGATAATACTTTTGTATTTGGTCGCTAATAGTCATGTATCTGCTGTAAGAACAACTTATTTCTCCATTCTTAATGCTAGGCGAGATTTTGGCGACACAAATTTGCGAAATATCGCGAATTTGGCGATTTTTAAAATGTTGCCAAATGAACGAAAATATCGCCAAATTAATAAAAATGACGCTAGATCAATGAAAATGACGATTAAGTGATGAAAGTTCAATATGTTGGAAAGAACATAAGAGTAGACTATAAGAATAACCCATTTCTCCTCCGTCCGTCCTTAACACTTGGCGAGAAATTTAGCGGGGCATCGTCAACTTGGCGACTATTTTAAATTTTGCCAAAGTTACAAAAACGTCGCCAAATTGATAAAAATGACGCCAAATGGGAAGTAATGTTTCGCAAATTCTGATTTCCGTCAAATGACGGGCATACCTTCTAGTATGTAAGAAATGCTCTTTTCTCCGTTTGTCTGTAACACTTGGTGATGCATTTGGCGAACTTTAAAAATAATTTAGCGAATTATTGTCAATTTGGCGATATTTGCCCCCAGAACAACCAAAATATCGTCAAAATTGCAAAAATGACGTTAAATTAATGAAAATGACGCTTAATTGATGAATTGATTATAAAAATATTTTAATATGTGTACTATATCGTTTATTAAGGATGCTATCAATATTGATAATTGTTTATTAAGAGCTGCGTGAAGTGTAAATTAATTTTATTTATTTATTCATTTATTTTAAAAGAATGCTAGTTACAGGAGAAAGTCCCAGTAACAGCGTTCAAGGTAAAACGGGGTAAGATTGGGTACTTTGAAATAGTTTTACATGTTGTCATCCGGAAAATCGCCAAATGTACAATTCAACGATAAAAACACAGTACCGTGGATCTCATACATTATTTTTTGATTGTAAAAGTAGTAAATTCATTGCATTATATAAGAAAAGTCATGTGCTGCCCACATCAGATTTTTTTTAATTAAATGCGCTGTGTACGACATAAATAAAATTTTTGGTTTATTTGACTACAAAATGCTAGGACTACCTGATAATAATCATTTAAATAAGCTGAGTATTTTCTAAAAGTGCAAAAAAAGAAAGATTTAATAAACCAAAAATTATGAAAAAAGATATCAAAACCGATACTGATTGCTGTTTACTTCCTAACAGTTTAAAAAAATGTTATTTAAAAAATGCCCCGATTTCCAACAAATGTAGAAGAATAAACAATAACTATATGTGTTGTTGTTGAAACCCAGACCGTCCGACCTACCAGAAAGGTGTAAGGTAACTGTTTGGACGGTCGGGAAGTGCCACCCAATTTAGACCGGAAACCAGTGGGGGAGGCATCCACAGGGACCGTACCCTCCTTCCCCTACCACCAACCTCTCGGAAGGACTTTCGGACCCACATGTTTAACGTGATCGTACTCCGTATGAACACGGAATAACTATATGTGTGTAAAACATCACATATAGTTATTGTTTATTTTAATCAAGGATATACAAATCAGTAGACTTATTGCTGTTATAGATCAAAATAATCATGCGAAATTTCATGTATAATTTGCTTGATTGTTTAGAGATATATCGTGCTCCTGGTGGAAAAATGAAGTTTATAATATCTCGAGAATAGCTCATCATAATTTCTAAATAATGCAATCCTGACTTTCCAAATTTAAAGTGGTAACAAAGAAAAATGAAGAAATTTATTTGAAAACAGTAAGTTTATTTTATTTTGTAGGAAATTTTCAATTTTAAATCGGAGCATGAAATATATCGAGAACAGTATTAGCATCTTATAAATCATGGCATTTTCCTTTAAATAAAAAATTACATATTAAACATTCAGTTTCGGAACATTTCATATGTAATTATATTTTTAACGTTTTTAAAAAATAAATTTAAAAACAATATACACCGCCTTGGTCCGATCTCAGCAAAAACAAATTAAATGATTTCAATAATGAAACCAAATTTCATTCGATTATATCAATAGAGATATGCTTCCCATAGACAGATATCATTGAACAATGGTCGATTTTTTTCTCATGGATGTTTAAAGCGTGCAGATGTTTCAAATTCCGACTACATGACAATATCGTGGGTATACTAGGAAAAGACACCAAGTTCAAAAATGCAAAAAATGAGTTATATATAGTGTTACCATCGTGTCAAATGCTCTGACTGGAGATGTTTTTGAAAAGCAGACGGAGGAAACTTCCATACATGCAATCTCTCCTGTGACGTAAATCTAGGATTTCCAGATATTAATATCCGGAGAAGGGTTTCCAGATTTAGCAATTTAACAACAATAATGAGACATCTGGTGAATTTCCCAATGTTCGATAAGGAACTCGAAATAATGATTATTCTACGAGATATGAGATATTTCTAGAAGTTTCTAGAGTGAGAGTCTATAAAAAGAATCACCATCCAGGTTGAAAGCAGTTGACGTAATACGAGCCACATTGACCCGAGACTTTAGTCAATGTTTTGAGAAAAGTAGTAGTTGTTTTGTGGTAAAATTCGTCAATGTTTTGAGAATAGCTGTTTTGTGGAATTAAATACGTCAATGTTTTGAGGTAGTATCGGTAGATTTGTGAAATTAGTGGAAAATTAAAGTGCTATTTTACTGCATATTGTTTCTGTTTACGCTGTGCTTGTGAATAAACGCGTTAGTTATCCAGAAATTTGGATTCATTCTTGTATTCTGATCACCCAGGATTCCAGACGATATGCGCAACAATAGCAATAAGCCAGAAATATTGTGTTCTGATTACAGAAAAATTCCAAATGCTAGTTATTAATACCTCGTTCGCAATAAATTAAAAATCTGATGTGGGCAGCACATGACTTTCCTTATATAATGCAATGAACTTACTACTTTTACAGTAAAAAAAATAGATTACTTTTATAGTAGTTATTTATATTATTTCCATGAATTGAATTTTCTTCAATGAGTCGTCATTTTCCATGTCATCATCATCAATGAGTCGACATTAATTTAGCGTCATTTTTATCCATTTGGCGAGTTTTTCGTTAATTTAGCAACATTTGAAAAAGTCGCCAAGTTGACGATATTCCACCAAATTCGTCGCCAAAATCTCGCCAAGCGTTATGGAGGAAGAAATAAGTTATTCTTACAGCAGATAAATGACTATTGGCGTTCAGATAAAAAAGTATTACTCAAAGTATCTTTTTTCATGAGTGAACGAGCTAGATCCACGAGAATGATGTCACCAAATTTATCGCATGATATTACATATGAAAAGTGAACATGTTTCTCAGTAGGAAATATTTTTTTTTATTTTATGGCTTTTTGATAAATTTTTTTAAAATTCTGCAATATCTCGAGAACGGTTCATGCTAGCGTTCTAAAATTTATATCAATCGTTTTCAAATGAAAAATTACATAAGAAATGTCTATTTGCGTAACTTTATTAGCGGTTTTGATTTTTTGACGATTTTTTCAAAATCTCACTCGACAATGTAGGGGATTCTGAACATTCGATTACGTATAAAAACAATAGGCTTCCAGTGTTTACGGATTGTGATTTTTGTACCAAATTTCGTTCGAATCGCTCCAATCGTTCGCCATTTATCGTCTCCACAGACTCACTGAACACACACACACACACACACACACACAGACATCACTTCAGAAATTTTTGATTCGTGATCAGGGATACTTGAAACGCGCTCTCCCGTTGAAAATTCGAATTTGAATTTTCGACCCCGTCACAATACTTTCCTTATACATTATGTATATAAGAAAAGCAATAACCTGTTACTCATAACTAGTGTCATTTAAATAATTAGGTTCTAGCCGTGGAAAATATCACAGTACGAAAGAAACAAATCATTAAAATGTAGCTTAAAACATATATATATTTTAAACAAGAAAGATCAATCATGCATAAGCATTGATTATGAAGCACTTTCCAACTGAAATGCAATTTCATTTAAAAATTTCTAAAATGTGATACATTCAGTGGTGATATCTTTTACATTATCACAGTACTACAGTAATTTATTATACTTAAATATTTAAAACTGTATCGAAATATAAATCACCTGATTCTCTATGCAAAATCAATGAATATTTCATTCATATAACTTGTATTTCAGACTCCAGAGCTAAATAATTTTGTGTGAAGAAAATTCAGCAATTATTCTGTAACTCGCTTGAGATATTTGCATTCTGCATAAGTTAAAATTAGACTGCGTTGAAGAATTAATAAAAGTTTATGGATCATTTAAAATCACAACTATTGTAATTACATAGGCACGGAATTTAGATACACAGATAATACACGGATACACAGATAATATATGTGTATGTGTGTGTATGTATTCAAAGTATTGGAATCGTGCCGAAGATCGGAACTCGAATTTTTGAAAGATCTACACGTTTTGGGACTTCTAGAACACGAAAAAATTATTTTTAGGAAAACGCCTGTGTGTGTAAGAGAGTGTGTGTATGTTTCTCTGTGTCTGTGAGGATATTTCATCCACTCTAATTGAAAAACTAATGGACCGAATTTCAAAAAATTTGGTGGGTATGTTTTTTGTGGGAAATCCTGATGTTCATTAGATTATAGTACGATTCGTAATAAAAGAATCTGCCTTCTTTGCGAAATTGCCTTTATCCACTCTAGCTAAAAACTAATGGAAGAAATTTAACAAAATTTGGTGTATAATATTTCAATAACCTACGAGTGATTTATATACCAAATTTAACAAAATTTGGTATATAAATCATTTGCAGGTTATTCTAGTACGATTCGGGAAAAAGAAACGGGCTATTATTACGAAATGGCCCGCAAAAATCGTTAAATATAAAAATAAAAAACTACGTGTGCTCAATTATATCAATTAAATTCCTATTTTATACGTGCATTTTGACAACAAAAAGAATAAGACTAACCCCATTACTCTAGGACTAGCCGTTCTTGAGATATTCTAGTTTTTTCGCGTTTTCGCTACGCCACTTTTGACAATAAGTCCAGCTATCAAATGAGAACCAAATTTAAGTTTAACGTGCAAATTCAATGTCATTTAAAATACTTATGGTTGTTACTTTGTGCAGATAAACTCAAATTATTATTGAAGAAATAAAGAGAACGTGAATATGAGTCTGCAGGGAAAGACATGTGCTGCCCACATCAGAATTTTTAACAATGTTACAACAATGATTTACAGAAGTGAACGGGGATTATATGCAGGCCATTTCGAAAAGAATGTAAGATCTATATTTAAAGATCCACCAAATTTTTGTACAATAAAATGTTCCACAAATTTAAGCTCTGTACCAAATTTTAACTCTCTAGGACGTAGGAAAGTGCATTAAAAATGCCATCAAATAAGTATATCATGAAGAGTTATATAAAATTTAAAAAAAAAAAAATTGAAAAATTGTTATCTACCAAATTTATTTTAAAATATGAAGCCTCTCTCATATACAAAATGATTAAGCTCTTGGAAAGATATTTATTATATAATATATATCTTTTTTCTTTCTGTAGGATATCCCAAAAGTCAGAATTTAATTTAATTTGTTTTTTTCCCTATATTAAATAAATTTTAATTAAAAAACTACTTAACATATTTTACTGAAATTTTTTTATATATTTTATGGGATAATATGAATATTTCCTAAAAATTTCGAAGCAATTTATGAATTTTAAATTTGCTTAAAAAATGTTTGAAAAATTAGGTCCCATAGGGTTCAATGTATATTATTTTTTCAACATGGGTTCAATAAAAAACTAATTGGTTGATATTGTTTATTTATATTCCCATAGGTCCCATAGGCCGTATGAAAAACATACTAAAATTTCATTTTGATAAAGTTATTTTTACGGCAGTTATCGTGCTAACGGACAGACAGACAGACAGACAGAATGAACAAACTCATAAACACTTTTCAACTCTGTTGTAAAGTGTTAATAAAAGTAAGAAAATGCGTTTCAAGCAAAATCAGACTTTTTAGCAACATTTTAACTTCAAAATCCATTTATGTCAAATCTTTCGGACCAATTTCCTTTTCCTTGTAAGTTCTCCATGCAAGTATATTTTACCCTTTACCCAGTGAAAAAAGATATGAAATTATCTAGACTAAACAAAACAATCCTTAAGAATTCTCTGTCGGATCTTTTATTAACATTTATTCAATCTCGTAGCCCGACGCTCAACTTAATTCGAGAACTTCCCCATTAGACTGAAATTAATCCTTTCCCGAAAACATTAAGGAAATTGTGGCGTTTGCAACGATAACGTTTATGATTTAATTTATTCGGCCGAGTATACACGCGGTAATGGTTGCATTAATATCCATTTACAAACATGGGAGCTAGTCAAAGCCAGTTTATATCAGTGGAGTGCGTGAGACGGTGAAGAGGATTGTCTACACTTCGTAAAATTATTCGACAGTCTTAACATAACCGTATATAAATGTAGTAATTTATGTATAAAACGAGGTTTGAGCGAAAAGTACAGCATTTGTATGCAGTTTCACAGTGGGGTTATGCAAAGATATAGTTGATTAAAATGCTACCCGGACATTATTGAATTGAAGAAATGTTAATAAGCGTTTTCGTGATTAATATTTTGACTTGGTATACAGATGGAAATCATGTCAAGAAATTGAGAGGTAATTCATAAGAATTTAGTGTATGTTTGGAGGGGATTTATGTAGTGTATAGTTGAAAGGGATTTATATTGTGTATGGTTGGAGGGAATTTATATAGTGTATGGTTGGAGGCGATTTATATAGTGTATGGTTGGAGGGGATTTATGTAGTGTATAGTTGAAAGGGATTTATATTGTGCATGGTTGGAGGGAATTTATATAGTGTATGGTTGGAGGCGATTTATATAGTGTATGGTTGGAGGGGATTTATGTAGTGTATAGTTGAAGGGGATTTATATTGTGTATGGTTGGAGGGAATTTATATAGTGTATGGTTGGAGGGGATTTATATAGTGTATGGCTGGAGGGATTTATTTGGTGTATGGTTGGAGGGGCTTTATACAGTGCAGGTAGGAAAATGTAATTTGCGGCAAAAATTTTGTCATACTATTGTTTGTTGAAATCCAGACCGTCCGACCTACCAGAAAGGTGTAAGGTAACTGTTTGGACGGTCGGGAAGTGCCACCCAATTTAGACCAGAACCCAGTGGGGGAGGCATCCACAGGGACCGTACCCTCCTTCCCCTACCACCAACCTCTCGGAAGGACTTTCGGACCCACATGTTTAACGTGATCGTACTCCGCATGAACACGGCATACTATTGTTTGTAGAATATTTCTTCCGCGAACCATCAATCTTTGGGGATCTCTTACAGATAGCGCTCAGATAATGACTGATTTGATTTCCTCTTCGAATTCCGGGCGGTAATGGAGAGGGGTAGTTTCACTGAGGATTTTCACTTCAGGATATTTCATTATTTCCGGTTCAAAAACATTTGATTTTTACATGAAACATATATTTTTCAAAATTAGCTGTAGATAGAGCTTATATGGGTACTGATATGGAATTAGCATTAAATTCTGGAGAGGTAGGGTATTTTACTAAGGATTTCCATTTCCGGTTCATTTTTCCACTTCCGGATCAAAATTTTGTTTTGAAACATCCATTTCTCAAGATTGGCTATTGGCTATAGATAAAGCTTAAATGATGACTGATATGAATTCTGCATCAAATTCCAAGGGAGGTAAAGGGTTCACTAAAGATTTACACTTTCTGTTAAAATAATATGCTTCATTTTTTTTTCAATATCGGTAATAGATAAAGCTTAGATGGTGACTGATATAGATTCAATATTATGTGCCAAATCAGTTAGGGGGTTCACTAAGTATTAAAATTTCTGGTTAAAAATGTTCACAAAAAACTTTTTCTCAAGATCGGCTATGGATAGTGTTCAAATTATGACTTATATGGATTCGGCATCGAATTCCAGAGGAGGTAGAGGAGTTAACTAAGGATTTACACTCCCGATTCTGGCGGCCGTCCAAATTGTTGCTCAAGTCCTTGCTGACGAGCCGGACGGTCTGGGTCTTCAACTCCCGATTCTGGACATGTTGCTTCCGGTTATCACGGAAATTCGTATGACTATACGAAAAATGCATGAAAATAATAAAAATGCTAAATAGTTTCATGAATTAAGCAAGTACATCATTTGCCATTATGTGAAGTTTTCTTCATAAATATCTTCTTAATATTGTCACCTGGTTCATATGGTGGCAAGTGACAACGTTTGAGCAAATACGTATATCGTCGGGATGCCAAAAAGATGCATTTTAAAAAAATTAAGAGGTAAATAATAAGAATTTATTATATAGATGGAGTAGTGTAATTGGTAACATTGTAGCATTTCGGTGAAATTACAAGCCCTGTTTCGTGAGTCTCAAATTCTGTTCATAGTTTTGACAGATTGTTATTTTCAGTACGATTAAATAAAAACATATCTGGACTGTGTGATTACACTCGCGGCATTCTTATACATTTATAATTCATTTTCTTGAGATTCACACAGTACATTCATCATTAGAATGAAAAAAGTTATGTATCTTTATATCAGCTTCCGTTTCCAAGTAGTCAGATTATTCTTTTAAAATAATTTGTAAAAATTATTTAAAAGTTTCTATTTTCAAGTTGGAATTAACTTAACGACGTTGATGAATTCGAAATATTTAATTTATCCGTGTTAATATAAGTTATTTTTGTACCATTAACAACCTAGTGATTCTAATTGTTAAACTATATATTACATTATTTCAGAAATAATCATCTTTTTCGATAGGAATTAATGGTATGAAAATTATAAAATTCGAATCAATCCTAGTTCTAATCATAAGCATTATTCATAAATCTATCTAGATTTCAATTTTAGACATAAAAAATCTATGCATACAATTTGGTAATAATTGATGTATCCATTGAGTTATAATGTCCACACACACACGCACCAATACACAGACTACATCGGTAGATAAATGTTTGGGCTGGACTTAGTAGGTTGTAGGAATTGATCAGGAGCCGGGCCTGAACCAGGGACCCGGTGCTTACAAGACCGACATTATAAGATTAGAGCAAAAGTTAGCTTCCATTCCGAACTTATAATTCGGTTCATGTTCCTATCATTTTCGATCGATGTCTTTTGGCAGGAGCAGAGTCGGCTGCGGCCACACACTCCACCCCTGATGAGAAGCCCAGGTCGAATTTCGGTGAGGAGGGGGGGGGCACACAGAAAACCCCAGCGTGTCCCCATCCGAAACTTAGTCGAGGAGCTGAATGGCCGGGAGGCGTTGTGGTTGTTGATGAGACCCAGACCGTCCGACCTACCAGAAAGGTGTAAGGTAACTGTTTGGACGGCCGGGAAGTGCCACCCAATTTAGACCGGAACCCAGTGGGGGAGGCATCCACAGGGACCATACCCTCCTTCCCCTACCACCAACCTCCCGGAAGGACTTACGGACCCACATGTTTAACGTGATCGTACTCCGCATGAACACGGCGGCAGTTGTGGCAGCGTGCAAATCCAGCGCACAAACCACCGGACTACTGCGCCCGAAATGTGCCAACAGCACGCGGTGTTCCCAGGTGTTCACCCACCCAAGTACTAACCGCGCCCGATGCTGCTTGACTTCGGTGATCGAACGAGAACTGGTGTTTTCAGCACGGTAGGGCCGTTGGCCTGGCCGGGAGGCGTGTCGTACCTCGTGCGTGACGTCAGTCGTGGTCAACCAGGAAGGGAGTGGTAGCGCCTCTGCTCAGCGTGGTACTGCCATCTCTTCTTGAGAGGTGAGATCGTTGGGGACAGAAGGTTGCGTGCTTCAAAAGTCCAGGGTCACCATTTGTAGGGAAGGATGCCCGCTGGTGGCACAGCAATTTATGTTCGTTACGGCATCCCGCACTCCCGCCTCCCCCCACATGCTGGTGGGAGAGGCCTCCATCGTTCAGATTTCCTTGCCAAATAATCCTGTGATCACCATTGCGTCGGGATACTTCCATCCTCATGCTCCTGTCATCTCTGACCTGCAGTCTCTCTTCAAGATTTCGCCCCATGTAATAGTCGCTGGTGACTTCAATGCCAAGCATCCAGCCTGGAACTGCCCTCATGCTAACTCTCGCGGCTTCCGGCTTAAACGCTGGGCTGACGAGGGGAACTTTGAGATCATAGCTCCGGGTGATCCAACCCATTTGGATAATGTAATTTACTCTGCTGTCACCAGCAATATGCCTTATACCTATTGCATGGAGGCCTTCAATGAACTTCCTTCAGATCATCTCCCTGTTGTATACACCTTGGAATTGGACAGGTACTGCCAGAGGAACTCTGCTAAGCTCCACACAAATTGGAAGAAGTTCAAGGATCTCCTCGCCGAGGAGCTCCCCCCCGTTGCCAATACCAAGGACCAACTGGATGCAGAGGTGGGAAATCTCGAGATTATGATTCGAAATGCCTACTCTGCATTCTCTCGGCCCAAGAGCAACAGGGTAGACCACTACAAACTACCTCGGGACATCAGGGAGATGATTAAAGACCGCAACCAGCTGCGTAGAGACTGGCAGGCCAGCAGGGACCCTGCCATCAAGAGAGAGTTGAACTTTGCTAGATCTCAGGTAAGATCTAGGATCAAAGCCTTCACCTGTGCGCGATGGAACACATATGTTGAGCCCCTAACGACTGATGACAACACTATTTGGAGGGCAACCTCACGTTATCGTAGGCACAAAACACACATTTCGACCCTAAAAGGTCCCAACTTCAGGGCAACTTCTCACACACAAAAGGCTGAGCTGCTTGCAGACAGTCTTACAAGTCAGTTTGAACCACACCACGACGTAATCGATCCTAGGACGGTTGCGATCGTGGATGCCAAGGTTGAACAGTTCATCACAACAGCTATTCCTTATTCACTGACTGATGTTACCTTCGACGAACTTCGGCCCCGTATTCAAAATCTCAAGAAGAACAAAGCTTCTGGGAAGGACCTCATCACATCGACGATGCTTAAGAAGTTGCCTTCTTTGCTTTACAGCTACATCGTCAAACTCTTCAATCTTCTCCTTCGTCATAATTACTTTCCTGGGGCTTGGAAGGTGGCCATTGTAGCCCCCCTCTCCAAGTCAGGTCTTGACCATTCTCTTCCGGTCAACTACCGTCCGATCTCTCTCTTCTCTGGTCTCTCGAAGCTCTTCGAGTTTGTTTTACTGCGTCGCTTGAACGAGTTCTGCAACCTGAGGAAAATAGTTATTCCTGAACAATATGTGTTCAGGAAGAAGCATTCCACCCAGCATCAGCTGCTGCGGGTTGTAGAGCTTGTCCACGAGGCGCGTAGCAGGCGCGAGAGCTCGTCCATAGTCTTCCTGGATCTACAGAAGGCGTTTGATAAGGTATGGATAAATGGACTCCTGTTCAAGCTTATCAAACGCTCATTCCCTCCAAATCTTATTCACATCTTGCATTCCTATCTTACTGGTCGAAGTTTTGCCGTCCGTGTTTCCGACGTACTCTCCTCTCCCAGGGATCTTCTCAGCGGGGTCCCGCAAGGTTCTCTTGTTGGGCCCAAACTGTTCAACCTTTACATTAATGATCTTCCACGTTCCCCCGGTGTCTCCCTTGGCCTCTATGCCGATGACACTGCCCTGTTCACACATCACAAACAGACACAAGTCGTGCACGATACCCTGCAAAGTTACCTGAACGTTCTGACGTAGTGGTTGATCAAATGGCGCATCAAAGTTAAAGTTGGTAAGTGTGCTGCTGTCACCTTCCCCCCCCCGGCAAACCCCCTCCACTAATCTCATCTTAAATAATCAGCCTATTTCCTGGCAAGATAGTTACAAGTACCTTGGTGTGTACCTTGATTCCAAATTTACGTGAAAACTTCACATTTCTGAAACTTGTAAGAAAGTGAAGTCTACACTTGCCCAGCTTCGTCCCCTTTTGGCTAGAAATAGCCGCCTACCAACTCATAATAATTTATTGCTATACAAGTCCTGTATACGTCCCATTATGACGTACGGTGATCTGGGGCACCGCAGCGGAGACTCACCTTAAGAAGCTTCAAGTCATCCAGAATAACGCACTGCGTATGTTTGCTAATCTGCCGAACTACGTCCAACTAGAAGTCCTGCACAGAGACCTCAGAATTAGGCCTTTTTTGGAACATGTCAAAAAACTTTCTCTAAAATTCCACAGAGGTCTGAGAAGCGTAAATAACCCTAGGTTGGACAGTATCCCGCGCTATCGGCCGGGTAACCCGGGCGCGCGCAAGCGCCCCCGGTCGTTACCTGCTCGATCGGTGCGAGATATCTTCTTCCGCCCTAAAAAGCGGTTCCGTCCAACATAGTCTTATGAGCTCTCCTTTTTAGTTGCAGACTCTAGCAGCTGTACTCCTCCCTTGCTTATGGGAATTCGCGAATTGTTGGCAAGCCCTTCCCCTTTTCTGCTACTAGGCACTGCTCAAGCTCAGGGCCCTGCGCCCCCCGGGGCGCACCTAGCCTATCTCCCTTTTTTACCTTCTCTGTTGGGAACCCGCTTGGGCCCCAACTCCTCCGCTTTCTGAAGACTTGGGGAAGGGCATGACCTCGGTCCTGCCCCCCAAGCATCTCTTAGTTGCTTAACAACCTCTTAGTTGCTTAATTTACCTTTTACTACTTTCTTTTTTCTGTTTCATTTCCTTTTCGTCTGGAGTTTAAAGGGAGGAATCCTTTCCTCTCCTGGGTACTCCACTAACCCCGTCCTTGAGTCCTTGAGAGCCAGGCCCCGAACCAGGTACCCGGTGCTTACAAGACCGACATTATGAGATTAGAGCAAAAGCTAGCTTCCTCTCCTTCCTCTAATTCGGCTATCCTAGCATCTTCGATCGATGTCTTTAGCAGGAGCTGAGTCGGCTGCTGCCACACGGTTTTAAAAAGTACTTATCCGTCAATATCTGACATTCCCAAGAATTGATAAACACTTCTCAAACGGCTGGAGTGCTTTTAACATACCTCCCCATCCAGTAATATATTTTGACGCAAGAGACTAGGATATGATTTCTGATTCCGGGCATTTGTTATTTTAGTTTAAATTTAAGTCTTACACGCCACACTTTTCTGCTGTAAACTACATTGTATTTGAGTTGCAAAATAAGAAAACCACTAGAAATTCTCCCTGTAGCTGTGCGTTAAAATCTTACGTAAAATAAAATATATCTAGGATTTCTTAAAACTTATAATTAATTTTTTTCTTCAGACCTCTGGGAGAAACAAAACGCTTGATTGACTGCTGTCTTCAGTCAAATAATTGTTGCCATCCAAAGCTATAAATTCTACAATTTAGAAAACAAATTAATCCAATCTATCTATATATTATTTCTGCATGAATTTTAATGTAATGCTTAGGTCACGGCTCATCCGAAATAAAGCCATTGTTCCATCATTATCAAAACGGTTTGAAAAATAAAACTGATTTAGGGAGTTATTTTGTAACTTTCACTGTGGGAAGAAAATTCTTAGTAGTAATTTTGAAACGCTCAACAACTTTGTAGGTGACTGTTTCTACTATCTATAACAGGAAGCGAAATAGCCTTCCCCGCATCTCCTTAAAAATTAAGTCACACCCCCCCTCCCAACCTGAAAGTATCATCCTGTAGCACCATAGGGATTTCCTATATAACTGCATAAAAATATACGATAACCTTGATTTTTCTGGAGCCATTGGTCTTGTCCTTGACTTTTCTAAATACCTTAGATCTAATGATACTCGTATTAGGGAGAGTTTGCATTGTCATTGTTTCATAGATTACTTTAATGGCAAATTCAAATAATTGCAAAACCAGTCCAATGACTGTAATTGTATAGTCCTGGATATATATCCCCCCCATTTATGTAATCCTATGTAATAGCTCATTCATAATTGTACGTTTGTATATCTTTGATTCAATATCAATTTTAATATATTTTATCTCTGATATTTGCCATTTAAGAGCATTCAATGATATTCTGTACAAAAATTATCTGTGGTAGCAAAAAAAAGGATGAATTTCAAAATTTATTGTTTGACATTTAGCAACAACCTTACTAGATAACACAACACTAAACATTACAAGTTATTTTCGCGTTTTAATGCCTTAACACTTTCTATAAAAAATTAACGAAATTGTGGATTTTGCAACGATAATGTTTATATTTACTTTTATGCGGTCACGTTGACATTGACTTAATAGCTATAGTTCTATCCATTTACGAATATAAGGGATACATTCAAGGCCGGTTTATGTCAAAATGGAGCGTTTTAGGTATAAGAGGTTTATTCGTCGGCATTTTATAAATATACATAGCAGGTTGAAACACACAGTAAAAGTTTGTAAAGTAACTGAAGGATAAATAGAAGTAGCAATAGAAGATCTGGTGCTAGGATACAATCTTGCAGTATTTGAATACAAGCAATATGTATGCTGCATAAATAATTTTAATGACGACTCAAGTGAAATTTTTTTATGTTTACCTAACATTATATTTATATAATTTGTTTGAATTTGACTGGGTTTTGAAATATAAAGAAAAAAAAAACTGCTGTATAATCCAGCTGCAGTAAAACAAATGTCTTGTGTGGCTTAGGAAGTTGATTTAAAGTACCAACCGATTTTGGAAGCAAAACCAACCTCATTCTGCTATTTAAAAAATCTGATGTGTGCAACACATGACTTTCCTTATATAATGTAATGAATTTGCTACTTTTACAGTAAAAAATAGGTTTTTCTTATAGTTGATAGTAATATTCTATCCAAGATATTGAATTTTCTACAATTAATCGTCATTTTCATTGATTTAGCGTCATTTTTATCCATTTGGCGAGATTTTCGTTAATTTGTGCAACATTTTAAAAAAGTCGCCAAGTTGGCGACATTCCGCCAAATTCGTCGCCAAAATCTCGCCAAGCGTTATGCACTAAGAAATAAGTTATTCTTACAGCATATAAATAAATGACTATTGGCGTTCAAATACAAAAGTATTATTCAAAGTATCTTTTCTCATGAATGGAACGAGCTCGATCCACGAGAATGATGTCACTCAATTTATCGCATGGTATTACATATGAAAAGTGAACATGTTTCTCAATAGGAAAATTTTTATTTTATTATATATGACTTTTTGATATTTTTTTTTGAAAAATGTACAATATCTCGAGAACGGTTCATGTTAGCGTTCTAAAATTTATGCCAATCGTTTTCTAATGAAAAATTACATAAGAAATGTCTATTTGCGTAACTTGATTAGCGGTTTTGATTTTTTGACGATTTTTTCAAAATTTCATTTAAAAATTTAGGGGGGTTCTGAACATTCGATTGCGTATAAAAACAACAGGCTTCCAGTGTTTATAGATTGTGATTTTTGTACCAAATTTCGTTTGAATCGGTCCATTCGTTCGTCGGTTATCGTCTCCACAGACCCACTGACACACACACACACACACACACACACACACACACACACACACACACACACACACTCACACACACACATACATACACACACACACACAGACATCACTTCAAAAATGCTTGATTCATGATCAGGGATGCTTGAAACGTGCTCTCCTGTCGAAAACTCAAATTCGAATTTTCGACCCGTCACAATACTTTCCTTATACATTATGTATATAAGGAAAGTAAAAACGGTTGAACCGCACTATCAAAGAGAAGACATTTTATTTTTTATTTTTTGTGCTGTTGCTATATTTCTGTCCTGAAGAAAAATGAACTTTTGCGCCTCCGAAACCGGTTGATACTTTTAATCAACTTTCTAAGCTGCTATTAACGGAAGATTTTTATTGCAGATTTATTTTGAAAGTTTCCTAGAGCACGTTTCAAAAACTCTTGATGTAATGTAAAAATAAATCTTTACCAATTGAATTAATTTTCAATTTACGTATATATATATATATATATGTATATATATATATATATATATATATATATAATTATTGTTGAGCTCAAACATATCTAATACAGCTTATACAACTGCTTTTGTATTTCACGGCGACAAAGGAAATTTACATTCAGACACACAGATGAATATTCTTGCAAAAGTTGTCTGATCATACTCAATATTATTGAGAAGTATATTCTGGGACAGCAGGTGTGAGCGAGATCCGTATAAAAGCACCAGTAAGCGTACACAGCAACAACATGCAGCTAGTAATTTTCTAACTATCGTACAAGATCACAAATCAAAGGTCAAGCACGATAAACAACCATTCAACACTCAACTAATTCACAAAACAGAAGATTAGATTTTGAAAATAGTAACGTGTTTCCAATTCCCTTTTTCTCGCATCGTTGCAACTCACCAACTGAGCGATGACTAGCGTATACACGTCGGTGGAAAGTTCCGGAAAATGCATGAAACTTGTGAAGTTCTTAACCAATCTAGAAAATTTGACTAATTTTCAGAACTCGGGAAATGTTGCCAAATTGGCGATATTTCCCAAATCCAAACATCAAGAATACAAATCTGCAGCTCATATCAAGCGACTCGCACCATTAAATAATAACAATGATTGTCTGTAAAAGTATTTTTTCCTCGGGGACTGGTAATATGTGGTGAATATATTTTAGGTCTTTGTAACAATACAGAGTGATTAAAAAAAGATGGGCCAAACTTTACGAGGTGGTAGTACATACCGAACCAAGCATTTTCCTTCATAGTTTACCAGGTCGGAAATGAAAAATAAAAGAGTTACAGGGAGCTTATTCGTTGGGAAGCAGCCGCTCCGCAAACTTAAAAGCGTCATTCTGGTTGTTATTTTTTGGTTGAAGAGGAAAACCACGTATGTAAGTTTCATCTGGTTAAGAAAAAGAACCCTTATGTACATTTTCTTAATTGGGCAAGAAGTAAAGAACTATCTGGACATCACTTTTCCAGGTCGATAGATTGGGCGAGGTGGTCCCATAGCTTGGCTCCCACGATAGCCCGATCTGTAGCGTCTTAACTTTTTTTTATGCGGATATCTCAAAAGTCTTGTCTATGGCACTCCTCTTGAATCTGAAGAGGAAATCACTGTCAGAAATTCGGATGCTGCTGCCGAAGTGCTAGACATGCCCTATCTGTTGCAGCGAATTCGCCAATCCCTCCATTGCCGCTGTGAGACGTGCATTCAGGTTGGCAGTTGCTCTTTTGAGCCACTACTATAATTATTGTTTATTGAATGTCATTTTATAACTTCTAAGTCATTCTTGTGCTTTCGCCAAACCTCATTGGTTTCACCATTAAGCGCCCACTGGCGCCTTTAGGTTTCATTTCCGACCCGGTAAAATATAACTAAAAATGCTTGGATTGGTGTATACTACCATCTCGTAAAATTTGGCCCATCTTTTTTTAATCACCCTGTATTTTGTAATATATTGATTTCAAGTTCTGCATACGACATCCTTTCTTAAATATTTTATGAATAAACATTATATTTATATCACAAATAATTTTAGTAACTAAGCATTTTATAAATTCTGTAACACTACATCTCAGGGATTAGGTTTTCTTTAAAGATGGAAGTCAAAATTTCTCGTATATGCATGCTTTCCATTTATTTTGCAATTTCTTACTTTGAATGTGGTGTTTTCAAAAGCGCTTGATAAATATGCTCGTAAATGCAGTTCTTACCTGGTTCTGACGTTTGAAAGCTCTTTGAAATTTTTAAGAGGGACGCAAAGTATCTGCATTCAATGTAACGCAGGTTTCTTTAAATTGTGTGATTTATTACTCGTGTCTCCTTTTGGAAGTCTGCGGCAAGGGTTACATAATCCTTTTCGCATTTCTCTAGTATTTTAACGGAAAGTAGTAAAATGCCTTTCTAGTTACTTTCTCATGCGTAATATTAAGAAAGTATTATTTTCACGAAAATTTTCGATTTTGAGATTTTGATGTGTATAAGATAGCTGCTATAAATATAAGATAGTTGCTACAGATATTATTAGGTTTGCATGAATATTTATATCCGGCTTTGTTATCGAACAATTTAGAACAATGTATAATTTTTTTTTAATTCGACCAAAAATTTCGAAACTAATTTAAAATTTTGTATTTTTTTTAACATGGCAGCATAGAGCACAATTTGATATAATCATGAAGTAAAGGGATTACTTATGGCTTAATGATCACCAGATTTAATTGTTTCAATCATTGTCAAAAATAACCCCGATACAAGTTTTGTGTCCGCAACGTCATTGGACCCCTCAGGGAAGTCACCCCCCGAGGGTACATTGATGGTATCGACCGAAGAATTTTGTCAAGCCATTTAAGGGAAGGGTAACACGCTATAATTGTAAACGTTTAGATCAACGATACCGATTTTTAAAATTTTACTATTAAAACAAGATACTTAAAAATGGATTATGGTATAAGAAAGTCGAGGTGAGCTGCACTGAAGTTAATCTTACACTGTTGTTGACCTTCCAAATGTTTTAATATGTATATTAGTTTAACAATTCGGAAAACTTTTGAATAATAAAACCGTTATATAATAATTGTCTAATATGTTTTTATGTTTAAAGACCCTGTATAAGACACTCAATGACCTAAAGAGCCAGAACTTTAGCCACTTATATTGTGAAGTACGAAGCAGGAACAAACAAAACTGGATGTTCAATTTCCCTTCCCTGGGGAAAGAAAATGGAGTTTCGGGGAAAAGATTTTACAGCCCCCCCCCCTTCGTCAGAAACTCACCCGTTGAGCTAGACGAATGCATCACTGCACACTTTAGTGTCGACCACAGAACAGATCCCAGCGGAACGGGATTTTCGATTCCTCAGCTGGGCGGTTCAGAAAATGTTTTATCTTTTAAGTCTTTCAAATCCTTCAGAAGTCTATCCAATGAACTAGAAGGCTTAATATCTAAACTATAGACCACGGGACAAAATCTAATGGAGCTAGAGTTTTGATTTGCTACAGGAGACGGAAAAAGTAGGGTATTCGAAAAGTCTTTAAAAACCCTTTTGTAGCCTATCCGGTGAACAAAAAATATGAATCTTTGCACTCACATAGTACCAACCACAGGACAGAACCTAACAGAAAATAATTTTCGATTTTTCTCCCAAGAAGGACAAGCTGGATGTCTAAAATTTTGTGACCCACCAGAAAACTTAGATAAAATAAGCAGACCCTTAGAAACAAATATACAGTTAACATAAATAATACACATTCCCATAGAAAACCAAAATATGTTGCGTTTACGAAGTTTGGCAACCCAAGAAGTAATTTGCAATATAAAACTTCTAATAACTGCGGTGCTAAAAATTAGAGTGAGTGGCGGTAAAAAAGTCAAAGTACAATTATGCAGTAATAAATAATTATACTGATTATAAATATCAAAGTATAGGTATCGTTAAGAATTAACTAGACCTAGCGCTGTGTTTACATTAACCCACCTAATCGCTGTTGTTTACGAAATACACGCGTTGGATACTGTAAGGTAAATTTAATTAATTAGAAGATCATTAACTACAGAACGCTTCCAACCTAATTAATTTATTATTTATACACTTAATTATCATTTAGATACAATTAACCATTTATTTTAGAGAGGAGATTACAGACTATCACAATCTATAACCATTGCGGTGTCCAGTTTTGACTTTAACTCCCAGAATTATATAATTAGATTTGTATTCGTACTTTGAAGACCCCATTTGTACTTTATGAATAAGTTCATATCTATATTTGGTCGACGATAATTCCGTATAGGTAATACTAATGATAGTTTCATCTCAATGATCTCACTGTTCCTGGTTTGGTTGATAGGTAATTCTTCTTATTCAGATCAACATAACGCCAAGATTCCTCTGCATCAACATTACGCCAAGTTTTTAGGGCATACCCTCACAGACCAGTGTAGTCACATTATCTCAAGTACTGCGTGTGTGTGTGGGCGGGGGGGGGGGATAAACCATTGATTAATTGCATTTTAGAGAACTCGTAAGCTCCTCCTATATTTTTCTGCTTGGAATTAGTCACGCCTCCATACACTTGGTTGTCTCGAATGCTTGTTGCATGATTTCACGAGAACTTGCCCAGATGGGCGCACCATCAGGGCTGAGAATTCATATGACCATCAGACTGTTGTAAATAAGTTGAGTCCATAATATCACTCAGTGCACTGGGCTGGCGACACCCATATATTACATTGACTTTATGAATTATTGACTCTCTTACTACGAATGTCCATATTTGGAAGTATATAAACATCTGGTATAACAATAACCGTGCAAGGTTTCGAACAGGTATCGATCGGTTTGAAATTGGAAAATCATGGTCAAGATGCATATATATATATATATATATAATATATATATATATATATGAATATATATATATATATATTCATAAGGTTCAAATCCAGGTAAATAACTTTGGAATAAGCACAGCTGCAACTATTTAAGTTTATTTGTGTAGTACCATAACCATGAACTATCAGATGAGAGTGACCGCAAAGGCCCTAATGGCAAAATTCAGAACTTAACACTCGTATCTTGGAAACTATGAGAGATACGAGAAAAATCTAAATTAGAAACGTGTATAGCATCCACGAATTACTTGGAAATGGCATATGGTGCAAAACGGTGGTGTGATTAGAAGGATATACACCTAAGGGAAATTAAGATTTATCATACTCAACCATGAAGACAATTGTGTGTTAGTATTTAATGCAATAGCAGTACTTGCTTAACATTTGATCAGATGCAAATTTCTCCCTAAAGTATGGAGTTTGTCTGTTAAAGTTTTACTACGAAAATGCGAATAATCGGCTTCCGAAAAGTTAGCGTTTTAATCCTCTGTCTCTCTAGGGGGCCCAATGGTCACTCTCATCTTTCTGGTAGGTCGGATGGTCTGGGTTTCAAAAACATCAACTATACCAATATCTAACTTCCATACCTGTAACTGTGATTGGTCCATAGTTATTTATCTCAATAATTACTCTAGGTACATGGTTGCCCCACCCCACCCCCTCCTGGGGGGAGGGGGTGGGGCAACTTTGAAATTTTCAATGGGAACCCCCATTTTTTATTGCAGATTTGGATTCTCCAGAAAAAATTACATACATTTTACCTACGATTTTTGCTCCCACAAACGGCGCTATAATCGAGAAAAACGGAAGTGGGGCACAAACGTTTAAAATGGGAATGTCTCGGAAAATACACTTCGGATAGAAAAATAAAAAATTACGTGTTCAATATTTAAAAAAATATCCAATGATGCTAAAATTGACCACCTCCCCCCACTAACCGTTCACTTCAGCGACAACTGTTGACTTCAGTTTAGAAAACGGTTCAAAACTATTTTTAGCACTATCCAGGAACAACGATGTCGATGTAATAGTTTTCTGTTCCATTCGGGGTGCTTGATTAACATGAGTCCCCTTGCCTCTCATGATCAGGGTCCTTTTTTCTGTAACTTTTAAACGTTAGTGCCCCACTTCCGTTTTTCTCGATTATAGCGCCGTTTGTGGGAGCAAAAATCAAAAATCGTAGGTCAAATGTATGTAATTTTTTCTGGAGAATCCAAATCTGCAATAAAAAATGGGGGTTCCCATTGAAAATTTCAAAGTTGCCCCACCCCCTCCCCCAGTAGGGGGAAGGGGGGTCAATTTTGGTATCATTGCATAGCTTTTCCAAAAATATTGAATACGTGTCTTTTTATTTTTAGATACGAAGTGTATTTCTCCAGATATTGGGCCGTTCCGGAACTTTCTGGACAACCTGTATGTATGTATATATATATATATATATATATATATATATATATATACATACAGGGTATTTCAAAACTAATGCAATAACTTTAAGGGGTGATAAGACACATCGAAACAAACACTGTTCATCACAGAATGCATATATACATATATACACACACACATATATATATATATATATATATATATATATATATATATATATATATATATGTGTGTGTGTGTGTGTGAAAGAGGTGATTTTTATTTTAACATGTAATACTACGTATGGTAAGTTATGAATAAAATAATATTTGGCAAAAGTTTTTATATTTATTTTGGATAAACAAAATATCGAAACCGAAGTAGTAATCCGGCCTAAATTGAGCAATCGTCAGTTCTCAGCTTTTCAAAAACAAAACCCCGTTTCTATTGTAACGATTATACGAGGCATATCTTATGAATAAAATGTTGTTTTAATTAACTATAGGGTAGAAAGCCCACATGTCCCACTAGTTGTAACAAATGTCAAATCTAAAGACTTCTTAAAACCATTTGCAATTTTTTTTACAAATTCGAGCCTTCTTAAAATCGCCAAATTAGCGAAAAATCACCAAATCTGGCAATACCCTCCAAACTTAAGCATATGGGAACCCTAGATTCAAGCCAAATTGTCTGAACGGATATTTTCTCCACCTGGTTTTTAAAAGAGACTTCAGTGAGAACATTTTACACGTTCGTAACATTATAAAAAACCTGATGTGGGCAGTACATGACTTTCCCTGCAGACTTATAACCACGTTCTCTTTATCTTAATTAAATGTAATTCACTTTTAATTTAATTTCTGTTCTCATTTGGCAACTGGGCCTATTTTCAAAAGTGGCATAGAGAAATTACGGAAAAACTAAAATTTCCCGAGAACGGCTAGTCCTAGTGTAATGGGGTTGGTCCTATTCTTTTTTCGTTAAAAATTAAGTATAAAACAAGCATTTAGTGGATATATTTGAGCACACGAATTTTTTTATTTTAGATTTTGACGATTTTTGCGGGCCATTTTGCAAAAAAAGGCAGGTTATTTTTTTTTCGAATCATACCAAAATCTAATCAGCACAAAGGTAACCCACGAGTGACTCATCTTCAAAATTTTGTGAAATTTGGTCCATTAGTTTTTCAGCTAGAGTGGATTCAATTTTTGCGGGCCATTTCGCAAAAAAAGGCAGTTTTTTTTAATTCGATTCGTACTCAAAATTAATCAGCACCAGATTTGCCCACAAGGGACTTATCTACCAAACTTTATGAATTTCGGTCAATCAGTTTTTTAAGTTAGCGTGGATACAAAATCTGCACAAACAGACAGACAGACAGACACACACACAGACGTCACGCTAAAAATAGGTTTTTCGTATTTTAGAGGTCTCGAAAAGTGTAGATCCGTCGAATACTCGAGTTGCGATTTTCGGCATGATTCCAATACTTTCCTTATACATTACCATGTATTGCAGAGAAAGTAAAAATATAATCAAGACAGTTAGTTCAATGGATAATGCGCGATTTGCCAGGAGAATATGGACGCAGCGGCGTGATGTCGCGATTGTGCAAGTTCATGTTTTCCTGTTTTTAAATTCTTTTACCGAGCCAAATGTAAGTGTAAAATTCTTGCTCGAATTCGTCGGCCGTTGAGACCGCCGTTTTCTGCTTGTACATGTTAATTTCCGCACTTACGCCTTGAAGAAAAGGCCGTTGGAAGTCTGTTAATTTTATCTTGTTCATTTCGGCTCTGTTTCGGTGCACCTGTAATGCAAGCGCTTGGTATGTGCACAGATTAATATATACAGATGTTTCACTGCTACCCCAGCGCCCTCAACCGCCAACCAAAGTTAAATAAAATATCAAGATTAGCACGCTTGGCGATGGTCTGTGGCGGTTTTCGATAAGACGTTCTGCTAATATAACCCTATTTGGCACTAAACGAAACACTTGGAATAATTTTGTTCTATCATCGATCGCATGTTTATACATGTAAATCATTTCTCTTCTATTTCGTATTTTATAATCAATTATTTTATCTTTTATGGATTTCTAAAAGAAGAGGGATTACGTTTACAAGGTATGTAATTTATTTTTATTTAAATAAAAAGATTATTTGCTTTGCATCCCATATTTCATCCTATGACTGTGTTCATCATAAGAAAATGGTGCAGTATTAGCAAGAAGCAGTGGCATTATTAGTTAAAAAACATTTTCCGCATTTATATAAAATGTATAAAAATTGATATTGATATTGAAATTCGATACCTTTGATAATGCATTTATGTAAATTTGTTATTTATTATAAGAATATAAGTGCATTTAAAAAAAATTATATTAACAGTATCCCAGATTAAATTAAGAACTAAGCAATTTAACAACACGCTAGTATACTTTTTAGGCTGAAAATATTATATAATATTTCGGTCTTTTGGGTATACTAGCTTGTAATTTTTGGTGTATAATGATTTACAGTGATGTAATACGTCAATTTTTTATTCAATTTATGACTACATGAATTAAATATATATCTATGTTCATTTATTTAAATTTACACATATTATAGAAAAAGGATTTTTAAATGCTTATCATGTTTATAGTTTAAAACAAGAAAGATCAATCATGCATAAGCATTGATTATGAAACACTTTCCAACTGAAATGTAATTTCATTTAAAAATTTCTAAAATGTGATTCATTCAGTGGTAATATCTTTTACATTATCACAGTACTACAGTAATTTATTATACTTAAATATTTAAAACTGTATCGAAATATAAATCATCTGATTCTTTATGCAAAATCAATGAATATTTCATTCATATAACTTGTATTCCAGACTCCAGAGCTAAATAATTTTGTGTGAAAAAAATTCAGCAATTCTTATGTAATTCATCTTACAATCGCTTGAGATATTTGCATTCTACATATGTTAAAATTAGGCTTCCTTGAAGAAATAATAAAAGTTTAGGGATCATTTAAAATCACAACTATTGTAATTGCATAGGCACGGAATTTAGATACACAGATAATATATATGTGTATGTGTATGTACTCAAAGTATTGGAATCGTGCCGAAGATCGGAACTCGAATTTTCAAAGGATCTACACGTTTTGGGACTTCTAGAACACGAAAAAACTAGTTTTAGGAAGACGTCTGTGTGTGTAAGGGTGTATCTGTGTATGTTTCTGTGTGTCTGTGTGGATATTACATCCACTCTAATTGAAAAACTAATGGACCGAATTTCATACAATTTGGTAGGTATGTTTTTTGTGGGAAATCCTGATGTTCATTAGATTATAGTACGATTCTTAATAAAAGAATCTGCCTTCTTTGCGAAATGGCCGCAGAAATTGCCTTTATCCACTCTAGCTAAAAACTAATGAACCAAATTTAACAAAATTTGGTGTATAATATTTCAATAACCTACAAGTGATTTATATACCAAATTTAACAAAATTTTGTATATAAATCATTTGTAGGTTATTCTACTACGATTCGGGAAAAAGGAACGGGCTATTTTTGCGAAATGGCCAGCAAAAATCGTTATATATAAAATAAAAGACTACGTGTGCTCAATTATATCAATTAAATTCCTATTTTATATGTGATTTTTGACAACAAAAAGAATAAGACTAACCCCATTACTCTAGGACTAGCCGTTCTTGAGATATTCTAGTTTTTTCGCGTTTTCGCTACGCCACCTTTGACAATAAGTCCAGCTATCAAATGAGAACCAAATTTAAGTTTAACGTGTAAATTCAATGTCATTTAAAATACTTATGTTGTGCAGATAAACTCAAATTATCATTGAATAAATAAAGAGAACGAATATGAGTCTGCAGAGAAAGACATGTGCTGTCCACATCAGAATTTTTAACAATATTACAACAATGATTTATAGAAGTGAACGGGGATTATTTTCAGGCCATTTCGAAAAAAATGTATGATCTATATTTAAAGATCCATCAAATTTTTGTCGAATAAAATGTTCAACAAATTTAAGCTGTGTACCAAATTTTAACTCTCTAGGACGTAGGAAAGTGCATTTAAAATGCCATCAATTAAATTTATCATAAAGAGTTATATAAAATTTAAAAAAAATGAAAAATTGTTATCTACCAAATTATTTTAAAATATGAAGCCACTCCCATATGCAAAACGTTTAAAACACATACGTAGTGTCGTACAAGACAAAGCACCAGGCGCGAAGCGCCTTTAATCTCCAGTTTCAATATGTGGTTCTTATCGTCAAACTGTGACATTAATTCAGTGACCCTAATTGGAGGTTCGAGGTTTCTATTTACTACCTTTTATTATTTATCCTAGCTCCTAGTGTGGCAGTTTGTTGCACATTTAGAGTTTAAGCAGTTTGGGGGGTTGATGCAGATAAGGGTTACCTAGCGTTTTGGCAGTTTAGTGTTTAGAATATTTTTTTTTTTTTTTTTTATAAAATAATAGTCGCGAGTTTTATTTTAAAATCAGATGTTTGAGGTGGGATCATTTAATTCCGATTATCGATGTTTAGAACAGCGCGGGGTCTCTTACGAGATTTGACCTTGCGATGATCATAGTCATGCAGATTGAATAACAGTTCGTTTGGAACGGATGGCAAATTTCTGTAAAATTTAAGCGCTAGCTTTTTAATTTGGGCTCTAACAGTTTTTATTTTGAAGTCATTCCTAATTACCGAGTTTCTTAAGTACCTGGGAGCTTTCCTGATAATCCGTAGGATTTTGTTTTGTTTTGTCTCTAGGAGGTCTATCGTAGTTTTACAGGCATATCCCCATACGGGTGCTGCATACAGCATTCCCGGGCGGATGACCGATTTATAAATTAGGAGTTTATTTTGATAACTTAGATTTCCGTTTCCTATCATTGGGTATAAGGCTCCTGTGGCCATATACGCTTTTTTGATTAAGTTCGTTACGTGCTGTTTCCAGGTTAGGTGGGAATCTATCGTTACACCTAGGTATTTAGTAGATTTTTCCGCTTTTAGGGCATGGTTGTTTATGTACAGAGGCGGCGCAGGTTTACGTTTTCTTGAGAAATAAATCCAATGACATTTATTGGGGTTTAATTTTATTCGCCATTTTTCCAGCCAAGTTTGGAGTATGTCTAAGTGTTGTTGTAGCTGTCTGTGCATTACTGAGACATAGGGGTGTTTTGCAAGTATCGCACTGTCGTCTGCATAGAGTGCCAGCTCTGTGTTTGGAGTCCTAGGGATGTCGTTCAGGTATATGTTAAAGAGTGTCGGGCCCAGGATAGAACCTTGCGGTACACTACTTTTAATGAGCTTGGGTGTAGATAAGTTACCTCCTACTCTGACTTGAAAGTGTCTGTTATTTAAGTATGAGATTAAAAGTTTGACAATAGCGTCAGGGACTTAGTCAGAATTTAATTGAATTTGTTTTTTTCCCTATATTAAATAATTTTTTTAATTAAAAAACTACTTAACATATTTTACTGAATTTTTTTTTATATATTCTATGGGATAATGTGAATATTTCCTAAAAATTTCGAAGCAATTCGTGAATTTTAAATTTACTTAAAAAATGTTTGAAAAATTAGGTCCCATAGGGTTCAATGTATTTCATTTTTTCAACCCGGGTTCAATAAAAAACTAATTGGGTGATATTGTTTATTTATATTCCCATAGGTCCTACAGACCGTCTGAACATCATACTAAAATTTCATTTTGATAAACTCATTTTTACGGCAGTTATCGTGCTAACGGACAGACAGACAGACAGACAGACAGACAGACAGACAGACAGACAGAATGAACAAAGTCATAAACACTTTTCAACTTTGTTGTAAAGTGTTAAAAATGATAAAAGTACAGTTACGTAATTTTTTTTTCTTTTGGCTGCATTAGCATAAAATAGCCAATTGAGCGATAGTCGCCAAATCTAGCAGTCGAGCTCTTTTTACGTCATAGCTGCGATGGTTGGCTCCTCGAACGTTAGTGTCTATGCGAAATCCTATGTTAACAATGTTGCCATAGATTCCTATGGGAGTGAACCTTCTGAATATGGTATTCTGTGTGTATGTGTATATGTTGAGTGACGTCAGAGCTTGGAAAGTTGATGTAACTGGCTCTACTTTTGGGAGAGGAGTTGGGACAAAGGAACTGATGGGTTCAGACCTGCGTTGGTCAGGTCTTTACTTTTTAAAACTACAAAATTTCTAAATTAATTAAAATCCCTACTCTCAGCCCAACCAAAAGTAAAAATGGCAACGAAGGGTACCTTTGTAAGTATAGTACCTGGTGTAAGTAAAAATCTGACGTAATTTTAAAGATTTTAAAAATGGACTGGATATAAATTCTATGATAAAGAAACTATAATCTGGTGGCTTACTGCCCTTTGAACAAATTAATGGAAGTGTTTTATTGATTAAATGTTTTGAATTTAATTATGACGATTTAATTACTCCAGTCCAGAATTGAATTAAAAATATAAAATTCTAAATCTAAGATATTTACAAGGAGACTTAAAGGTCAGATATGAGTATTTGTGTGTAAGTGTTAAGTGTTTTAATTAATCTTGAAATCTTCAATAATAATCATTGAATTGTGTGCAATGGGTAAAATTGCAATTTATGTCTAAATTGATTTACTATAGTTCCTATAGTGCCATATTCTGCCTGTTTCAATCACAATGTAGAAAATCAATATTAATTTCATATTATATACTAAAGAATTTGCTTGCATTACAAAATGTCTCATAATTTGCCATTATACTTTGAATTCCGGACAGTGTTGAGTATTTTGCTCAACACCAGAGAAGCGAACATCTGGGGTAAGAACCTCCACTAATGAATAATCAAATTTTCAAGAAATATCACGGTGACTGCATTTTTATGAATTCAAGTTTGCAACGTTTCCCCTGTGGACAGTGTGGTCCTCCACCTTTAAGAGTTTGGTATATGATTTGAAGGTGAACACTATTACGTGTTTACAGCGGTTTTATTGCGTATTGAGACATTTGTTCGCTATGACTGTATTAACGAAAACATATTGTTAGAGTAAAATACACGTTTCAAGAAATTATAGCGTCCGACAAATCAAAATCTCATCTATCAACGTAAACCGCATAATAAGAATAGGAAATAACTGACATTTTCCCATTTTTACTTTCCCTGCAATACATGGTAATGTATAGGGAAAGTATTGGAATCATACCGAAAATCACAACTCGAGTTTTCGACGGATCTACACGTTTCGAGACCTCTAGAATACGAAAAAACCATTTTTAGCGTGACGTCTGTGCGTGTGTCTGTCTGTCTGTCTGTCTGTGTGTCTGTCTGTCTGTCTGTGTGTCTGTCTGTCTGTGCAGATTTTGTATCCACTGTAACTAAAAAACTAATGGACCGAATTTCACAAAATTTGGTAGGTAAGTCACGTGGGCGGGGCTGGTGCTGATTAGTTTTGGGTACGATTCGGAATAAAAGAACCCGCATTTTTTTGCGAAATGGCCCGCAAAAGCTTGTATCCACTCTAGCTGAAAAACTAATGGACCGAATTTCACAAAATTCGGTAGATGAGTCACGTATAGGTCACTCTGGTGCTGATTAGATTTTGGTACGATTCGAAAAAAAATAACCTGCCTTTTCTTGCAAAACGGCCCGCAAAAATCTTCAAAATCTAAACTAAAGAACTAGGTATACTCAGATATATCCATAAAATGCCCGTTTAATACGTAATGTTTAACGACGAAAAGAATAAGACCAACCCCATTACACTAGGACTAGCCGTTCTCGAGATATTTTAGTTTTTCGTACTTTCCCTACGCCACCTTTGAAAATAACCCCGGTTACCGAATGAGAACGAAAATTTAATAAAAGTGAAATAAATGTAATTAAAATAAAGATAACGTGGATATAAGTCTGCAGGGAAAGTCATGTGCTGCCCACATCAGATTTTTACTTTCCCTGCAATACATGGTAATGTATAGGGAAAGTATTGGAATCATACCGAAAATCACAACTCGAGTTTTCGACGGATCTACACGTTTCAAGACCTCTAGAATACGAAAAAACCATTTTTAGCCTGACGTCTGTGTGTGTGTCTGTGTGTCTGTCTGTCTGTCTGTGTGTCTGTCTGTGTGTCTGTCTGTCTGTGCAGATATTGTATCCACTGTAACTAAAAAACTAATGGGCCGAATATCACAAAATTTGGTAGGTAAGTCACTTGTAGGCGAGTCTGGTGTTGATTAGTTTTGAGTAAGATTCGGGATAAAAGAACCCGCCTATTTTTGCGAAATGGCCCGCAAAAGCTTGTATCCACTCTAACTGAAAAACTAATGGACCGAATTTCACAAAATTCAGTAGATAAGTCATTTCTAGGTTACTCTGGTGCTGATTAGATTTTGGTACGATTCGGAAAAAAATAACCTGCATTTTTTTGCAAAATGGCCCTCAAAAATCGTCAAAATCTAAACTAAAGAACTAGGTATACTCAAATATATACATTAAATGCCCGTTTAATATGTAATTTTTAACGACGAAAAGAATAAGACCAACCCCATTACACTAGGACTAGCCGTTCTCGAGATATTTCAGTTTTTAGTATTTTCTATACGCCATCTTTGAAAATAAGTCCGGTTACCGAATGAGAACGAAAATTGAATTAAAAGTGAAATAAAGTTAATTAAAATAAAGGGAACGTTAGTATAAGTCTGCAGGGAAAGTCATGTGCTGCTCACATCAGATTTTTACTTTCCCTGCAATACATGGTAATGTATAGGGAAAGTATTGGAATCATGCCGAAAATCGCAACTCGAGTTTTCGACGGATCTACACGTTTCGAGACCTCTAGAATACGAAAAAACCATTTTTAGCGTGACGTCTGTGTGTAGGTCTGTGTGTCTGTCTGTCTGTGTGTCTGTCTGTCTGTGCAGATTTTGTATCCACTCTAACTAAAAAACTAATGGACCGAATTTCACAACATTTTGTAGGTAAGTCACTTGTGGGCGGGGCTGGTGCTGATTAGTTTTGGGTACGATTCGGAATAAAAGAACCCGCCTTTTTTGTGAAATGACCCGCAAAAGCTTGTATCCACTGTAGCTGAAAAACTAATGGACCGAATTTCACAAAATTCGGTAGATGAGCCACGTATAGGTCACCCTGGTGCTGATTAGATTTTGGTACGATTCAGAAAAAAATAACCTGCCTTTTTTTGCAAAATGGCCCGCAAAAATTGCCAAAATCTAAAATAAAAAACTGGGTATACTCAAATATATCCATTAAATGCTGATTTAATACGTAATTTTTAACGACGAAAAGAATAAGACCAACCCCATTACACTAGGACTAGCCGTTCTCGAGATATTTTAGTTTTTCGTACTTTCCCTACGCCACCTTTGAAAATAAGCCCGGTTACCGAATGAGAACGGAAATTGAATTAAAAGTGAAATAAATTTAATTAAAATATAGAGAACTTTAATATAAGTCTGCAGGGAAAGTCATGAGCTGCCCACATCAGATTTTTACATTCCCTGCAATACATGGTAATGTATAGGGAAAGTATTGGAATCATGCCGAAAATCGCAACTCGAGTTTTCGACGGATCTACATGTTTCGAGACCTCTAGAATACGAAAAAACTATTTTTAGCGTGACGTCTGTGTGCGTGTCTGTGTGTCTGTCTGTCTGTCTGTGTGTCTGTCTGTGTGTCTGTCTGTTTGTGCAGATTTTGTATCCACTCTAACTAAAAAACTAACTGACCGAATTTCATAAAATTTGGTAGGTAAGTCACTTGTGCACGAATCTGGTGATGATTAGTTTTGGGTATGACTTGGGTTAAAAGAACCCGCCTTTTTTGCGAAATGGCCCGCAAAAGCTTGTATCCACTCTAACTGAAAAACTAATGGACCGAATTTCACAAAATTTGGAAGATAAGTCGCTTGTAGACCACCCAGGTGCTGATTAGACTTTGGTATAATTCGAAAAAAAATAACCTGCCTTTTTTTGCAAAATGGCCCGCAAAAATCATCAAAATCTAAACTTAAGAACTACGTATGCTCAAATATAGCCATTAAATGCTTGTTTAATACGTAATTTTTAGCGATGAAAAGAATAAGACCAACCCCATTACACTAGGACTAGCCGTTCTCGAGATATTTTAGTTTTTCGTATTTGTCCTACACCACTTTTTGAAAATAAGTCCAGTTTTCAAATGAGAACGAAAATTGAATTAAAAATTAATTAAATTTAATTTAAATAAATAGAACGTGAATATAAGTCTGCTGGGAAAGTCATGTGCTGCCCACATCAGATTTTTCTTAATTCTTCTCCGGGAACTATAAACTACGTAAATAAACGATATATGTGTAAACACGTAAATTAAATATCAATGAAATCTATGAAGATAAGATCTTTTAATACAACTATTCATTACTGTATTTTGAACAAAGAATAAAATCCTGTGTTGGCCTCATGCCAGCATAATAGTATTTGAGGTGTATTTACGCAATAGGTAGTAACAAAACTTTCTATATGGCATATCTTTTGGGAATAGTATCAAACAATGTATCAAATACTTTACAAATACATTAAATTAATCTCCAACAATTTTTACTTTATTCTAACCGAGCGCATTAAAATAAAATGTATTTTGACACCAAAATCATTTTCATACGAATTGAAAAATAAGCTGTTTCGAGGACGTTCATTACAATCTCTATAAAACAATTTTTCGCTTTCAATCCGTCTGTCTATACTAAATCGATGGAGCCAAATAGATTTTTCATCGAAACTACTAGCCGAATGAAATCAAATTATGTACAAATCTAGAATGCTACAAAGTACAATAATAGATTGTTGAAAGAAATATCGTATTTTTTTTTCAAGGTGAATGTGTTGTACGTAGTACGCGCATGCTCGCATTTCTCTAAATTACAATGTCTATGGAACTATTCAATCGGTATTTCCAAATTAAGTATAATTACAGAGTGTTGCATAAATATGAAAACAAAGTGTGTTTCTTTCTCAAATACGTAAAACAATACAAGCATTCTAATTCTGCAATATTTGATAACATCTCCATAACTATTGACCTGATTTGACACCTAAATTTGTTACAAAAATTAAATCTTACAAGTAAGTAAAAATGATATTTTAGTTTTCTGATTACTGTTTGTTCTCTGATGCCATGCGTAAGTATGTTTTCTGTATAAGTGATTACAAAATTGTATGTTAATGTGTTTTTAAACTTTAATTTTAAATTTGTATGTTAATGTGTTTAAATGTTAATTTTTTCAATTGTACTTAAAGTTAATTATTTAAAACTAAATCAGTGCGCAAAATTGGATGAAGCAATTGCTCATGTTCTGCTGTGTTATATTATAAGTTCGTGACTCAATTATACCACACAGTATTTAAAGGTACTTCTGGTCTATTGAAGCATAAACAAATTCTTCCAATTTTTTTAAGAAATTCATATACTAGATCCATCATATATTCGCTAATATTCTTAGCCTAAAAGGAATTAGCAATAAATAAATAATTTCATTTCACAGAACGACAAACACAAATAAAGTAAAATTGCATGCACAACATGAAATTGATTAGTTACTTTGGCATTCCACCATTAATCTTAATTCTATTTCATTGACTATAAACGTGTAATTCTACTGCATTAGTTTCAACACGTTAATTAAATATCAAGAAAATCCTCAGAGATAAGATCTTCTAATACTGCAATTTATCATGATATTTTGACCAAAGACCAGATCCGCTGTTGGCGTTTTGCCAATATAATTGATTCTGAAGTGGGTTTATACATTAAGAAAAAACGTGGTGGGAGAAACACATGACTTCCTCTACAAATTCCAATACGAAAACGGGATTTTTCCAGTTTTTTAATTTCTACAAAACTCTAGTCAGCATGATAATAATAACTTAGTTACCTAAATACCGAACTTTACGAAAATCAGATAGCTATTTATTCGTTCATAGCATATACACATAGACGTTAAACAGTAAATGATTAATTCGTGTTCAGCGGTGCAGCTACGCAGGCGTAGCACCTGCAACTGTGTGAAAGGAAGGCGCTATGTTATTGCATGATAACATGAGGCCTAAGTGACAGGTGGAGGTAATAGAGATGCAATGTTTTAAGCTGCATGGGGGGCATTCCACCGACTGTCGTGTTCTACGATTACCATGGCATTGAAATCAGACATGTAACTCAGAGATGTTGTAGAGTACTACAACGTACTATCTCACACAAAAAAAGATGACATCCAGTCTAAAATAGAAACATTTTAGATTAGCTCTCATCAAAGCAAAACACTTTGGCCCCTCGGCAAAGCACTTTCATGAACAGATTTATGTCTAGCACAAGGACTGAGACCCCGGACTTCCCTTCCCGGCTGTGCCTTAAGCAACTTATGTGGAGTCAACTGAAACCAATAAAGAACTACTGTCGGGGGGCAAGCCATTTGGTATGAAGCGACTTCACCAATCACTGACCAGAGGCCACAGCGTGGAATCGATACCCAAAAATGCGCCACAGAACTTTTTCAGAATTTTGAATCACTTGCTAAGAAACTTTGAGATGTGTGTTTAGACAGTGCGTAGTTGGTATTAAGTAAAAGGACAAAATGTTCGATGTCATATGGGTGAAATAGGCCTAACAGTGGCGCTTCTGGTTGTAATGACGATGTGCTTAGCACACTGATTAAGGTAATTCATGGTGAGATACTTACTTTATAAGTTACTTAACATGTTTTGCAAGTACCCTGTCAACACCTCGATAGTACATAATAATCATACATGAAACGTTCATTAAGTTTGATAGCAATATAATAATAGCATAATTACTTCAGAAAGGCCAGTTATCACGAATGTTTCTGATGTCTAAATGTAATCTAATGCAAATTACTTGTAAATATATGACGCATATATCCCAGAAATACAATTGGATCATATGTGTGTTAGTCACCACGCCTTTCTTATTTTACTTAATTTTCGTTTTACTTTACAGCGGCCAACTGGTAAGTGGACAGTTAATACCACAATTGCCAAAAGACGTAAATAAAAATTTTAATTCGTTTTCAACATTTTTCCATATACATGTTCTGTTCAATTTAGGGCAAGTCGTAATAAACTTGTACAATGAGGTTTCAGTCCTCCAAAAGTTACTTACGAGATACAAATTCTCTGAAAACGAGCACGTGCGTGGATTTCATTGCGAGAAAGTTACAGTGATCTTCAAGTAGAATATGCAAATATCGAAAAACGTGCCAAAAAGCGATTGGTTTTTTTCCAAATCTTCAAAATGAGACAATGTCGAGATTAGACGTTTATCTCAAATTAGGTATTTGCTGCACCATTTGTATTTTTAAAACTTTCGTTAAAATTAAAGGTGGGAGAAATTAAATTGTAACCGCAATAATTGAATGGTTGTTGTATTTTTAAATTCTGATAAAACAAATTAATTATTCTGAAGTATTTTCTTACTGAAGATGTTTCCTTAAACTTACTTTTATGAAAATGCTGCGTTTTTAACCAGTGATTATTCTACATTTTTTTTTTCATAATTTAATTTCAACATCTGAAATAAAGAATTTTATACATGATTTTGCAGAAAAAAAATATACATAACAAGCCATAAATATTTAGAATTATTATAAAAATTAATTTTCATTTCATTTTTTGCTGCAAAAAAAAATTCCCTTGAGGTTAATTTACAACAAAGGAAAAGTTTATATTCATCAGTCAGTTGATTTCGTTTAAAAAACACAAAACGCTCCGATACAGGAAATAATTTTAAAATCATAAAAACACGCGGTCCTAAAAATTTAGAAAACACTCTTATTGCAGACAGCATCCATGAACCGGTTTTGCACTTAATATACGTTCGTCAGCATGGAGTAGCCGTTATCTGCAATGGTAGCAAGAAAACCTAGTTAAATTGTAAATGATTGAAGTTGTTGATTCCACAGAGTTTGCAAAACTTTAACATATAGCAAGTTTTCTTGCTGCCATTGTAGGTAACTGCGGTTTCCAACTGACGAGCTCATAACAAGCACGACACCAATCCATGGATGCTATTATCTTTAATGGGAGTGTCCTCCAAACAATTACTTAAATAAGGTATTTCCTAGAGTTGCAGCTATAGTTCTACCCATAGAGTATGTTCTGAGAGTTGTAAAGCCAACTCGGGATCAAACGTTCTACTCTAACATAAAGTCATAACAACTGTGTTTGAATTTCGAATACAGATGTGAATGCATGCATGCATGCATGTACTCTGTGTATGCATGCATGTTCATTCATTCTGAATCAAAGTTAAACTGGCCAAAGTAGATCTCCTGTACATAAATATAAGGCAATAGTGTCCAATCCGAAAACTGAAAGATTCGACTTATATATTCTTGTTAAATTATTCACTTAATAAAAAAAAATATTATTCGCTTTTCACAGAGCAGTTGAATTTTTTTACAAGCATCTAAATGCATGTTTTTTACAGTGCATATTTTAAGCTTCTTTATTTATGCAGTTAGAAACTTATTTAAACATTTAAAATTCTATTTTTTTAAATATATGCATCATAGAGAGAGATAGTAATGTAGTTAAGGGAATTAGTAATTAATCGTAGCGTTTCGTGAAATACCGCAGTATATTTTATTAAAATTAAATTTAATCCGATTATGCACGATAAAATAATAAGACGCGGCATTTAACAATTAATAATTTTAATAGTTTCTTTTACAGAAACTAATTAAACGCAATTCTCAACATAAAAATTTCTTATGAAAATATAATAATTAAAAAACCATAAAGATAGGAGCATTTAATTGAGTTAATTATCATATAAACAGGCTGAAAATAATTAATAAGTAACAGTGCGGATTCAAATCATTATTTTAGCTGTATAATTTATTTTCCGTTTAAAAAAAGATAAATTAATGCTGCATTTCAAAGAACAATTTGCAACTGTTGCATAGAAAGTATATATTGTTTATTTCAAGTTAAAGGGTGGAACTATTTTAAAATAAACAGAACAGAATGAAACCACAAAATTGCACAAACATACTACTAATCTGCAAAATGGTATACAAACCACTTAATGGGATGTCAAAACTGTTTCTGTAACCAGCGATTTCACTAGGATCTTCATCAATCGGTAGAAAACTAATGTTTATTGTAAATTTCTCAATCTTATTTCTTTCCTTTTCATGGAATGTGTGGTAACTTTAATTTAAAGTTGGGCATTTTGATTAATTATTATTAACATATAATATATATCTTAACGTGGCCGTAAAATCGTACATAGTGGAACTCATTATTATTGTAGTACATTGCGATATGTGTGCCCGCTAATAACCCTCCAATTATTTATATTTCGCACGAGTTCTGTAAAATAATTATTAATTAATATAGTACTAAATGGATTACACCATTTTAACTTAACAATAAATCATTTATTAACAACATAACACACTCAATTATTTAATTACAGCAATTATTCTTATTACTAATTACTTCGGCTGAGGGAGACAATGTGAGACCACTTAAATCGCCTAAAATGTTTTGATGACCTGTAAATATTTGAGGAACACATACCTTCACCTTCGGCCTTGACCACAGGCCATAATGCTTGCATCAGTCACTCGTACTGGCCGTAACTCTGGGTGTTTGGCTCCATCTTATACTTTTGATCGCACTGCACAAATCATTAGATCTAGCCATTATTTTGTAACATCTACGGAACACTGCATCTCTAGTCGTCGTGCTGTATTCACCAAGTATCACCGTTCTTATTTTAAGTCAGTATTGTCCAAGTCATCGTCGTTATGTCATCATGTTGAACAAGTATTTTTCTTTATCTGAGTATCAGCATCGTGCTAGTCATAATGTTGAACTCGTATTTTTCTCATCGTCGTTATGCCACAGGTTGTGGCTCTTTTTCCTCAGGACTGTCACTCCCCCTTTGCTTTGATTGTCAGTCTTCACAGCGACGCCACAAGCCTCTGCTTCATTGGATAGCCTTTACAGCCAATGTCGTAACTTCACATTTTCTTACGAGATCGTTCGACCCCTTCTGTCTTGACACCCCTAAATTTATGGTTTTATCTGACCTTTGGGTTCACGTGCTGTAAACCTAGGTATCATTCAGACTGGAGGTGTTGGCCGATGTTTCGGACACATAAATAATGTACATAAAACTGTCTCACCAGAACAAGTGTGAGATCTATTTCTGGTCTCACAGAATGTATTGAGAAATCCATTTGTGCTCAATGTATAAGACATATGTCATACTTATCGTTGACCCTTTCTATATCTTTGCATTCATTTTGTCATATGGGCGTTACCTTTTCAATACATAAACTTTCTAACTCCTTAAGAAAACCTCCTATTCAAGTTCTAGAACGTGATGGAAAATATCACATGACTACGTCTAAGAAGGTGTGTTAGATTGTCTGTGTTTTCTCCCGTGAAAGAAAGAAGGGAAACTAAAAAATAATTCGGGAAAGATGACCAAGTGCTTACATGTTCCCACTTAAAGGTGCCTACCATTAAATTGGGACGCAAATTCCCTTCGGTTTGGAAATTGGAGATGAATCAGGATGCTTAATACGAACCCGGGCAGACCCTAAAACGTGCAATCTGGTACGTCAGATAATTTTAATATATTTTTTTGTTGTAAGCCGTGATCTTCAAAATTTTCAAATAAATCCGGTGGTCCAGTTGCCACTCTAAGCTCCGCATGAGTCCGACGGTATATGTAATGTAGCAATTTATTGGAGTTTTACAGGCTAGTACATTGTTTCTGTGGTCCAGATCTTGTTGTTGTCGACGGTTATTTAGTATATATGTGAAAATAACACCATTTAGTATGTAATTCGTCCTTAAATACGACCTTGACATTGGGAAAATATGAGATACGCAAATAGCGGTCTCTTAAAGCTCGTTGAAAACTGATATTTGCTAGTTTACACATAGCAAAATCTGATCTAAATTAACGATGTTTCTACAGTACAATGGAATTAATTCAAGCAACGCATATGTCCTCTTCAACAGAAAATTAGTTCAACATGTATTGTTCCGTATATCTAATTTTTATGCAATTTGGGTAGCACAAGATTTGATTTGTGCAGTTTCCTGTTGGAGAGAGGAAGTGAAATCCCACACAGACGTCAAATAATTTAGAATAGCCCAAATTAAATTTTACTAAAGTAACATCGTGCAGACGACTATTCCTTGAAAAAAGAATGCTTTCTTTATTCTCTGGATCAACTAGGTAAAGTAGACATATGGCTAAAGATTACAGAAAACATTGTTAAACTTACATCAAGTTTTCCAAGAATATGACAAAACAAAAAAAAAATACGATACTTTCAAACAATTTCCAGTTATAAAACATTATTATTCGTGCAGAGACTAGCTTTGAAGTATTCAGAATTTTTGAAGTATTCAGAAGAGTCATGAATTTATCAGAATGCAGCATAGTTCAATAATTATTCATAAACACGAAAACCGTCTATAAAGAGGGATTCGTGTTTCCTAAAATTTGGCAGCCACTCAAATTACCAGTATCCATCAATAATTATTACTGGTGGCAAAACTTTTGCCACACTATTATTTTTACCAAACACATTTTTGAAGCATTTATTTCTCAGGATTGTGTATAGATAGAGCTTAGATAGAGCTTAGACTGTAACCTACATAGATTCAGTATCAAATTCCAGAAGGAGTAGTCGAAAATCTATATTTTTCTTGCAGCATCAGCTACAGGATCAGCTATAGCTCAGGATCGGTTATAGATGGGGATTAGATGACAATATTGATTTGGATTCAGCATTAAATTTTATAAGGGCTCGGAAAGTAAGTTCACTAAAGATTTTAGCTTTCGAATATCTTCCTATTCAGGTATTATTTATAGATCCTTGAAACATATATTTCTTTGGAATGGCATGATGACTGATATGAATTTAGCTTCGAATTTTAGAGAGAGTAAGGGTTTCACTAAGCTCAGGATCGGTTATAGATGGGGATTAGATGACAATTGATTTGGATTCAGCATTAAATTTTATAAGGGCTTGGAAAGTAAGTTCACTAAAGATTTTTGCTTTCGAGTATCTTCCTATTCAGGTATTATTTATAGGTCCTTGAAACATATATTTCTTTGGAATGGCATGATGACTGATATGAATTTAGCTTCGAATTTTAGAGAGAGTAAGGGTTTCACTAAGCTCAGGATCGGTTATAGATGGGGATTAGATGACAATTGATTTGGATTCAGCATTAAATTTTATAAGGGCTTGGAAAGTAAGTTCACTAAAGATTTTTGCTTTCGAATATTTTCCTATTCAGGTATTATTTATAGGTCCTTGAAACATATATTTCTTTGGAATGGCATGATGACTGATATGAATTTAGCTTCGAATTTTAGAGAGAGTAAGGATTTCACTAAGAATTTCTACTTCCGGTTACGGGAATATCACTTTTAGTTTTGACGAAAAATTATGTGAATATATGAAATAAATGTGCAAAAGAGTATAAAATACGCTAATAGTTTTGTTGAAAATGAAGTATATACACCACTTTCTATCCTCTAAAAGCTCCTTCATAAATCTCTTAACATTATATTTTTTATCGGGTTTAGTGTAATGATGAATTAATAACATAAACTTAGCAATAATATAACATTTCATTAAAAACATGTTCCACGAGCAATATACTAAAAAATGCAGGGTTGGCATTTTGCCATTAATCTTCATTTCTTTACAGGCACTATTAACCACGTCTTAAAAATTAACTTCACGACGTAAATTGAATAGCAAAATAATATAAGACAAAATATTTTATTATTGCCATTTATCGTAATATTTGGATCGTTTAAGAAATCATAGGTTGGCCCCTTCCTTGCAATCCGTTTTAGATTGCATACGCAAAGATGGCACAACTGGAAATAGGATGAGAGGAGCATCAAATAATATTCCCTACACAATCAACTGTTCTTTTTCTTTGTTTTGTCGAATCATTAAAATGAGATATATATTTTAAATGAAATGAATTTTGACCATGTAAATATGTATTTTAAATTATAAATACCTATCACAACTTTTAATGTGTGTTATCTTAATTACTCAGCCGTTTTGTTACGATAAAAATAGAACGTAAATAAATGAATGTCATTATAAAACCTCTGTTTAATGGAGTCATCTATTTTATTGATTTAAATAATAAATTATAGTAATTAGAATACATTTCAAGACACATTTTCATAGCATATTTGGTATGATTTAGACAATCGGACGAATTGTAGCTTGACCTTTTTCAAGGGATGTTACTCCCGGCCTCACAAAAAGAAAATGCTAGCAGACACATACACACGTAGAAATCAGTGACAAACAAGCTGATTACTGTTAAAAAGTTGCTTACTGTGAGACCAGAAATTGTTCTCACATGAGACACTTTTATTTGTGAAATTTATGGTAGCCAGAACAACGGCAAACAAAGCTGTAGTCTGGCTGGCACCAAGGTTTATGAGGACTTGAAATTAAAGGTCAAAAGACTATAAATTTAGGGGTTCAATACCAGAGGGGCTGAGCTGGGCCATACTAAATGTGCAATAGTGCAATTGGGTAAAAAAGAGCCAATAAGAAGTAAAGGCGGAGTTACCCCCCCCCACACACACACACACACCGAAGGAACCACAGACGAAGAGAGAACGAGATCAGACGAAGAGACATGGAGATCAGATTTTGGCGAAGAAAGTGATGGAATATCAGACATTGGAGAAAACAGTTGGATTTTGATTTAGGAGACGATTATGAGTTTTGACTGAAATAAGATGTGTGCAACGACTGCGACGTTATGACTTGGGCGGAGGCGTGCCTGCCGTTATGATAGAACGACAATACTAAAGAAGCAGAATATTGCGTGGAAGTTCCCAAATAAGGGAGATCTAGGATATGTTCAGTGCAACTAAGTATTTGCAAGCATTATGGTCTATTGCAAAGGCCCAAATTGAAGGTATGTGTTCCTCAAATATCCACAGGTTATTAAATACGTTAGATATATGGTTAAGGGTCTCGCATGCTATCTTCTCTCACATGCTGTCTTCCTAAATGAATAATAAGCATGTAGTTATCGTAATTGAATTTAATAGGTATTTTGTGTCTTTAATAAATGTTATTGTTAAGTTTAAATTGGTCTAATCTTTTTAATTAATTAATAATTCTTTTCAGGACTCACACAAAAGGTAAAAATAATTGGAGGGTTTATAGCGGCACAACAAAGCAATGCACGATTTAATGATAATTCCACTATATGAGAATAACGGCCATGTCAACTAAATGTATTTAAGATTAAAAGTTTAACTTTAAGTTTCTTTTTAATTAAGGTTGCCACACTTACTATTAAAACTCGCCTAACCTTATATGTTTCAAGATGTCAGTCGGGGGGATTAAAATGTCAAGGGATTAAAAATTCGAATTCTGTGTTTAGAAAGTAGAGGTTTTGCTGTAGAATATTGAAGTATATATCTTGCGATGAAGTTATTAAAATGAAAAATTTAAATATTAACTTTTTTTTTTTTAATTATTTGTCAAGAAAAAGTATCCAAAGTTTCGTGGCCGGGGGTTGTGCAGGATTTCAAAATACGAAATCTCGCCGTAGAAAAACGCTGTTTATTTTAAATGGGATGTGAACATCTCTAAAAAAGCTATGAACAAGAAAAACAGTTTTTGCAAGTAACTTCCAAGATTTCTCAAAACTTAACCTGTGTTTCGTTAAAAAAAAAAAAGTTTATGATATCCTCCAAAACTGGATGACATGTCTCTGGTGTTAGAAGACTCAAGCGGTGGAGAGATAAATAATATAATACGCAAAAAAATAATACGATAAAAATACGCAAAATTCAAGCGGTTTTAGGACGGATGCAACACTAAATATAAATTTAAAAGAACTTTAAAAATCTCGATTTTTACTGTAGGAAATAAAGATGGATGCCATATTTTATTTTGAAGTGGGTTACGTGATCTCTTATTGTATGGGTGTAATTATTATTTTAATTTTTATTTAAAATACTGCAGAATATATTTTGCTGACAATTTTTTTATACTTTTTATCCGTTAATTTGAATATTTCATAAAATTTTAGAAGCAACTTGGGAATTTTAAATTTGCTTAAAAAATATGTGAAAAATTAGATTCCAGAGGGTTCAATGTATTTCATTCTTTCAATCCGGGTTCAATCCAAAACTAATTGGGTGATACTATTCATCATAGACCGTCTCAACAACATATTAAAATTTCATTTTGATAAAGTCATTTTTACGTCAGTTATCGTGCGGACAGACAGACAGACACATAGACAGAATGACCAAAGCCATAAACACTTTTCAACTATTTTGTAAAGTTTTAAAAAAACGCACAGTTAAATCTTCCATAGACATAGCATTAAGCAGACGATATTTCTTCCGCCAATTTATTTGAAAAAAATATTATCTTATAGCTTAGCAACGGATTTAAATCTAATGTCTTGATGGGGCAGACGATTTTTATCAAGTCTTCTCTGATTTGAATAATAAAGAAATGTATATAAGATAAATTTTATCGAAACTGCATTTTTGACTGGATTTTTACGGCCTTTGGGTTTAAAGATTATGGGAACTATTACCATTTTCAATTTAATACGTCACCTGTTTTATTTCAGTAAACATTTTTGAAACTCATATTTAATACGAGTAATCTTCTACTAATTTATTTATTTATTTATTTATTTATTTATTTATAAAGACTGCAAGTAACAGGACGTAGTCCCAGTTACAGCATGCAGGAGCAAAACTACAGTATATCATACAGTATATAATACACGAGTATATCTTCTAATCTACGAGACTATAAGTAGTACGAGTATTCTTCCCATACAATTTTAGCGCTTTCATTTTGTCATATATTGCTTCATTTTTTTTTTTTTTTGTAAATTTGCTTATAAACGGGGCCAGGATGTTTTATTCTTCAGATCTGACGGAAAAGCTAATATTGTAAACAGGGATTCCTAAAACTTCTTTTCCGGAGCATAATTTGAACATTTTAATAGAATGTTTTAAATAACTGTGCCATTTAGAATACTATAGGATTTTGCAAATTATTGTGAATTTTAAGTTTCTTTATAATGTATATTCCGTACGAAGATCGGGTATATTGCTAGTAGTTTATATATGTTTTTCTAAAGAAAAATATTAGAGCGATATGTGCATTTATTTCTCGAAACAGTGAGTCCATATCTCGGACATACAAGCATGCTGGGTAACATTTTCAGGTCTTAAAACATGTTCAAATCCTTCAAAAGCAAAAAAAAAAAAATCTTCAAATCAGAATTAAAAAAACTTGTGGAATACAATATATTTTATTCCCAAGTTATAGTATGCGCAAGTAAGAAATGAAACGCGATGTATACAACGTATGACTTTACCAGCAAACGGAAAAAATTCAATATTCTGCGATAACGTTAAACATTGCCGATGTGGTGGCCGAGCGGTCAAAGAGGCAGGCGTTTCCTCCTGACGGCTCGGCTGCCAGATTGCGGGTTCGAGTCCCGCCAGCGGGCATGGATGTTGTAATGTCTAATTTGGGGCAGAAGTCAGACTTCTACCTTCGGGTGCCCCGGGTCATTAGACTAAACAGAAGCAGTGCACACATTCTTCCTTAAATGTAATGTTAGGGACACGACAACAACAACAACAACAACGTTAAACATTAAAGTTTAAAATTAAAAGAATTTACAATCTATACACTTATTTGATAATAATATTTAATGCTTTTATAAAACGAATTTCTCGGTGTGGCCCTTGTCTTGTTAAATAAAACACCCATATTATATGAAGAGATCACTTGACTCATTTCAAAATAAAATATGGCATCCAATTGTTTTCTGTGTAAAAATCGTGATTTTTGAAGAAATTTATATGTAGTATTGCATCTGTTATAAAACCGCTTTATTTTTGCATATTATTTGTGTATCTAAATTCTGTACCAATGCAATTACAATATTTTTGATTTTAAATTATCACTAAACTTTGATTATTCCTACAACGAAGCTTAATTTCTCAGAATGTAAACAAATCAAGAGATTGTAAGATGATTGGCATACGAATTGCTGAATCTGTTTCACGCAAAATTATTTAGCTCTGGAATATAAAGTGAGTATAAGTGATCTGAATGAAATGTTCTTTGATTTTACATAGGGAAGCAGACGAATAATAACATTGGCTTTTTTGATGAAGTTATATGTTTCCCAGCTTAATAAATTATTGTAGTATTGTGATAATTTAAAACATGTCAGTTCTGAATGCATCACATTTTATAGCTGTTTAAATAAAATTGCATTTCAGTTGGAAAGTGATTCATAATCAATTCTTTATGTATAATTGATCTTTCTTGTTATTACTTTCCTTATATACATAATATAGTGTATAAGGGAAGTATTTTAACGGGTCGAAAATTCGAATTAGAGTTTTTTCAATGTTGTGAAATGGATAAAAATTTGATAGAAATGACGCTAAATCAATGAAAATGATCACTAATGAATGAAAATTCAATATCTTGGAAAGAACATCACAAACGACTATAAGAATGGCCCATTTCTCCGTCCGTCTCTTATACTTGGTGACAATTTTGGCTAGATGTGGCTAACGTGACGACTTTTAAACGTTTCCAGATTGACGAAAATACCTTCAAATTGATGAAAATGTCACCAAATTGACAAAAATGACGCTAAATAGGAGTCAAATCTCTGAAAATGTTAATTCGGCCATATGACTTGCATACCTTCTCGTATGAAAGAAATACGCTTCTTTCCTTTTGTTTGTCCTATTGCCCTACTTATATGGCGAACTTGAGGTCCAGATTGATGAAAATATAATCAAAATTACAAACATGACGCCAAGTTAATGATAATAATGCCAATTTAATGAATTTATTATAAAAATATTTTAATATATGTACTCTATTGCTTATTGAGGATACTATCAATATTGATAGTTGTTAATTTAGAGTTATGTGAAACATAAGTTAATTGGGTACGAAATAGCTTTACATTTTGCCATCCGGTAAAGCGCCAAATGTAGAATTCAACGTTACAAACACTGGGTCGTGAATCTTTCATCCTTTTTTTAAACTATGAAAGACGTAAATTTATTGCATTATATAAAAATAGTCATGTACTGCCCACATCAGTTTTTTTAATCGTGTTCTTGTAAAATGGTTTCATATTGATTTTTTGTTCGTTTGGGTTTCGAGAGGCCTTATTTGTTCATATTTTTGTGTGGTGTTTAAATATCGTTTTGGGTTATAGGTATTTAATAACTCTATGTTTCATGCGATGTAAATGTACCTTAAGATCCCATGTGAATGATCAAGATGTGGTTGGAAGTTGGCACGTCCTGAAAAGAGATAGCCTATTTCTAAGTGACTATACTTAAGAACATTCAAGGAGCATTGTTTTTCTCAGAACTATTTAGATTTTATGTGTTCCTTTATTTTCAGTGTTTATGTAAAATCAAGGTGTTTAACCCTCGTTTTTTCTCTGAGAGGGCATGCAAGATACTCAAAAAAAAGAGAAAAACCACCAAAAATATCTTAAATATTTTTGTTTACTCTGAGAAGTCATAGCCCTCCGAGCAGAGAGGACGAAGTCCAGAATACGAAAATAGAGCCATGAAGGTTGTCATTAGGGGTTAAGGTAACTCAGAGAGTGAAAATCAAAGACATTAGAGTTGTCATCAAAAGGTGAGGGAGTTAGATTTTGCGTATTAAGTTCACACTGTAAACAGAATACCACCATGGGGGTTTGGAAATCTATGATTCCCAAACCATATTCTATGAATATATTGTAGTCTAGAGAGTTAGATATGAAAAGATGAGAGAGAAAACAGCAGACGATGATGAGGCACGAAACAGAGCAGTCTCATGGTGGGGAGCTCACTAAGTCAGGACGATGAGTAGACCTGCCGATGACGCTGAGGAGCAGTACATGAGTCTTTACATGCCTTTCCAACCCATAGATGCTAAATCTGTATGGAAACTGATTTCGATGAGTCAAATATTCGCATAATTTAAGCCTAAAAATCTCTGAGACTCATTAGTGCCTTTCGGTACGTTATTTTAGCACATCCTTGGATACGAACACTCACTTCCTTACTGAAGAATGGTACAGATGAGTTTCAATCAGGAGCCAAAATGCTCTATTAACTCCCACGACCTCGGGACTTTCAAACAAGTGGTCGGAGAAGAAATTTGATCCGACACATATTTATAAGAATGCTCACAGAAAATAATACAACGCAATTTAACAACGGCCAAATAAATACATTATTATTACTTTCAGAAAATCCTCTACGCTCCTTATTTAAAGTATGATATCTCTATAGCAACGGACACTCCCAGTTTTAACGTCATAAACATGGGATAACTTATTTTGGGCAAACGTTTGAATGAAAAATTGCAACTATTATGGACCGATTTAAAAACTCGAAAAAAAAAAGTAATTAAATATATCCCCGTAAGAATGAACTGTCTTTGAATTGACTAAAAAACGCTTAGTTTGATGTATTCAAATTGTTTTTGAAAGATACATTTTATTATTATATATACTTATTATTTTAGATCAAAAGTGGTCAATAACGTAACAACAGAATACGGTAATCTCATTCAATTCGTTCATAATAGATATTAGCATATAAAATATGCAATTAGTCGAGAATGTTTAGTGAAGATATTACTTTCCTTATATATATAACGTATAAGGAAAGTATTGTGACGGGGTCGAAAATTCGAATTCCAGTTTTCGACGAGAGAGCACGTTTCAAGCATCCCTGATCACGAATCAAACATTTTTGAGGTGATGTTTGTGTGTGTGTGTGTGTCAGTGAGTCTGTGGAGACGATATCTTATGAACGAATGAAGCGATTCAAATGAAATTTGGTACAAAAATCACAATCCGTGAATACTGGAAGCCTATTGTTTTTAAACGCAATCGAATATTCAGAACCGACTAAATTTTCGAGTAAAATTTTAAAAAAATCATTAAAAAATCAAAACCTTTAAAAGTTACGCAAATATACATTTCTTATGTAATTTCTCCTTAGAAAACGATTTACATAAACTTTGAGCGCTAGCATGCACCGTTCTTAAGATGTTGCACATTTTTCAAAAAAAAATTATCAAAAAAATCCCATAAATTAAAAAAAAATATATTAACTTTTGAGAAACATGTTCACTTTTCATATGTAATATCATGCGATAAATTTAGTGACCTCATTGTCGTGGATCTAGCTCGTTCCATTCATGAGAAATGATACTTTGAGTAATACTTTTTTATCTGAACGCCAATAGTCATTTATCTGTTATAAGAATAACTTATTTCTCCGTCCATAACGATTGGCGAGATTTTGACGACGAATTTAGCGGAATATCGCCAACCTAGAGACTTTTTAAAATGCTATCAAATTAACGAAAATCTCGCCAAATGGATAAAAATGACTCTAAATCAATGAAAATAACGACTAATTGACGAAAATTCAGTATCTTGTAAAGAATATAAGTATCTACTATAAGAATAACCTCTTTTTTTACTGTAAAAGTAGTAAATTCATTGCATTATATAAGGAAAGTCATATGCTGCCTACATCAGATTTTTTTTTATATTTTTCAATTTTCGAGACACTAAAAATCTTATCCTTACACGATTTCTTTAAAATTCCATAGGAATTTAACATTTGGTGATTGAAGTAATCATATCAAGTTTTATTTCACTATCTCTATTTGTTCAAGAAAATTCGCGGCCCAAAACACACAGATGCACAAACATTATTGATAACATGGTTGATTAATTTTCAGACATACTCAAAACGCAAACGTCCATATCCATTTAAATCCTCTAATAAACATTTTCGAACCCCCACTTAAGACTGTCTTTACATTTACTATGAATTGTAGAGAAAGTAATAATGATACAATGTGATTGACTTTCGAAATAAATTCCAATATATCATCTGATCTTCTATATTTTAATTTTCGAAGCCATTGAGAAATATATAGCAATTAAATTCCACCAGTAATTGCCGGGGGAAACAGTTCAGAAGCAATACAAATTCGAAACGAAGAAAATATATTCCCTGAAATTCTCTTTAATTACCTAATGAAAGCCACGAAGGTCATTTTTAAACTCACAATTACCAGTAATAACATTTAAAAGTATTTAAGTGTATGCATCTTAAAAGGCAGTCACTAGTAAAAAGTTCAACGTTTCAAAATAATTTTGAAACGAGTTTAAGATATTATTATCAAACAATAAGTATTTAGATGTTTGGCCATATAAAATTAAATACCCTGTCGGTATTATTCAAGCAATGGTAAGAATTTGTTTGATACTCATTTTAAATTATTGCAACGGTTATAAGTTACAGTTAGTGTAACAAAGCAGCAGTTTCCTGAAAGATATTAAATTTATCTAATGTATTTCAATTTAAAGAGAGAGAGAGCATCTAGTGTCACGTACTATGTCAGTATTCTTGAAAATTAATTTTTATATAATGCCTTTCAAACTATCTCTTATTTATATATTATATGCTTATAGATGATATAAGATCATAATTGTTCGATAATGCATGTAAATTTAATTACTTTTATCGGTTGTAATTTGGAAGAGTCGATAAATATGAATGAATAAATAATCATATCAGAAACACATTGGATTAAGCATAGTGCTAATAGAAGGTCCGTGGTTCAATGTATAGACCTTGCTAGCCACCAATGTGCAGTTCAATAGATAGAACTGACTAGCCGCCGATTGGGGGTTCAATAAATAGCCCTGACTAGCCACCTTTCTGTAGTTCATTTCCTCACTAAGACAAGATTTCTTTACAATTCCACCCAAATAATAACCCCACAGGTAAGATTCCGAGAATTACTCGCAGGTATGACTACCAAAACTAATATTTTTGATGAACTTGGGATTTATTGCAAAGGTTTCAGTTCATGAACAATTAGAACAAACAAGGAAGTGACATAAGCAGGATGTAGGTCTGAGTACCATACCTCTCTCCATTGGATAAAAAATTAAATTAGATCCCCTATGAAGTCCATATTGAAAAATAAAATCTTGCACAGTAAAAACCCTCATTCTGTCATTGACTCACTTCTTGACGTTATTCTAACTATATTACTGAAATAACATGCTACCTTGCATAAAAAAACCCCAGGAGCTATACCGAAGTACATTCGCAACATAGAATACGTGTTGTCACATGGTGATTGTAAATGAGAGAACGGTTTACATAAATTTTTAACACTTTACAACAAAGTTGAAAAGTGTTTATGACTTTGTTCATTCTGTCTGTCTGTCTGTCTGTCTGTCTGTCTGTCTGTCTGTCCGTTAGCACGATAACTGCCGTAAAAATGAGTTTATCAAAATGAAATTTTAGTATGTTGTTCAGACGGTCTGTAGGACCTATGGGAATATAAATAAATAATATCACCCAATTAGTTTTTTATTGAACCCGGGTTGAAAAAATGAAATACATTGAACCCTATGGGACCTAATTTTTCAAACATTTTTTAAGTAAATTTAAAATTCACGAATTGCTTCGAAATTTTTAGGAAATATTCACATTATCCCATAGAATATATAAAAAAAAATTCAGTAAAATATGTTAAGTAGTTTTTTAATTAAAAAAATTATTTAATATAGGGAAAAAAACAAATTCAATTAAATTCTGACTTTGGGATATCTTCCAGAAAGAAAAGAGAGATATATTATATAATAAATATCTCTCCATTTGTTTAAACGTTTTGCATATGGGAGTGGCTTCATATTTTAAAATAAATTTGGTAGATAACAATTTTTCATTTTTTTTAAATTTTATATAACTCTTCATGATAAATTTAATTGATGGCATTTTAAATGCACTTTCCTACGTCCTAAAGAGTTAAAATTTGGTACACAGCTTAAATTTGTTGAACATTTTATTCGACAAAAATTTGATGGATCTTTAAATATAGATCATACATTTTTTCGAAATGGCCTGAAAATAATCCCCGTTCACTTCTATAAATCATTGGTGTAATATTGTTAAAAATTCTGATGTGGACAGCACATGTCTTTCTCTGCAGACTCATATTCGTTCTCTTTATTTATTCAATGATAATTTGAGTTTATCTGCACAACATAAGTATTTTAAATGACATTGAATTTACACGTTAAACTTAAATTTGGCTCTCATCTGATAGCTGGACTTATTGTCAAAGGTGGCGTAGCGAAAACGCGAAAAAACTAGAATATCTCAAAAACGGCTAGTCCTAGAGTAATGGAGTTAGTCTTATTCTTTTTGTTGTCAAAAATCACATATAAAATAGGAATTTAATTGATATAATTGAGCACACGTAGTCATTTATTTTTTATATATAACGATTTTTGCTGGCCATTTCGCAAAAATAGCCCGTTCCTTTTTCCCGAATCGTAGTAGAATAACCTACAAATGATTTATATACAAAATTTTGTTAAATTTGGTATATAAATCACTTGTAGGTTATTGAAATATTATACTCCAAATTTTGTTAAATTTGGTTCATTGGTTTTTAGCTAGAGTGGATAAAGGCAATTTCTGCGGCCATTTCGCAAAGAAGGCAGATTCTTTTATTACGAATCGTACTATAATCTAATGAACATCAGGATTTCCCACAAAACACATACCTACCAAATTGTATGAAATTCGGTCCATTAGTTTTTCAATTAGAGTGGATGTAATATCCACACAGACACACAGAAACATACACAGATACACCCTTACACACACAGACGTCTTCCTAAAAGTAGTTTTTTCGTGTTCTAGAAGTCCCAAAACGTGTAGATCCTTTGAAAATTCGAGTTCCGATCTTCGGCACGATTCCAATACTTTGAGTACATACACATACACATATATATTGTCTGTGTATTATCTGTGTATCTAAATTCCATGCCTATGCAATTACAATAGTTGTGATTTTAAATGATCCCTAAACTTTTATTATTTCTTCAAGGAAGCCTAATTTTAACATATGCAGAATGCAAATATCTCAAGCGATTGTAAGATGAATTACATAAGAATTGCTGAATTTTTTTAACACAAAATTATTTAGCTCTGAAGTCTGGAATACAAGTTATATGAATGAAATATTCATTGATTTTGCATAAAGAATCAGATGATTTATATTTCGATACAGTTTTAAATATTTAAGTATAATAAATTTCTGTAGTACTGTGATAATGTAAAAGATATTACCACTGAATGAATCACATTTTAGAAATTTTTAAATGAAATTACATTTCAGTTGTAAAGTGTTTCATAATCAATGCTTATGCATGATTGATCTTTCTTGTTTTATTTATTTCTGTAAACTGCCAACAATGGTCTATGATAAAAGAAATAAGTTACAAAGTTAATTATTATAAAATGTTAATTAAGAACCAGAATTGAAAAAAAATAAAAAGTTAGCAATTTGATTATTGCCTGGTATATTTTATCTCATCTCACGTTTGGACACATAGCACTCCCGAGCGCGTTACCCCGATAAGTAACCCTTTATAAGACGCATACATCCTTGGCCTAACATTTGACATCATTACTGTTCTCTTCCGACTATTGCAAGTCGAGTTACAAACTTTCAAAATCTTAACATTTTTCGTCGTACTCGATCCACCAGCATAGATCCCATACCAAGTGACGACAAAGACGTTAGTCTACGTCAAAATGAATTGAAGAGGTTGTTCATATCAGAAGCTGCTTTAACACTAGAACGACGGAAACGGTCATTTTGACTGCATAACTACTTTATAAAAGGATTCCTCCGAAACGGCTAATCCCAGCCAATTGAAATTTCATTATTTTTCTTATTTTCTTGAAGTTATTGAAAACCCAGAAGAAAATTATTCTATGTTTTATAATAAGAGAACAAATCAACTATCGTCCTAGAGCGACGGGAGCGGTCAAAATGATCGCTAGAGAGATTTCACACGATGCTGCAATCCGACTGTGGCGTTGCGCTACTGTAAGCTGTAAGAATGACTACATCAGCTTTGGCGCGATGTCTCGTGGGAAGCGACTGGCTACTGATGAGTGTCTAGCACTTTTGCAGAAACTTAGCGAGAATTCCAGTGATAACGGCGGTGATAGTGATGCAGATTTTGTAGTTTCTGATGAAAATGAAATTGCAGAACACAACGTCAGCTCCTCAGAGGAGCAAACAGACTCTGACGGTAACGATGCGTCCAATTCAACTCGCCTTCAACGCAATACCTCTACTTCAGCAAATCTTCGTGCCAAAAATGGTACTAAGTGGAAAATATTGGATCAAAGCACCGCTATTTCCGGGAGATTTGGTTCTCAAAACGTCGTGCAAAAAAAGGCTGACCCAACTCCGTATGCAAATAGAAATGTATGCAAGAACGCTTATTGCAAAAAATGTGTCGAAAAAATGTCCTAAATGCTGTAACTATGATATTTTGGCTTTGAATTAAAAGTATGTTGCATTTTTTTATGGCAGTCAAATTGACCGCTGCTCATCGTTCTAGGTAGTTCAAAATATCCGTCGTTCTAGTGTTAAGAAATTTGAGAGATAACTTCAGGTTCACTTCTAATACAGCAGCAAAAATAATCATGTCAGTACACCAATGGCTAGCTTCATTTAAGGTTGAGACCCAGACCGTCCGACCTACCAGAAAGGTGTAAGGTAACTGTTTGGACGGCCGGGAAGTGCCACCCAATTTAGACCGGAACCCAGTGGGGGAGGCATCCACAGGGACCATACCCTCCTTCCCCTACCACCAACCTCTCAGAAGGACTTACGGACCCACATGTTTAACGTGATCGTACTCCGCGTGAACACGGCGGCAGTTTTGGCAGCGGCTGGAATCGAACTTGGGCCTACCGAGTGCAACTCCAGCGCGCTAACCAATGGGCTACCGCGCCCCTAGCTTCATCTAAGGTGTCGTGTATTGATGACTGCCTGATGATTTGTTAACATAAGTTTTCTTTTTTTGTATAATTGTTTTTGTATGTGCATTTACTTTAATAAAGATAGAAGCCAATTATCTTTGTATTTTTTGGAATACAATTTTTGGGGACCGGTAGTAAATATTTTTGGAACCAGTGGCAGGCTACTTATAGATGGTCTACGACAGGACTAGCAGAATAAGAATACCTCATAAATAATACTTACCTCATAAAAAAATTCTTATTTAGAAGTGCTGAACCGTGTCAATGTATCTAAATCTGAAAGTCAGCTTTTTGTTCTAAACATCACTTTCTCTATGCTTTCTTTAAGCTATGTAATTTTAGGGAATGTAAAATTCTGAAGAGGGAAGCATGTGACTTTCCTTACAGATTTAAATTCAGCCTCTCTTTACTTCTGCATAATCTCCACTAATGCATTAAGGCGAGTTTAATTGTATAAAAAAACACGGTTATTCACTTTAAATGATCTAATTCTCAGATGTAATTCAATTTTTGTTTTCATTTGGCAACTGAACCTGTTGTAAAGCGAAGGCGTTGTAAAAATTCACAAATATCTCGAGAACGGTTCATTCTAGAAAAATAAAGAGTTCATCTTATTTATCTTTGTCGACAAAAGTTACGTTTTAAAATATAAAACAAACATGTAAGCAACATATTTCAGCATATTGAATTTATTAGAGCAGATTTTGACGATTTTTGCCGGCCATTTCGCAAAAAAGAGCATATTCTATTTTTGAATAGTACCAAACTCTTATTAGCACAAGGGTAATCCACAATTGACTTATCTACTACAATTTATTTAACAAGGTTGTTTGTTTGTTAGACCCAGACCGTCCGACCTGTTCGAAGGTGACTTATCAGGGTTGTCTACAAGCTATATACCTATCAATTTTGGTGAAATTTCGTTCAATAGTTTTCGAGCTCGCACGCACTCACGCAAGCGCACACACGCATGCACACGCACGCGCACACACACGCACGCGCACACACACGCACGTGCATACACGGGCGTATAAAATAGTGCATTGTAGTTTTCGGGTGCCCAAACCGTGTAGATCCTTTGCAAACCCCAATTCCGTTTTTTAACACGATTCTAATACTTTCTCTTGCACATTACCGTGTATTGTAAGGAAAGTAAAAAAAAAATTAGAATAGATTACATCCCTCTTACCTTACATATTATGTCTTTTCTGCTGAAATGGTGGATGTAATAAAAGCAGATGGAACTGTCAAGTGATGAAAATGGGAGGAGATAAACATTCAAATCCCGATTTTTCACTTTAAAATTTTACATTCTTTGGAATAAAATACGTGTTGTGTTGGCAAGAAAGAGATAGCGTTTTAGAGTTAAAACAAATTCTGTGAATCCATTTTGATTCGAGAACATAAAATGAGATGATCTGTTTTAAAGCTAAACAGAAGTAATTCCAGCAAATGATTTTTGTATTACTAGATATTAATCCCGTTTGAGAACATTATATATAAAGTTATACAAAATATTACTTTCTATCTGGACGTATGTAGTTCTTATGCTTATAATACCCCCGGACATATGCAGACCGCCTACGTCTCATAATCAATATTATTAATTATTATTTACCTCTATGATAAGATAATTACTGACCATACCTTAACAAAACGTAATTATCTACGATATCTTAGACCGCCTAACAAAATGCCGTGTTCCATGAACAGTGAAACTCATTCATTTTGTATCAATAATATTAATTTAACAAATTCAACAAAGCGACAGAGATTATCAAAGACTTTAAACTTATTTTTCAAAAACATTTCATTTTTGTCAGTCTTGTGACATTTTCCAAAAGGTGCCAGGTTGGCTATATTTTGCAAAATTGTAAGTATCATATTAGATATAAAATGACTATTTGTTTTGCATTGTTATCATAACTGTTATTTTTTTTTTCAATTTTTAAAAACTATGCTCGAAGAATGAAGAGAATATACACATAAAAAAGTATTTGAAATATGTTCAGGTTCTTATTTTTAAATAATAAAACTCTTAGTGAAACAACATTTCCACTACAGTTCTAATTTGTATCCTTTGATTAAAGTTTAAATGAAGCTACATCAATTGATTTAGCTTAATAGTAATGATGACGATCTTACTGAGTTGAGGACACGCTTTGTCATGTAACATCTTTTCTTCAACTTTATATTTTCAAATATATTTTCTTTTTATTTAAGAAATTCAACTACTTAGAAATCAATCGCCACATCAAATCCACTCGTCTTTTCAACTATAACTAGGTTATTCTTAAAGTTAATTATATGAAATTTTGCATATAAACTTGTGGTTAGCGCCTAAAAATGTTTAATGTGTTACCTAATGAATTGAAGTTTGGTAAGTGACGTTATGTTTTTTAAATGTTTCGATTTTAATATGTTCTATATGCAAATTTTATCTCGTGATTGTGGTCTATACAGGGTGTCCCAAAAAGTTTGAAAAACGCTTTAATTCTTTAACTGTTGGAGATAAGTGGGCAATGTAAATTGCAAAAATATTGAATGTAAAGTAGGAAATAAGACTACGTTAATGAAATAGTCGTCCCATTCATTTTCAAAAAGTTACACTTTTTAAATTTTTATACGACCCCCTTAGACAAATTTGGTCAATCAGAAAATTTTTATTTTTAATGCAACAAGATCATTAAAAAAAACCACGTATCTGTATCTTTAAAATTAAGCGAGTTATATTTAATTCAAAATTAAACATTATGAATGGGGACCATATATCACATTAGAAATGTAAATTTGTGACATATCACAAAAAAGATAAAACTGGATGATAATACATAGGAGACATCTTTGCGAATTTCGCATAGGCTCACGATGCAATCACTGATTCTTATGTACTTTTCAATAACTAAGTAATTTTTCAATAATTAAGTGCTTTTAAGTACTTTTTTATCTAAACAATTACCATCATCAATCTGTTTATGATCCCTATTTTCACTGATGAAGCAGCCTTTCACATGGTAAGGAAAAGTGCCATAAGTCAGATTTTTAACACTTTACAACAAAGTTGAAAAGTGTTTATGACTTTGTTCATTCTGTCTGTCTGTCTGTCTGTCTGTCTGTCCGTTAGCACGATAACTGCCGTAAAAATGAGTTTATCAAAATGAAATTTTAGTATGTTGTTCAGACGGTCTGTAGGACCTATGGGAATATAAATAAATAATATCACCCATTTAGTTTTTTATTGAACCCGGGTTGAAAAAATGAAATACATTGAACCCTAAGGGACCTAATTTTTCAAACATTTTTTAAGTAAATTTAAAATTCACGAATTGCTTCGAAATTTTTAGGAAATATTCACATTATCCCATAGAATATATAAAAAAAAAATCAGTAAAATATGTTAAGTAGTTTTTTAATTAAAAAAATTATTTAATATAGGGAAAAAAACAAATTCAATTAAATTCGGACTTTGGGATATCTTCCAGAAAGAAAAAAGAGAGATATTATATAATAAATATCTCTCCCTTTGTTTAAACGTTTTGCATATGGGAGTGGCTTCATATTTTAAAATAAATTTGGTAGATAACAATTTTTCATTTTTTTAAAATTTTATATAACTCTTCTTGATAAATTTAATTGATGGCATTTTAAATGCACTTTCCTACGTCCTAGAGAGTTAAAATTTGGTACACAGCTTAAATTTGTTGAACATTTTATTCGACAAAAATTTGATGGATCTTTAAATATAGATCATACATTTTTTTCGAAATGGCCTGAAAATAATCCCCGTTCACTTCTATAAATCATTGGTGTAATATTGTTAAAAATTCTGATGTGGACAGCACATGTCTTTCTCTGCAGACTCATATTCGTTCTCTTTATTTATTTAATGATAATTTGAGTTTATCTGCACAACATAAGTATTTTAAATGACATTGAATTTACACGTTAAACTTAAATTTGGTTCTCATTTGATAGCTGGACTTATTGTCAAAGGTGGCGTAGCGAAAACGCGAAAAAACTAGAATATCTCAAGAACGGCTAGTCCTAGAGTAATGGGGTTAGTCTTATTCTTTTTGTTGTCAAAAATCACATATAAAATAGGAATTTAATTGATGTAATTGAGCACACGTAGTCTTTTATTTTTATATATAACGATTTTTGCTGGCCATTTCGCAAAAATAGCCCGTTCCTTTTTCCCGAATCGTAGTAGAATAACCTACAAATGATTTATATACAAAATTTTGTTAAATTTGGTATATAAATCACTTGTAGGTTATTGAAATATTATACTCCAAATTTTGTTAAATTTGGTTCATTAGTTTTTAGCTAGAGTGGATAAAGGCAATTTCTGCGGCCATTTCGCAAAGAAGGCAGATTCTTTTATTACGAATCGTACTATAATCTAATGAACATCAGGATTTCCCATAAAAAACATGCCTACCAAATTGTATGAAATTTGGTCCATTAGTTTTTCAATTAGAGTGGATGTAATATCCACACAGACACACAGAAACATACACAGATACACCCTTACACACACAGACGTCTTCCTAAAAGTAGTTTTTTCGTGTTCTAGAAGTCCCAAAACGTGTAGATCCTTTGAAAATTCGAGTTCCGATCTTCGGCACGATTCCAATACTTTGAGTATATACACATACACATATATATTATCTGTGTATCTAAATTCCGTGCCTATGCAATTACAATAGTTGTGATTTTAAATGATCCCTAAACTTTTATTATTTCTTCAAGGAAGCCTAATTTTAACATATGCAGAATGCAAATATCTCAAGCGATTGTAAGATGAATTACATAAGAATTGCTGAATTTTTTTCACACAAAATTATTTAGCTCTGGAGTCTGGAATACAAGTTATATGAATGAAATATTCATTGATTTTGCATAAAGAATCAGATGATTTATATTTCGATACAGTTTTAAATATTTAAGTATAATAAATTACTGTAGTACTGTGATAATGTAAAAGATATTACCACTGAATGAATCACATTTTAGAAATTTTTAAATGAAATTACATTTCAGTTGGAAAGTGTTTCATAATCAATGCTTATGCATGATTGATCTTTCTTGTTTTCCTTTATCATTATTCAGTTGATTTTAAAGATACAGATATGCGGTTTTTTAATCTTGTTGCATTAAAAATAAAAAATAAAAATTATGATTGACCAAATGTGTGTAAAGGGGTCGTATAAAAATTTAAAAAGTGTAACTTTTTGGAAAAAAATGGGGGGAATATTTCATTAAAGTTGTCTTATTTCCTACCTTACTTTCAACATTTTTGTAATTTACATTGCCCACTTATCTTCAACAGGTAAAGAATTAAAGCGCGTGTCAATCTTTTTGGGACACCCTTTATATTAGAGCTTATGTTTGTCACGTACTATTTACTATGCCACTGATGAAGGACGATCGGCCATCCAAACAGCTGCTCATGTCCTACGAGAAGTCGGACGGTCTGGGTTTTCAACTGATGAAGGACGAAAAAATGGCCGAAAGCTCTCTAGTTTGTGTGATTTTTCAGTACGTCATTAAAGGTGCTTTATTAAAGACATTTCAATTATGCAATTTTTGGTTGTCTTTATTTTATTTTGGAGTTTTTGCTGAATGTGTCACCCTGCAATCGTAGTCACGTAACTGTTTAAGCTGAAAGTTCATCTATATTCATATACGGATGTATTTTTTCATTTATTGCACCTGCTGCCGATCTCTCCTTATTATAATTTATTTTAACGACCTGAATGAACTAGCTGATCCCTAGGCCGCATTGCTATAAAATTGTGTGTTCTGTGTTTATGTTGTGTTTTCTGTCTGTTGTGGTGGCATGCATACTCTTGTTTGTTATATAAATAAATTTGAATTTGGATCTATATTATAGTATAACAAGAGCAAAAGTTACAGTGAAGTACCGTATCACGATGCAGCTAGTAGGCATGAATTTTTGTTACTGGTGTACAACCATTTCTAATCTAAGACAGTAATAAAAATGTAACTTTTGCATTACAAGTGCAAAATCTGTAAAAAAGGTTCTGTTGAAGCATTTATAACTACTCCAACTCTTCTTCACATATCGATACCATTGTGAAATTCTTTGACAAAACGCTTAAAAAATTCCTCCACACTTGTCCAAAATCTTCACACAAAAGTTATGTCAGTTCCCTTACGAACTTCCGATAGATATGGAATCAAATTTTCAGTAGCACTTGGTAACCATGGAGACGTGCCGCAGAAGAATTGCCCTCCGGGAGAACGTCAGAACTGTATTTTTAAAGCACTAGCATTTTTTCAATGGATATGGTTTAAACTTTCAGATGAAGAAAAGCCATTGAGCTAGTAAGAAGAGTGCTTTCTCCTAACATCTTAAATGTCACAGATCATGACACTCAAAATATATTTTAAAGTAGTAAAAAAAATTGGAAGATGTATATTCTCATAAAAACCACAGAAAACAAAAACAAGAAAAATGAATCATGCGTAAAGCATTGATTATGAATCACTTTTCAACTGAAATGAAATTTTATTTAACCATCTCTAAAATGTGACATATTCAACGGTGATATTTTGTAAATTTTCACAGTGCTACAGTAGTTTATTATACTTGAAAAATTAAAACTTCACGAAATATAAATTGTCTGCCACTCTATGAAAAGTCAATGAATATTTCATTCATATATCTTATGTTCCAGAATCCAGAGCTAAATAATTTTAAAAAATTCAGCAATTCTCCTGCAAAGCACATTACAATCGCTTGATTTGTTTAAATTCTGCATAAGTTAAAATCAGGCTTCCTTGTAGAAATAATCAAAGCTTAGTGATAATTTAAAATAAAAAATATTGTAATTATATTGGCACTGAATTTAAATACACAGATAATACATAAAAATAAAACGTTTTTATGACAGATGCAACACTAAATATAAATTTAAACGATCTTCAAATATTACGATCTTTACACAGTGAAAAACGAAATGGATGACATATTTTATTTTGAAATGCGTCGCGTCATCTCTTCATATATCATGGGTGTCATTATTATTTCAATTTTTATTTTAAAAAGCTACCTAACATATTTTGCTGAATTTGATTGCTCGAATTTGATAGAAAAATTTTTAAAGCAAATTATTGATATAGAAACTGGATTTTTCACTAAACATTTATGGCCGCATATTGATTTTAACTAAATTTTATAGAAGATATTTCAAACGAAAGCAAGCAAAGTGAAGTAAATAATCCCTCGGACAAAAACATTTTTCGAAAAAAAAAATTCTAAATCTAAATATTGACTTATTTTTGTATATCCATAAATGTTTTCCTATTTTCGTTAAAACAAGTATACATTATTTGCATTTTCATCTTTTGAGTTCGGAGATATAAGAGAGCAGAAGTGTTTCTATTTATCATAACACTTAGATTTCAAAATATTTTCCAGCAGAGGCTGCAAATTTAGTAAACCATTTTTTATTAAAGACACCATCAATGACGTGTACAAATATTTACTTTTTAGAGTGCTTTCAGACGTCATAATATCAATTATCAGTGGCAATGTTAGTGGAATGACAGACAGGAGCTTTTATACTACCCGAAATCGTGAATACAAAATTTGCATATTTAGTGCTGGATAAACAGATACTAAAATATCGTAAATTACTACTAAGTACGTAAATAATTTAAACAAACAATACTTTAAATGTACAAAATATGTACATAAATAAGAACAAACAATAAACGCATCATCAGAAGCAAAGCACTAGATTTCCAGAAAATCATATAAGGGTTTAACAAGCATAGAGTCCAGAATGAGACGCCAGGCAAAACTAAGGGTTTGAACAGGATCGAAGTTACAAATGGAGTCGCGATAGATACACTGTTCACAACTGAAATGGCAAAACCATAAAGTTGTATGTGTAGCTTTATGTAAATCAGGCAATGGAAACAACAAGGCGAGATATGCAAATGATCATAGTTTCGTTACGCATAGTGACGTAGCACATTGCCGAGCAGCATAAAAGCGTCAGATCAAGGAGGAGCGATATCACAGCTAAATTGTAGCATTATTGGTTTCAGGTTGTAAAAATCATCACAGTCGCCATCGACGTACTGCATACGTTCAGTAGTCGTCAACAAAACGGCAACAAATCATTGTTTTACATGAGGGTGTAATGAGCCTTCGAAGAATTCGTTGAACTATTGGGTCGTGATGTGAACACAATGCTCAAGGCTGTATGTTACAGTTTGTGAGAGACAACGGAACGACACGAAGATCAGGTACTGGAGCTACCAGGTGTACCACACCACGTGAAGATCGAATGCTTCTGAGAAGCGTTGATCGGGAGCCGTTTACCACATCAACATGTTACAAAGACATTTATCCCATACTACAGGTAACGCGATTCTGATCCAAACAATTCGAAACCGTTTGCATGACGCAGGACTCCGAGGCAGACGAACTTTTCGACACTTAACGTTGCACCGTCTTTACCGATTAGATCGCCTCCAGTGGTGTTAAATGTGACGCAATTGGTCGACAGAATGGCGAAACATTCTGTTCACGGATGAATCACGATTCTGTTTTGGCATGCCAGATGCCCGTACTCGCATATGGCGGCGCTTCCAATAACGCGGTTAGAAGGCTTTTACTATCAGTCGTCGTACAGCCCCCTAAGTGGTACCATGGTTTGGAATGGTATAACATTTAGTGGACAAACATCTTTGGTCCACGTTTCTGGCACTCTCATGGCATAGCGATAAGTCTCTGACATTGTGAGACCCTGTGGCACAGCCATATCTGTCAACCAGGCCTGGACCGCTTTTTCAGCAGGATAATGCCAGGCCACATACTGCACGGGTAACTATGAATATTCTATAAGATTTTGATATCCTGTCTTGGCCTGCATATTCTCCGGATTTGTCGCCAATTGAGCATTTCTGGAAGAGCGTGGGTCGCCGTTTAAGATAACTCCCAATTCCGGGAATATATGTTCAGTTGCAAGCCCAATTGCATTATGTGTGGAATGACATCTCTCAGCACACCATTGACGATCTCACTGACGGGATGCCTCGTCGTATTTAATCCAGCATAGCCGCTCGTGGTGGGCCTATTCCATATTGATCTAATGTCAATAAAATCCCATGCTTTCATTTTCCAGGTATGATTTTTTGGTCATTTGCACTTTTCCATGTTATAATTATTTTCTGCAAATTTCATAAGGATACATCAATTTCTTCATGGTGTTGCGATTTCACTTGTGAGCAGTGTAGAAATGAAAAGAGATACAAAAAGTAAAATATTACGGGGGTTATTACAATTAATTAAAGCAAAAATTTTATCAAAGTAGGGGTAAATTTATCATTAATAACTAATTGTGAAATAACAGTGCACAGTTTATTATTTTTAATAGCACTAGCATGTTCAGATAAACGAAAAGCAATAGTACGTTTGTACTACCAAAATAAAACTTATAATTATTATCAGGAGATAAAAGGGGGGCTACATACTCTCCAGCTTGACTCAGGAAATTATATTTATCCTTAAATTTATCAGTACGAATGCGACTAAATAAAGATGTAATAGCAGAAGGGGCTGATCTAAACTTAAATTCAGGACAAAATTGAATAAAGGGACGAAAAATTGCAAGATGAAAAGGAATACTCGATTTATACGGCAAAATATCAGAAGATGGAGCAAAAATAGTTTTAGGATAAATACAGTTATAGAATGAATGGAGAAATATATATTATATATGAAATAGAATGTATAAGCGGCTGTACAGCCGAAGTTAGTGTCAAAATCCTATTTCAGCTGAATACCCCGACTCTAAGCATATCTGTAAATAATAATGTTATTGATCGGTTTTGAAGGTGTATATTAAACCTTTTTCTTCACTATATGAGAGATAAGCTAATTACTCGGGCACAACAGAAAACCATCTGCCAATATGGAAATTTATCTCTGATAACTTCCTACATTGCTGGAGTAATTGCTGTCTCTAAGAACGATTAGAATGATGATCTTATTGCCTCAAACATTTGGTTGATACCCTACTTCCAGTAATGGAGATTCTAGTATAGCGAGCCAACATAGAGGCATCAAAATTCATGATTTTAACTCACTTTACCAACACATAGGAAAGCTAGTTTTTAACACTTTACAACAAAGTTGAAAAGTGTTTATGACTTTGTTCCTTTTGTCTGTCTGTCTGTCCGTTAGCACGAGAACTGCCGTAAAAATGACTTAATCAAAATGAAATTTTAGTATGTTGTTCAGACGGTCTGTAGGACCTATGGGAATATAAATGAATAATATCACCCAATTAGTTTTGGATTGAACCCGGGTTCAAAAAATGAAATACATTGAGCCCTATGGGATCTAATTTTTCAAACATTTTTTAAGCGGATTTAAAATTCACAAATTGCTTCGAAAATTTTAGGCGATATTCAAATTGTTCCATGAAATATATAAAAAAATTTCAGCGAAATATATTCAGTAGTTTTTTAAATAAAAATTAAAATAATAATTACACCTCTTATATGAAACGATCACGTGACCACGAAATGAAAAGATCACATGACCCACTTCAAAATGATATATGGCATCCATCTTGTTTCAAAATCGTGATTTTTTAAGTTCTTTTTATTTCACATTGAGTGCTGTATCCGTCCTAAAACTACCTTATTTTTGCGTAAATTCTGTACATCTATATACTGAAATATAATAACGCAAATACAATACATTTGAGTTTAAATGATTATCCAAATTTGATTATTTCTACAACGAAGCTTATTTTTCACTTATGTAAAATGTAAGTAGCAAAATATATAGAATGAGTTGTATTAGAATTGCTGTATTTCTTTAATACAAAATAATTTAGCCCATGGAGTCTGCATGGCTGATATGAATGAAATATTAATTGATTTTATAAAGAGAAGGACGATTTTTTCGATGAAGTTTTAAGCATAGAGTTTAATTACTTGTAGCTCTATGGTCTTAATTTTTAAATGAAATAAATTATTATAGTATTGTGATGAATGAAATGAATGGGAGAAAGTTATGAATGAAATGCTGTTTTTATAGAGAGATCCAGGCGTGTTATTTTTTCTATGACGTCATTTGAATTAATTTCAGTTGCTTTCGATGAACTTTTCAAATATAATAAATTATCTTAGTATTATGATAGTTTTAAAAATATTACCGAGGAATGTATCGTATTTTAGAGATATTTAAACCAGGCAATTTATATTTCAATGCCGTCATTTGAATGAAGTTCATTTTATTCAATGAAGGTTTAAGTTTTCAAATATAATCAATTAATGTAGTATTGTGATAAGTTTTAAAATATTACCGAGGAATGTATTGCATTTTAGACTTTTTTAAATAAAATTGCATTGAAGTTGGAAAGTGTTTCATAATCAATGCTCTCAGCAGGATAGATCTTTCTTGTTTTTTCTGAAAAATGTAACTATGTGCTGCAATTTTGCAACATTTTGTTGACCCACAAAATCGATCATATCATGTAGTCGACTTCAACGTCGAAGAGAGAGAGAACATTTAGTTCCAGCTGCACAATATTGCAATGGTCAAATTCTCTGTATTTGAAGCTGACCGTTTGGTATAACAGGCTCCATCAGTCACACCACGAATGTAGGCAATTTTGCAGAGAACGGCAAATTTTCTTGATTAGGTACACATTTGCGTTTAAGAGCAATAAAAAGTGCTGAAGAGCAATGAAAAGCGCTGTCAGCAGGTTGTAATTATGAACTCGCTCTTTTTGTTTTATATTGAGTTGCCAACAAATATTTTATCCACATGTATTAGTGTCATAGCGAAGTGGGCATCAGAATGGAAAAGTAACAGCATAAAGATTTCATTCTTAAGTAGTCGTAATTTAGAGTTCGAGTTGAAAAATGTTTTTTGTCCACCCATTCCTACTTAGTCAAGAAGATGTACAGAAGCTTAATCCGGCGTGGGCAGATTTTGAAAGTGGAAAGTTTGTACTTCTTTTTTGAATTGTCATTCTACAATATTGGCTTGAATGGAAATAGCGGAGTCCAATTACAAACATAAGAATCCAAATAGTAACATAGCAAAATCTCGTTAAATTACTGTTTACTCTCTACTCAACGAGATCTCATAAAGCTAATTTTATAACTCTGTAATTAATTAAGCTTTGAAATTTATTATCTTGGTTTCACCCCAAAGTGCCCTAGTTCTAATTAAAATACATAATGCATTGAGATCATTACAAGAATGATTCTTTGGCTGATAAATCGAAAAAATGAAATTTAATGATTGGCCATTTAAAATGAAAGATATAAGTCCACATTATTGATAAAGGAAGACAACGGATGAAGTACGATATGAAATATTCATTTCGATTTTCTATAAAGGTTTGAAGGTTTTACGACTTGCTTTATTGCCTTTGTAAAGCCGTTATGACATTATTAGGATTTCATTCAAATGCAATTGTTATTGCTTTCACATAAAATATAAATTAATGTCGTTCAATGAATTTTATTTGTTATGATTGATCATAAAATAACTTTTGTGGTAACAAATCTGTATACATTAAAATTTTATTTTAATGTTTATGTTTCATATAAATATGTTATAATAATTTCAATAAGAATAATTTCATGTTTAATAATAAGGAAAATGCCTTTTAGGAACATTTCGTTTTCAATCATTAGTTTTTAAAAAGCTTTAAAAGTGTATTTTTCATGTTTTCATTTGGTCAATCAATCCGATACAACAGATGACTTTAAATGTTGTGCGGTAATAATAAACACTATTTTTACTTTCCTTATATACATAATGGATAAGGAAAGTATTGTGACGGTGTCGAAAATTCGAATTCGAGTTTTCGACGGGAGAGCACGTTTCAAGCGTCCCTGATAACGAATCAAATATTTTTAAAGTGATGTCTGTGTGTGTGTGAGAGAAAGTATATGTGTGTGTGTGTGTGAAAGTATGTGTGTGTGTGAAAGTATGTATGTGTGTGTGTGTGTGTCAGTGAGTCTATGGACACGATAACTAACGAAAGAATAGACCGATTCGAACGAAATTTGGTACAAAAATCGAAATCCGTAAACACTGGAAGCCAATTGTTTTTATGCGGAATCGAATGTTCAGAAACCCCCTAAATTTTCGAGTGAAATTTTGAGAAAAATCGTCAAAAAATCAAAATCGCTAATAAAGTTACACAAATAGACATTTCGTATGCAATTTTTCATTAGAAAACGCGTAACATAAATTTTAGAATGCTAGCATGAACCGTTCTCGAGATGTTGCACGTTTTTCAAAAAAATTATCAAAAAGTCATATAAAATAAAAAAAAATATTTCCTATTGAGAAACATGTTTACTTTTCATATGTAATACCATGCGATAAATTTGGTGACATCATTCTCTTGGATTTAGTTCATTCCATTCATGAGAAAAGATACTTTGAGTAATACTTTTGTATTTGAACGCCAATAGTCATGTATCTGCTGTAAGAATAACTTATTTCTTCGTCCATAACGCTTGGCGAGATTTTGGCGACGAATTTAGTGGAATGTCGCCAACTTGGCGACTTTTTTAAATGTTGTTAAATTAAAGAAAAACTCGCCAAATGGATAAAAATGACGCTAAATGAATGACGTCTCATTGATGATGACGACGTGGAAAATGACGACTCATTGACGAAAATTCAATATCTTGGAAAGAATATAAATAACTACTATAAAAATAATCTATTTTTTTTACTGTAAAAGAAGTAAATTCATTGCATTATATAAGGAAAGTCATGTGCTGCCCACATCAGATTTTTATGATCATAACGAAGCAAAAGACAATATTTTCCAGAAAATTAATATAGCAGCAGCAATATCATTATTTTGCAGATTCTATCAATAGACAACGCTATACTTTTAAATTATGTGTAATGATTTGATTTTATAATGTAAATTATGAAAAATAATTTAATCTGTTTACAATATGTCATAGTATTTACCCATAGTATTAGTTATTTAACTGGCTGGAATATAAAAAAAAGTACACATATGCAGAACAATGCCTAACTATGAAAATACGCCATTTTTTTAAAAGTTTGTAAATATTATAAACAATATGCGCATGAATATATTGTAGTATTTTGAAATATCTCTGATGCTACTCAAACACAGCAATTTGTTGCAAATATGGACTATTAGACGACTATATAGGGTGATTAAAAAATTATTGCTCGACCAAATACTTCTTGGACGATTGGTCGTCTATCCATTGTACTAATTTAAAAAACGTTGCAAATAACATAGACTATCAGACTACAGATATTTTGATCAAGTAAAAAATTTAAGTAAAAAAATCTGATGTGGGCAGCACATGACTTTCCCTGTAGACTTATATTCACGTTCTCTTTATTTTAATTTAGTTCACTTTTAATTCAATTTTCGTTCTGATTTGGTAACTGGACTTTTTTTCAAAGGTGGCTTAGAGAAAATATGAAAAACTAAAATATCTAGAGAGCGGCTAGACCTAGTGTAATGGGATTGGTCGTATTTTTTCTTCGTTAAAAATTACGTATAAAACAAGCATTTAATGGATATATTTGAGCATACGTAGTTATTTATTTTAGATTTTGAAGCTTTTTTCTGATCATTTCGCAAACAAAATCAGGTTATTTTTTCCGAATCGTACCAAAATCTAATCAGCACCAGGATGACCGACAAGTGACTTATCTAATGAATTGTGTGAAATTCTGTCCATTAGTTTTTCAGCTAGAGTGGATATAAGCTTCTGCGGGTCATTTCGCATAAAAAAGGATAGTTTTTTATTCAGAATCGTACCCAAAACTAATCAGCACCAGATTCGCCCACAAGTGACTTACCTACCAAATTTTATGAATTTCGGTCCATTAGTTCTTTAGTTAGAGTGGATACAATATCTGCACAGACAGACACACAGACGTCACGCAAAAAATTGTTTTTTCGTATTCTAGAGGTCTCGAAACGTGTAGATTCGTCGAAAACTCGACTTGCGATTTTCGGCATGATTCTAATACTTTCCCTGTATATTGCCATGTATTGCAGGGAAATTAAAGGAAGTACACAATTTAACTTTTTAAACTATCCTTCTGCAAAGGAAGTTAACATTAGCAAATTGTTTCTTATTTATTGAAATATCTTTTGAAGGAAACCATGTTCTCAAATGCGCAAAATTGGCTATGGAATAATTGTTAAAGTTTTAGGACTTAAACCACTCTAATTTCTGTGGTACGTAGAAATCTAAAGTACACTTTTAAATATTAAATTCATTATTTTAAATCACATTAACATTGCCGTAAATTCATATATAGTGGAATTAACATTAAAACGTGCATTGCTCGTTATTGTGCCGCAATAAACCCTCCAATTATTTTTACCTTTTGTGTAAGTCCTGAAAAGCATTATTAATTAATATAAAAAGATTAGACTATTTAAACTTAAACAATATAATTTAATAACAACATCAATTTATCAATAACACCAATTTTCATAAATATCAATTTTCAATTATTATCAATTTTCATTTAATTATTTTAGCAAGGAGAGATATGCGACCAAAAAATATTAGTTTTACCGTTGTTGTCTAGGACCTGTTATTATGAGCAGATACCTTCAAGTTTAATCTTGGGCTTATCATCATTTTGAGGCTTGCATCAGTCTTATTGCTGAAAGTACTGCCACAACTCTGTGGTGTGTGGCTTGCATCTCGTACTTATAATGCACTCGCACATAGATCACCTCTACGGAGCACTCTACAAATCTGTTGGATTTATATGCTGCATCTGATTTCGTCTACAACTGCACTCTTTTCGTCCATAACTGCTACTCGTTGTCTTTCGTCTGCTACTCTCTCTTCGTATATGACTGAGTTGTGGTTCCTTCGGCGGGAAGGGGGGGATAGCTCCGCCCTTCTTCCCCTTGGCGCTTATTGGTTCCTCTGAACCCAATGGCATCACTACACATTTATCAAGGCCCCTCTCAGCCCCTCTGGCCTGGCACACCTAAATTTATAGTATTATGACGTTAAAGTTCGCGTTGTCGTAAACCCTGGCGCCAGAAAGACTAGAGCTTTCTTTGCCGTTCTGGCCATCATAAATAATCAAATAAAAATGTCTCATGTGAGAACAATTTCTGGTCTCACAATTTCATTAAAAGAAACGACAAAAACATAACTTTCAGGGGTCGTACAAAAATTGCATTTTGTTAGATAGATTTTTCATTCACAAACTTACATACATGCTTATCTTTAAAAAAAATGTTATACAATCCCTAATTGTACATTGACAATTTTAACTAAAAATATATCAAGTAACAGTGAAATAAGGACATATCGGGTCACAATATGGATATATCGGATAATTTTTAATTGTGTAACAATGAAACTGTTTCCATGCGACTTATTAGGCTATAGAGAATAATTTTGTAATTGAATTTATTTTCTATGGATCCGTATAAAATGTTAAATTTTGTGCTTTTCACTAAAAGGTGTCACATGATAGAAATTTACATGTGATGATAGTCTAACTTAATTAAAGCATTTCTTATGGAACCATGGAATTACGACCCATCGTTCAAGATAAATTTATTCGTACGATCATTTTAAAACACCCTGCATGAATTGCTTCCTGTTTTCAAGAAAATTCTGCCTTCTCATACGCAGACACATGCGCATTTGCAATATGTCACTCATGTCAGCTTTACACCGAATTTAGCTTGCTTAGATAGCTTGACATGAGCCGTTAAAAAAGGAAGTCAAAGTTAAAGTAATGTGATTGAGTCATGTTCAAACCATGTATACTCTGAATACTAACTTTTATATGATCTGGATCAAATGTTATGTATTAAGTTAAGAAACTGGAAAAATAACGGTCTTTTTGTTTCATGTTCCTATATTTTTCTAAAACACTGCTGCTCAGGTTATAAATCTAAATTTTAATTGGATCCGAATCAAAATCAGTTATTTTACAGAAAAAACGAAATGCTAGTTTATTTAGACGGCAAAATACATAAAGTATGAAAACCATATAGTACCACTAAAGTACCTGTTCCAAAATATCATAATATATAAAACACATAGTAATGTTTTATAAATCAAAACACATTGCAAACTATGACATAAGAAAACCGGTAACGTCTGACCTATATGAAAATGTATTTGAAATCCAAATGATATTTCATATAGGAAATGAAATTGTGAAAGTCTTTCGGCTATAGTAATAAAATGCCTTGGCTATATATGTCAAGATAAACATATGTGCTGCAATTTTTATTTTTAAACGGTCAGCCATACCTTAGAAATTGAACTTGGTCTTGCTAAATGCTTACTGCGCTGTACAGCTCAACAAAACAAAAAATCTGATGTGGGCAGCACATGACTTTCGCTGCAGACTCAAATTCATTTTTTCTTTATTTCTTTAATAATTCATTAAATTGAATTTAATTGCACACTGTAACACTAAATTTGCATTTTTAATTCAATTTCTGTTTTTATTAGGTAATTGGACATTTTTCCAAAAGTGGCATAACTAAATGCGAAAAATCTGAAATATCTCGAGAACGGTTAGTCCTAGAGTAATAGAGTTGTTCTTAATCTTTTCCTCATCAAAAATTACGTATAAAATAAGCATTTAATTGATATATTTGAACATACATAGCTTTTTTTTTAGATTTTGGCGATTTTTGAGAGCCATTTCGTAAAAAAAGGCTGGTTGTTCTTTCCCGAATACTACCAAAATCTAATCAGCACCAGAGTATCCCACAAATAACTTATCTACCAAATTTTGTGAAATTGGGTCAATTAGTAATTCAGCTAGAGTGGATACATGACATTTTTGCGGGCGGGCCATATCGTAAAAAAGGCAGATTGTTCTTTTCCGATTGGTACCAAAATCAAATCAACACCAGAGTATCGTACAAGTAACTTATCTACCAAATTTTGTGATATTTGGTCAATTAATATTTTAGCTAGAGTGGATACATGAGATTTTTAAGCACCATTTCGCAAAAAAAGGCGGGTTCTGCTTTTACGAAACGTACCAGAAACTAATCAGCACCAGGGTCATATTCAACTGACTTACCTACCAAATTTTATGAAATTCGGTCTATAAGTTTTTGAGTTAGAGTGGATACATACATTGCACAGACACACAGACAGACACACACACAGACGTCACGCTACAAATAGTTTTTTCGTATTCTAGAGGTCTCGAAACGTGTAGATCCGTCGAAAACTCGAGTTGCGATTTTCGGCATGATTCCAATACTTCCCCTATACATTACTATGTATTGCAGGGAAAGTAAAAATAGTGAAGACTGGAACTTTATATGCAATATTGGCTAAAGAAAATAATTTAATAGCAATATTTAAAAGTTCTACCTTATTCAAAGACATATATGTTGTGGGGACTATAAATACGCGAAATTTAATATTAATTTACGATTCTCTTATTTGCCTGAAATCTCAGTTGGTAAAGCACGTGTACTCAATAAGGCGATATATGCTGGAGTTCAATTCCAATTTTTCAATATAAACAAAAATTTTACAATATATTGTTTTTACTAAAATGTTCTCCTTGAAACATTTATTTCTCAGGATATACTGTAGATAGAGATTAGATGCTGAGTGATATCGATTCAGTATTGAATTCCAGAAGTGACAGGGAGAGTTCCCCAAAGAATTTTATCCCGATTCCAGAAATATCGCAACCGGTTTCCCCGAAAATTCGTATAACTGTACGAAATAAATATGCAAAGGAGCATAAAAATTCTTATTAGTTCATTCAAAAACGAAGTGTGTACACCCCCCTATGACAGCTCTTTCATATATCTATTAAATAATGTATTGTTTTGCAAATGCTTTCAAATTTTAGACTAATAAAAATGCTAATTTTAAGACTTTTGAATACGGACTCTAGCACTTAAAATGATTTTCGTTCATGGAGAAAAATAAAATATGACCTTTTAAAAATGAAATTTTATGTTTAGATATATCAGCTAAAAAATAAACTAAAATTATATATCCATAAAATAATCCCAACACCTACAACAATGCGACCCCCCTCTCCCAATAAAAAAAACTATGATTTGCAGCCCCAATTCCCACACATCCACAAAAATGATACAATTGTTTGTGGTTATACGGCATCTTCATCTGGATTCAATGCTATATGCCACAAACTTAAGCGCTTTCTGACTGCTAACTCTAAAGTAATTTAGAGAAGTACAAGAAGCGCAAAGAAAAGAAAGGATATATAAACATAACTCGCATCCTCACAAACTACATCACAACTGAAAACTTTGTGTTATTAAGGGTCATTCAAGCAATAGAAATATTTTGATGGCGCCATTTATATTACGTTTCATATCTTAACCATTTAACTAAATATTTCTAAACTTGTTAAATAAACGAGATGTTACCTTATGATTTTATACAGGGAGTCCCTTCAAAACCACATAAACTCTGCTGAGCGAGAATCCTTTCTCGGAGTACAAAAAAATGAGCCAAGAACCATACCTCTACGGCCAATAGTTTTCGAGAAAAATGCGAAAGAAAAAGTAGGATGTCACATCCGGTGCACGGAAAATAAACTTTATTCGAAACACGAACATCGGTACTTACATATGACATTATGTTTGCATAGGAAGATGCTCAAAATGACCAAGTGCCATAATCGAGGCATGCACGCGCTCGCCGTAGAATGGCTGATGTCAAACGATCCAGCATCGTGTTGTCTACAAATGTGATTGCAGCATGACGAATTTTGTGGACAACACGATGAGCCAGTCTAAGGCAGTCAGCCATTTTACGGCATGCCTCGATATGCGCGTTGGTCATTTTGAGTATCTCCCTATGTAATCATAATGGCATATGCAAGTATCGATGTTCGTGTTTCCAATGAAGTTTATTTTCAGTACCCCGGATGTATGTCCCAATTTTTCTTTCGCATTTTTCTCAAAAACTATGGGTCATAGAGGTATGGTTCTTGGGTCCTTTCTCATGTACTCCGAGAGAGGATTCTCGCTTTGCAGAGTTTATGCGATCTTAACTGGAGGCCCTGTATATTGGAATAAATTAACTTCATTAATTGTTCCGACTAATTAAATTTATCAATCTCGTGTTAATATGGGGAGCCAGTTTAAAAACACACACACATATATATATATATATATATATATATAATCGCAGCACACGCTACTGATTACTGATATATATATATATAATCAGTTGGCAAATGCTGCAGTTATGGCTAATAAGGCGCCAGCGGACCATTATAATTGAAGAAATAATTAAAATAAAATCTTCTGCATTCAGAAAAATATTGTAAAACTTTGCTTAGAGAATTTGAACTCGATGTATTTATTCATCTGTAGGCTGAAAAAACAGTTTCTATCGGCGCCTTGATTCATGCTTTTCAACCATTTAAACCCTTTCAACGAAACTGAGAACTAACTAGCGATATCTTAGGGATGCCACGAAGTTTCCGCTGAACCTCTGATTAAATCAGTGCTTTTGAGCATATGGCTCCATGACGGGGGATTCGCAGTTCAGCGCTTGGCAAGGTGTCAGATCATGTTGCCGAATTTTCGCTGTACCGAATTTTCGAACAGAACTATCCAGGCCACAACGGGTAGCGCTGGTGATACATATTATTTGTAACTATGCAATATGATTTGTTATACTATCATTTTGGTGATGCCAAAGCAGCTTAATCTTTTACTGTTTTTAAAACTCTTTAACTGGAAGATGAGTTTGTGCCGGATCGATAAATGTTCAAGAATTCAATTTTTAGAAATACCCTTTTCAAGCAGAAATTTAGCAAACAAGATGAAACAAATAGGGGAGATCCAATCCACTTTTGCCAAAACTCATGAGTGTACATAAAGATAAAAAAAACTCGTACTAGATATTATGAGGTTGCTAAATATGATTTGAATCCTTAGTAAACAAGATGCAAATATCTGAACAAATTATTTTGATCTCCTTTCTAACTGTTTTCTAAACATTTTTTCTACTCTTTTCTAATACTTGAAGGTTTATAAATTAAAATTTTTACATTTTAGTTGTTGCATTAAAAAAGGTTTGAATTTGAAGTTTATTCATGGTTTGGAATTGAATTTAACAATTCGAGACATATGGGTAAATTTTATAAACTTTCGATTAATGCTCGGCGAATTTCGGTATTATGATTTTGTGGCAGAACAGTAGTAACATGATTCTATTATCGCTATTAAATTCCTAGATTATTGCCGAGCGATTAATAATGCGGGGGACAGGAGGTGTGCTTGTTGGGGAGGGGTATGTAATACATATTTCCGCATAATCTACATTCTAGACCAGGAGTTACTACTGGTTTTATATATATATATATATATATATATATATATATATATATATTATTTGTTCCTCCAGCAAATTTCTCACTATTCCCTTATATTTGCTAGTAATTTAAAAGATTTAAATTTTCCTCTCTCAATTTTATTTTAAATCTCATATCGATGCGGGCTGCTTCATTGTATTGCCTGCGTAGTGAGTAGGCTAGACAGCTTTATCCTGTGTTGATGATATGTTTATAGTCTGGGATTCCAATGCCTGTTACCGGAGCGCGATAGCCCTGTGGTTAAGACAAGATGATTGCTGCACTAGGAGGACCTGCGTTCGATTCCAGCTCTTCCCAAACTATCCCCGTGTTTCTGTGTAGTACGAGTACGTTACATATGTGGTTCCGGAAGTCCTTCCGATAGGTATGTGGCAGGAGAAGGAGGATAAATGCTTTATGAATGTCGTTCCTACTAGGTTCCGGTAACAGCACCCATCCTTTAATAAGCCTTGCTCTTCTCATTTATGTATTTCAATAGAATTGTATGTATATAATTTCACAACTACAGCCTAGATCGAAAGTATTAGGCATCCTAATTTTTCTACTTTAACTGCGGGTGTGTTACTTGAAAGCACCTCATTTGTTTATGACTGCATATGTAGCAGAAAGTTGAAATGATAAAGCAAACGTCATTTCAACTGACTACCAATAAAACATCTCCAGGACGATAACTGTAAATTCCAGGTTTTTGTGGAAGCAGTCAGTTGCTTTCGCTGTTCTGGTTTGCACACGTGCATGCGATTGTTGCTTATCTCATCTAAATTTGAGGTCCTGTCTGTATAAAATGCCGAAAACTAAGGAGCTTCGCAACGAACAACGGTTGAAAATTCAATTTTTGTACGAACAAGGCAATAGCCAATGTGAGATTGCCAGAAAAGTGAAATGTTCGAGGTGCGCAGTGCAATATACTCTCAATCATCTTAAGAATACTGGTAGGTATTTAATTCGTCAAAGAAGTGAGAGAAAAAAATCACTACACCCAGGAATGACCGACTTTTGAAACGATTTGCATTGAAATATCGTAAAAAATCTTCATTTCAATTAGATGCTGAATTGTCAGAGACAACAAGATAAAGAATCTCTGCTTCAACCACTAGAAGACAGCTTGCAGAAGCTGGAATGAAATGCAGCAAGGCCAGGAAGAAGCCATGGATTTCCGAAATAAACAAAAAAGATACGGAAAAGAACATCGTCATTTTACTGAAGAAGGTTGGGCGAAAGTTCTGCGGTCTGATGAATCAAACGTTCAGGTATGTTTCATTTGACTTGCTTTTATTTAAAAATATCGTGGATTGTCAATATGTAGCAACTTTTTTTGTAAAGCTCTTTAGAATGTTAGTAAAATAATTTCAATACTATAGGTATTTGAAACACCTGGTGTGTCTTATGTGTGGAGACGTGTAAGCGAGGAATAAAAGGAACAGTGCATAGTGCCCACTGTGAACCATGATGGTGGCACCATAATGATTTGGGGATGCATGGCAGCCGAATGTGTGGACGAGAGGTACATCTGTGAGGGACGAATGAACTCTTTGACGTACATAAATGTACTAGAAACAACACTGCAAGTATATTTTTAGCGCATTTTCGGCGCTACAAACATGGTTGGAGCTAGACTCCAACAAGACAATGCAACTCGTCACACATCTGCTGCGACTATGAAGTGGTTTAGTGAAAATGGTATGCATCTTTTGCATTCTCCTCCACAGTCTCCGGACCTCAACCCCATTAAACAGTAGTGGGTTTTTCTCAAACGCAAGATCAGGAAGCATTCCATTACCTCAAAAACAACCTGAAAATTCATATTGCAAGAGGAATGAAAGAAAATACCGAGGGAGGAATGCAGTAGGTTAGTACGCTCTATGCCTAAAAGAATTAATGACGTCACAAAGGCGAAATGAGGTCCAACCAAATGTTGAGAAGTTTCAATAAAAAATGATTATTTTGAATCTCTGCATTTTTATTTTATCCTAACACATTAGCAGTTTAAAATAAATGGATTTTAGTAGGGTACCTAATACTTTTGATCAAGGCTGTATTTCAATAGTCTTTAACCAAAATACTTTCTTTACAAATTCCTCCCACCCCATTTTGATCATTTTTCTTCAAGACCAGTTTCCTTCATATTAAACATATTACTTTCCAGAGCGGCAAAGCATAAATAAAAACATTTTCGAAATGTATTGTGAAGCTCCATGAAGTATACTGGGAAGGAAATCAAATTTTCAAAACCACTCGATAATCGTAATAAAACTTTTCTAGAACCCTCTTCCTCTAAATATGCGTCTCGCAGAAATAAACATGTGGTAATTTCATTTTAAACATTTCTTCCCGACAAGGGGAGCTTGGACATTTCTTTCACGAAACAAGATATAAAATGTTTTGTTATTTTCTCCTATTTAAAATTTATGTTTGGGACAGGGAGGATGTTGCAACTAATCAGTGGAAAGAATTTCTGTAGTGACCAGATCTATAAGGAAAGTTACAGTCTAAAAGATAGCCAGGAATGAATGCAAATTACACTATTGGAAAAATAAGCAGTTGGTATTATCTAAAAATACAAATGCTTCGTTAGTACAATGTTAAAAAGTCGATTAAATGTATTAAGTGCTTTTAAAGCCAAAAAAAAAAGATTTTTAATTAGGATAAGAAAGACACAGCCACGAGGGTATAAATAAAATCTACTGTAGACAGCACATGACTTTCCCCGCATAATGCAATGACTTTAATTCCTTACGAAATTATGGTGTACAAAATTCGATGTTTTTGACGTTAAGTTAACACTACATAATTTGAAATTTGGCGCTTTTGGCACCTGACACACCAAGCAGAATGAATTATGCATACTCACATACAAAATCGTCTACAACATGCAATTTCACAGATTATGTAATCGATATTCTGTGAAATAAATAACTATTGGCGAATTATTCCGTTTCAAAATATAAAACTATTACAAACAGTGTCTTATGTCGTAAATCGAATGAAATTATTCTACGAGAATGGTGTCAACAGACTTATTGTATAACACGTGCTGCATATCGGAAGTCAAGCTTTTGAATGAAATTGACGCTTTTTTTAATTTTAAGTAATTGTTTTGTTACATTGATTTGAAAAACGGCAATATATCCAAAACGGTTCATGTTGTCATTCGAAAGTTTGTTTCATTCGTTTTCAATAAAAAATTATTATTTATGAAATAATTATTTCATAGTATTATTGGTCTCGATTTTTAAAAGTGTTTTTCAAATTTTTATTTGAAAATTAAGATGGGGGGGGGGGAGTGGTTTCGGAACATTTGATTGCGTTTAAAATCAATAGAGATCCTGTTATTCACTGGTTGTAATAATTCTAACAAATTATTTTCAAAACTATTATTTTCAAGCGCGTACACACACACATACGCACACAAACACACACATCAACCTCATAAAGGTTCAATTAGAAATCAGGGATACTTAAAACGTGTTCTTGCATCGAAAATTCGTGAGCAAACATAGGGAAATTAACAAGGAAATATGAAAAATGAAACAAAGAAATCATTTGAAGCGAACAGCAAAATCAGAAAAGAAAGAAACACTGAATTCAATGAAAAATATACAAATCTAGGAAATTTAGTGACACCTAACAAAATTGAAGGAATAACCCTAAAACAGCTATCTTTATTAAAAGTAGTTAATCATTCCATTACCGATTTTAAAGGCAACCGTTAAATTAAATCGAGAAACACATTTGAAAAAATGTTAAGTTACAAAACAATAGTATATCAAAACAACGCCATTTTGTGAATAAATATTATGATTTTTTCCGATCAGAAATCCACTTAGACTTGCTAAATTTAAACACTTTCTCACAAGATTATATCCTCTGAAGATGGTTAAGTATTTGGGATATATTACAGTTGTAGAGTATTTTTGTGACTCAATCATTTTAGGAGGCCATTGTCGAGTATTTTGCCCAATCGGACTGCATTCTAACTTAATGAACCTCGATCAATACTCTATTTCACGGATTACTCGACATAGGGCGCGGAATTTCCTATCCGTATGCAGGTAGATCTGCCAAACAGAGTGACCTAACTTAAAACCTAGAAAAACTGGATACACATGATCTTGCGTCCCATGGCAGTAACACACAGATGCAATCATTTAAATAAACACATTCACTGTGTAATGCTCTAAAATTACAGCAGCTGACTGTTTAATTTAAATGGGAACATATACCAATAACCAGTGTTACACGTGTCCATAAATAAACACAAATCTATAAATCAATGCACTTTTACGGGCCTGGAGGAAATTAGATAAACTTTTTACTAAGTATAAAGCTTCTTGCTTTATACTTAGTCCACAGTTTGGATGCTTACCAGTTCCTTTCGCTGCTCGAAACCTTGTTTCGGCTAAACAGGGATACTAGACCATTGTTGTCATAGTGGTATCTATTAAGACCGGGCGCCTATCCTTCTAATTCATGCACTCAGCCTTAACCTTTTTGCCATCTAGCTTCGTAATCAATCGAGTCATATCCATGTCCTTACTCGTTCACTTGAATCCTTCGAATCCATACTATTCCTTCAATCGAATGCTTAGTCCTCTAACATGCTCGGGACTCGAAACTTTATTCTATTTCCAGCTCAAGTTCGCTGAAATGTTACTTAGCTCAGTGATTGGTCTATCTAATCGTATCAGTCAGAATTTTTAATTTAAAATAAACATAAATTATAAAGAAAACTGAGAGGAACTAATAATAATTTCCGTGCCACTCAGTTATCTCTGTAAAATTTTGCGATGGTTTCTTCTCCCTCCCACACACACCTCCTGGTTATGTGTCATACAAATAGGTATTCGAATATATTTTTTTAATTTTAAATATTATATATATTATATATGTTCTTATTGAAATAGGACTTACATAAAATATTTTCACTTTCATGGCAGTCAGTGTTCAAGATACAGGAGCAAAAGTTTTATACGTATGTATATAGAATGGGGCGAGAAATGTAGCGCTGTATCAAGAATACAAAATTGCAGGAGCACCGATTGCATTTGAGTGATTAGCATAGATGGACTGGTTTCACACTTTTCAGCGCTCTTTATCCAATAGTAGATAACTGCGCCGTCAGTAATAAAACTTGCTGTATGACAACGTTTTGTACACCTCTGTAAAGATCGAGAGTTCAGGCTGCACGAGACAACATGGGCATATATTTTCATAGTCACAGAATTTGCCAACAGGAATCTATTCCATATATGTGAATCGGAAATGCTAAGAATTTTTAAAAGTCCGAAATAGAACTGAAGAAAACTAAAAATGCAAAATCGGTCTAATGATGGTGATTGCTTCATTAGAAACGCGAACATACGGACACACAGAGATGTCTCATGAAACATTTATTTAAATCGTGTTCTAAACAGTCCGAAACATGTTGTTGTTGTTGAGACCCAGACCGTCCGACCTACCAGAAACGTGTAAGGTAAATGTTTGGACGGCCGGGAAGTGCCACCCAATTTAGACCGGAACCCAGTGGGGGAGGCATCCACAGGGACCTTACCCTCCTTCCCCTACCACCAACCTCTCGGAAGGACTTACGGTCCCACATGTTTAATGTGATCGTACTCCGCATGAACACGGCGGCAGTTGCGGCAGCGTGCAAATCCAGCGCGCAAACCACCGGGCTACCGCACCCTAAATGTGTCAACAGCACGCGGTGCATGCAATTGAACAAACTTTGAATAGGTCTAAATAACCTTTCGATTATTATTTCCTTCAGTTTTCATTATAATTTATGTTTTCTTTAAACTAACGATGCTGACTGGTTCGGTTAGATACATCAATTATCGAGCTAGGTAACATTCTGCATTCCTGATTTAAACAGGATAAAATTTCGGATCACGAGAAAAAAAGTGATTCAATGAGGTTCTATTGTGAGATTCATTGAAGGATGCATTAAGAATTTGATTTGGAAGGAGAAGTGCGGGAGTTGAATGGCAGCTTACTTGATTGAAACCCACTTGGATACCACTATGACTAGAAAGGTTTAGTATCCCGGTATAGCCACAATACAGTACGAGGCAGAAGAAAAATGTTTTAGGTAAGAATAAAAGCTTTGTAACTCGTCTACCGCGTAAGCTTTATCAGCAGTCCCATAAAGTGTATTATATTATATAACTGTGTCTCATTCTGGGTGTATGCAATATCAGTTATGATCTATATCGCCAGTGTCTTTAAACAGCCAGCTGCTGTAATTAAGTGAAGTACACAATAAACATAGTTTGAATAAATCAGTGCAGTCGTGTGTTCTTGCACGGGGCTGAAATGTTCTGGATATCAAGTTAAAGTATATTTAAGTTTTGTCATTTTGTTGACATAGATACTGATAGGTAATACCGCAATACTCATCCGTACACTAGGGAAACAATCAAGGGTCATGAAGCGAACCACATTACCAATAACTCTACAAAATTATCTAAAACTTATACAAATGCTGATACTTAATACACAATGAATGGGGTGCATATATGTAACTGAAATACTTTTCAACGATAGAAAGAATATTTTGTTTGAACAATTTATTTTGTATTTTTTAAAAGTTGAATAGCGTTTTATAAAACGCAGCATATTAGAATGAGAGAAATGTTCGATATCTGTTTGTGCCACTATTTTTTTCTTTATGGAGATGAATCATTTATTTATACACACAACATGTATTTTTTATCTTTTGTATAACTTAGGTCGTCCAGATTACTCGAACAGTGCAGAACAGTTATAACAGACGGCCGGGAAAAACACACAAAAAAAACATACACATAAACATACACGGACACGCACTGTCATACAAAATGTACCCACTTTCTTTAAAATGAGCTTAAATATTTCAACCCAAACACTTAAACTTTAATAAAACATACAGGACACTAAAATACACAAATTTAACCATTATGAAAATTATATATCCGTTAAATTCCAACAGCAACACTGACTTTTTTTATTTATTAAAAACTGCTTTTTCACACTGCACAAATTGCGTTCTACCGTTTGTAAAAAAATCCCGATGTTCATTGATAAATGATTTAGATGGATTTTCATCGCAGGTAAGCTAAACCTGCTAGTATGAAACTGGGAAATTAATATAAAATGATTTACATTATCGAAATTTTAAAGAGGCTTATACAATTTTATTTTACATTTCTATTGAAAATAATATCAAGAACTATCCTAATTTTAGCCCTTTATTAACACAAAACAGCGCATCGGTACTCAAATTGTGATTCGCCATTTTATTGCCTTCAGGAGCATCACAAAAAGCCATAAAACGTCAAAGGTTGACTGAACATAAAACAATATTCCAGTTCTAGAATTGTAATGACACAATAAAATTTTACCATAGTATTTAATTGCTGTGGGAAACATAAATAAAAGACAGCTATCAAAGGGATATTTATTTACGATCCAGAAAATAAGTCGATGGTTTTAAAATTGGAAAAAACATAAGCTCAAATTGATTGCATTGTTCTAAAAAAATCTGATGTGGGCAACAAATGACTTTCCTTATATAATGTAATGAATTTACTACTTTTACAGTAAGAAAAATAGATTTTTCTTATTGTATATACTAATCTTCTTTCCAAGATATTAAATTTTCGACAATTGGTCGTCATTTTCATTGATTTAGTGTCATTTTTATCCATTTGGCGAGATTTTCGTTAATTTGGCAACATTCCAAAAACTCGCCAAGCTGGTGACATTCAGCCCAATTCGTTGCGAACATCTCGTCAAGCGTTATGGACGAAGAAATAAGTTATTCTTACAGCAGATAAATGACTATTGACGTTCAAATACAAAAGTATTACTCAAAGAATCTTTATTCATGAATGGAACGAGCTAGATCCATGAAAATGATGTCATCCAATTTATCGAATGGTATTACATATGAAAAGTGAACATGTTTCTCAATAGGAAATATTTTTTTTAATTTCATATGACTTTTTTATAATTTTTTTGAAAAATGAGCAATATCTCGACAACGGTTTATGTTAGCGTTCTAAAATTTATGTCAATCGTTTTCTAATGAAACATTACATAAGAAATGTCTATTTGCGTAACTTTATTAGTGGTTTTGATTTTTTGACGATTTTTTCAAAATTTTATTCGAAAATTTAGGGTGGTTCTGAACATTCGATTACGTATAAAAACAATAGGCTTCCAGTGTTTACAGATTGTGATGTTTGTACCAAATTTGGTTCGAATCGGTCCATTCGTTCGTCAGTTATCGTCTCCACAGACTCACTGACACACACACACACACACACACACATACACACATACTTTCACAGCCACCCACCCACCCACACACACACACACACACACACACACACACAGACATCACTTCAAAAATGTTTGATTCGTGTTCAAAGATGCTTGAAACGTGCTCTCCCGTCGAAAACTCGATTTCGAATTTTCGACCCCGTCACAATACTTTCCTTATACGTTATGTATATAAGGAAAGTAAAAAAAATCTGATGTGGGCAACACATGACTTTCCTTATATAATGTAATGAATTTACTACTTTTACAGTAAAAAATAGGATTTTCTTGTAGTAGATACTAATATTCTTTCCAAGATATTGAATTTTCGACAATTAGTCGTCATTTTCATTGATTTAGCGTCATTTTTATCCATTCGGCGAGATTTTCGTTAATTTGGCAACATTTCAAAAAAGTCGCCAAGTTGGCGACATTCCGCCAAATTCGTCGCCAAAATCTCGCCAAGCGTTATGCACTAAGAAATGAGTTTTTCTTAAAGCAGATAAATGACTATTGGCGTTCAAATACAAAAGTATTATTCAAAGTATATTTTTTCAAGAATGGAACGAGCTAGATCCACGAGAAGGATTACACTCAATTTATCGCATGGTATTACATATGAAAAGTAAACATGTTTCTCAATAGGAAATATTTTTCTTATTATTTTATATGACTTTTTGATAATTTTTTTAAAAAATGTACAATATCTCGAGAACGGTTCACGTTAGCGTTCTAAAATTTATGTCAATCGTTTTCTAATGAAAAATTACATAAGGAATGTCTATTTGCGTAACTTTATTAGTGGTTTTGAATTTTTGACGATTTTTTCAAAATTTCATTCGAAAATTTAGGGGTGTTCTGAACATTCGATTGCGTATAAAAACAATAGGCTTCCAGTGTTTACGGATTGTGACTTTTGTACCAAATTTGGTTCGAATCGGTCCATTCGTTCGTCAGTTATCGTCTCCACAGACTCACTGACACACACACACACATACACACATACTTTCACACACACACACACACACACACACACACACACACACACACACACACACACACAGACATCACTTCAAAAATGTTTGATTCGTGATCAGGGATACTTGAAACGTGCTCTCCCGTCGAAAACTCGAATTCGAATTTTCGACCCCGTCACAATACTTTCCTTATACATTATGTATATAAGGAAAGTAATAATAAAGTAGCTTAGTGTTTTTTCCCTTTATACTTGCAGAGTCCACTTCAAAGATAAGAGCTTGTAATTTCATCCCAGTAGCTCAAAGGTAGATCGTCGGCTGTCCAGTTCGGAGATTCAGGGTTCGATTCCCAGTTCGCCAGCAAGGTTCATTAAATAATGTATGATTTGTGTATGGCGCAATTATTGCAATATTGAGAATCTGAAATAGAGTATTGGTACAGATTTACACGTTTCAGGTATCGCGGAGAATAAATTAATAGTTTTCAGTGTACGTCTGTACGTGAGTTTGGCTTTCTGAAGAATGCAAGCACCACTCTGAAAATGTACACTTCGACATTCTAAATATGTACGCTTTAATTATTGACACTCTAAATATGTATACTTTTTTTTTTCGAATTATTTATACTTTGCCATTTACTGCCTATTATTATAATATTCGCACCAAAATTCGATTCATAGCGTTTAAGAATACATTTTTTAACCTGTAACTCTGAAAACTTGACAGAAACTGTATGGCACTGTGACAAATCTTGTAAAATAGACTTAACTTATAACAACACGTATCCACAATGGGGAATCGAACCCGGCCGTCATGAATCAGGCGGCCTACCGTGTATACTCCACTAGTGCGAGTGCGTGTGAGTGCTCGCTTGGTCGTGTCTAATTATAAAAAAATCTGATGTAGGCAACACATGACTTTCCTTATACTATAATGTAATGAATTTACTACTTTTACAGTAAAAAAAAATAGGTTTTTCTTATAGTAGATACTTATATTCTTTACAAGGTATTGAATTTTCGACAATTAGTCGTCATTTTCATTGATTTAGAGTCATTTTCATCCATTTCGCGAGATTTTCGTTAATTTGGCAACATTTCAGAAAGTTGCCAAGTTGGCGACATTCCGCCAAATTCGTCGCCAAAATATCGCCAAGCGTTATGGACGGAGAAAAAGGTTATTCTTATAGCAGATAAATGACTATTGGCGTTCAAATACAAATGTATTACTCAAAGTATCTTTTCTTATGAATGGAACGAGCTAGATCCACGAGAATGATGTCACACAATTTATCGTATGATATTACATATGAAAATTGAACATGTTTCTCAATAGGAAATATTTTTTTTTATTTTATATGACTTTTTGATAATTTTTTTAAAAATGTGCAATATCTCGAGAACGATTCATGTTAGCGTTCTAAAATTTAAACCAATCGTCTTTTAATGAAAAATTACATAAGAAATGTCTATTTGCGTAACTTTATTAGTGGTTTTGATTTTTTGACGATTTTTTAAAAATTTCATTCGAAAATTTAGAGGGTTTCTGAACATTCGATTCCGTATAAAAACAATAGGCTTCCAGTGTTTATGGATTGTGATTTTTGTACCAAATTTAGTTCGAATCGGTCCATTCGTTCGTCAGTTATCGTCTCCACAGTCTCATTGACGCACACACACACACACACACACACAGACATCACTTCAAAAATGTTTGATTCTTGATCAGGGGTGCTTGAAACGTGCTCTGCCGGCGAAAACTCGATTTCGAATTTTCGACCCCGTCACAATACTTTCCTTATACATTATGTATATAAGGAAAGTAATAATACCAGACAGTTTTTTAGCAGACAGTAGACAAAAATATTTCTACACTCCTGTTCTAATACCGTGGTGGAGACTCGTACATAATCCGTTGCTAAAATTTAGTCATTTAAACTACCGTTGTAATGCATATGTAGTACTGAAACGACCACATGTGGTGACTATCGGAGTGGTCACGTCAACTGTCATTAGGTTGCTTAAACAACATCTGTAATTGCATTAATACTGGAATTAAGATGAATCATTTTAGCACTTTATGTGGGGAGGGGGGGGGTGCACGACAGAGTATTGACAGATACCTACGGTAAAAGAGGACTCCATATTACTATAAACAAACGCTTGCATTTAAAGCGTCAACATGCGCAAAGAGTAATAAAATACAGCTGATAACTCTCTAGCTATCTTACTGGGTCACAAAATAGCTGTTAGGTATAATAATTCGGCCAGTTAATGTTCAGCTAACTCACAAACAGTAGATTATATTTTCAAGTGACTGACATATTCACAATTCACTTTACTCGTATTACGCCAATGCCTTCTAATTGGACGAAAACTAGCTTATATACACTCAGTGATAGTTTATAGAAAAATCGATTTGATTTGGGGACTTTTTATTCACACTACAACATTTTCCATATCTCGCAAAAGTCGACAGGCTGTCAATACTTTTCAATACTGACTTTCAATATACCTTTATATTTTCAAGTAACTGATATATTCACAATTCACTTTACTCGTATTTCACCAATGCCTTCTAATTGGACGACAACTAGACTCAGTGATAGTTTATAGAAAAATCGATTTAATTTGGGGAATGTTTATTCAAACTACAACATTTTCCTTATCTCGCAAAAGTCGACAGGCTGTCAATACTTTTTCAAATTTGACAGCTTGGTTAAGAGATTTGACCTTCAAATATAAAAATGCTTGAGTTTAAATATCGTTTTTTTGGGGGGAAAGGCAAAAATGTCGGGGACTTGAACCCTACACCAGTAAATCCTAAAGCCAGAAGAATAACCATTTAACTGTGAAAACAGATCACAGATTGCATACATACAGTGTTCCATGGCAAATATGGAACATTGTGAATTGTGGAGGGAGTGCAACCTCTAAAGATGGTCCCTGTGCTACTTCTACAATACAAATACATTTCCCTTGGTCAACACCTGCAAAAGGGTGAACAAGCAATGTTTCTGCGAAAAATGGACAGAGAAGGCTTAGTTGCAGAGGGGCTCACAGCAAGGCGCTTTTGGGGAGAGCTGACCCTTGACCGTTTCCGGCCACACATGCGCCCGGGTTCATGGGAATTTTGGTCCAGATGGCACCCATTAATTCTTGGGTGCTCACCAACCCTCTGTCATGCAGCACCCAATGGCTAATATGTAACTATACGCCGACCTATGGAAAAATGCAAGGGCTTCGGTTTCAAACCAATGGAAATCAAGGGCGTAGCCTTGTAGGAGGTGTTAATTTTCAGTGTGCGAGAGAGAGTGAGTTTTTTGAGAGAAGTTTTGAGAAGACTTGATATTTTGATTCCGAGCAGAAAGGTCCTCAATCCACGGAGCAGATGACTGACACCCGTCGCCTACCGACTCGCTATCCCGCGAGATGCTGAAGGTATGCCGTGCATGTACTTTTACATACTTTATTGATGTCACGAAAGGATATCCCTCTCTCTCTAGTTAATTATAGAGCAAAAGCTCCATATTCACATGAATTGTTTATTTTGTATAAAATTAGCCATTTTTAACGCAGCTCATGTTTAGTAGATACGAGTTAATTCCAAATTTTAATGCAGTCTAACCAATGTGTTTAATAATGTTTTAAAGGGATAATTTTTGAAATTCATTATTGAAAATTGTTAATTATAACGGGATCTATATTTTGCCCTGAGATGCTGTCTGGGGGTTAATCACGTCTATGTTAGGATGTTAATAGAATATATTTCATTGTTATTTTGTGTGTCAATAAATATTGTTATTGTTTTATATCATGTCCGCTGTCCTCATTTTCCATTAAATTGATTTATATGTATTTTTATTCGACACGGCCAATGTCGGAGATTACTTTAATTGGTATTAATAATGATTTTTTGCGTTCTGACCGAACGTGTGGTGAAAATCCACGCAACATACAGATAGACATCTCCCATGGAGCCCATTGTAACAAGAAACTACAGTGGCGCCCCCACGTAAAAGAGGCAAACTAACGGCTTTTAAATTCGCCGCTACCACCCCCACCCGTTTTAATACTTTTTCGCAGACATGTAAAGGGTGCAAGTGGTGTGTAATCTGCGCGTGATGATTAGTGAACACAAATCTCATTAAAGCAAGGATGTTAGAATTTTTCTGGTAGATATATTATAACTACAAATCTAAATACGGTAGAGAATATTTTTAGCCCCACCCACCATTAATAAAATTTTTGTAATTCTGGATTCGAAGTTGCAATACTTTTACCAGAAAAATTGTAAAATCATTGCTTCAAAGAGTTTCGTGCTCACTGGTCATCTCCATACATTTTCGAAGAGTTCCGCCTTTTCCCTGTGGGGGCGCTTCCACGCTTTAAGGAGAGTCGGTATCTGTGTGTATATGTAATCTGTGGAAAAAATTAAAGGACGAAATAACAAATTCGAATATTTATTATATCTGTATAATTAATTAAATATTTTTCTGGAAACTATAAAAATTATTTAACGCGGATAATTTTACATATCGGTTTTATTGGCATTTTATTATCATCGTCACTTTCCTTCAATTCGTACTCACGTATTTTTAATTAACTTCAACGGAATAAATTTTTCCGAGACAGACCTAATCATTAATTCATGACAAATACAAAATTATACATCATGCAACAAATCCCTTAAATGAATGCGAAATATATTTTGTTATCTCAATTAAGGCAAGCAAAATAACAGTTAACTCAATGAAAATATAAATACTTTTCCAAAATTAAAAAAGATATTTGGTGATAATATTCCTAATATTTAGCTGACGTAATTACTGAGCTAGTTCTCATTATAGGAAAATGCTTAACGAATCTCGGAACGAGACACATAATGAGAAAACGATTTTTATCAGAGGATACGTGAAGTTTGTGCGTAATAACCCGTAATTGCAGCTGAAAAACGTCACAAAATGATATCGATGTGTTTTTTTTTTCAAACAGAAGTCACGTTTTCAAAATAAAATTGTGAAATTAGAGAGCGTCTGTTGCATCAGTGTGTGAATTTAATTAATAATAATATTTAATTAATAAAGTAAATATCTAAGAGAAAGAGGAGAAATAGATTTGTTTTCCAATATTGTGCAGAAAATTGAAGAAATGTATCTGAATATCACGCTTCGCTAAATTCAGTTTTAACAAATGGATTAGGGTTATATTAATGCTTTCGTAACTTTCTTAGCGTAACTTTTGTTCATATACACTTTTGCCGTATTTTATTATATAAACGAATGATTTCAGTTCCAATCGATTGATTCCTAAAATTTCCAAATTCTAATTATGTTTCTTATATCAACAAAGTAATTAAATTTTCATAATTCAATTTGAAATACTATACGCTTTACTATATGAACTGTCTAATCATCGTAAAGTCACCCAAATGTGAGTATAAATAAATAAGGTCCTACACTGGCATTAAGTAAACATCACATAACCAGAAATTTGTCGGTTTTAGCGATCGGTTTTGTCGGTCAAAACAGAATGACTTAGCCAACTGAAATGCAAAATACACATCGTGAAATATAAAGCAACAGTGGTTAATTGTTTGGCGTTAGTAGATAACAATATTTCAAAAATTGTTTTATTACTTTCCTTATATACATAACGTGTAAGGAAAGTATTGTGACGGGGTCGAAAATTCGAATACGAGATTTCGACGGGAGAAAACGTTTCAAGCATGCCTGATCACAAATCAAACATTTTTGAAGTGATGGCTGTGTGTGTGTGTGTGTGAAAGTATATGTGTGTATGTGTGAAAGTGTGTGTGTGTGTGTGGGAGTCTGTGGAGACGATAACTGACGAACGAATGGGCCGATTCGAACGAAATTTGGTACAAAAATCACAATCCGTAAACACAGGAAGCCAATTGTTTTTATACGCAATCGAATGTTCAGAAGCCCCCTAAATTTTCGAGTGTAAATTTGAAAAAATCGTCAAAAAATCTAAACCGCTAATAAAGTTACGAAAATAAACATTTCTTATGTAATTTTTCATTAGAAAACGATTGACATAAATTTTAGAACGCTAACATGAACCGTTCTCGAGATATTGAACATTTTTCAAAAAAATTATCAAAAATTCATGTAAAATAAAAAAAAATATTTCCTATTGAGAAATATGTTCACTTTTCATACGTAATATCATGCGATAAATTGGGTGACATCATTTTCGCAGATATAGCTCGCTATATTAATGAAAAAAGATGCTTTGAGAAATACTTTTGTATTTGAACGCCAATAGTCATTTAACTGACGTAAGAATAACTTATTTCTTCGTCCATAACGCTAGGCGAGATTTTGGCGACGAATTTGGTGGACTGTCGCCAACTTGGCGACTTTTTTAAATGTTGCTAAATTAGCAAAAAACTCGCCAAGTAGATAAAAATGGCGTTAAATCAATGACGACTCATTGATGATGACGACATGGAAAATGATGACTCATTGACGAAAATTCAATATCTTGGAAATAATACAAATAACTACTATAAAAATAATCTATTTTTACTTTTCTTATATACATAGTGTATAAGGAAAGTATTGTGACGGGGTTGAAAATTCGAATTCGAGTTTTAGATGGGAGAGCACGTTTCAAGCATCCCTGATCACGAATCAAACACTTTTGAAGTGATTTCTCTCTCTCTGTGTGTGTGTGTGTGTGTGTGTGTGTGTGTGTGTGTGAAAATATGTGTGTGTGTGTGAAAGTATGTGTGTGTGTGTGAAAGTATGTGTGTGTGTGTGTGTGTGTGTGTGTCAGTGAGTCTGTGGAGAGGATAACTGACGAACGAATGGACCGATTCGAACGAAATTTGGTACAAAAATTACAATCTGTAAACACTGGAAGCCTATTGTTTTTATACGGAATCGAATGTTCAGAACCTCCTTAAATTTTCGAGTGAAATTTTGAAAAAATCGTCAAAAAATCAAAACCACTATTAAAGTTACGCAAATAGACATTTCTTATGTAATTTTTCATTAGAAAACGATTGGCATAAATTTTAGAACGCTAACATGAACCGTTCCCGAGATATTGCACATTTTTCAAAAAAATTATCAAAAAGTTATATAAAATAAAAAAAAAATTCCTATTGAGAAACATGTTCACTTTTCATATGTAATACCATGCGATAAATTGGGTGACATCATTCTCGTGAATCTAGCTCGTTCCATTCATGAAAAAAGATACCTTGAGTAATACTTTTTTATTTGAGCGCCAATACTCATTTATCTGCTGTAAGAATAATTTATTTTTCCGCCCATAACGCTTGGCGAGATTTTGGCGACGACTTTGGCGGAATGTCGCGAACTTGGCGACATTTTTGATTGTTGCCAAATTAACAAAAATCTCGCCAAATGGATAAAAATGACGCTACATCAATGAAAATGACGACTAATTGAAGAAAATTCAATATCTTGGAAAGAATATAAGTATCTACTATAAGAATAACATTTTTTTAACTGTAAAAGTAGTAAATTCATTGCATTATATAAGGAAAGTTATGTGCTGCCCTAATCAGATTTTTTTGTTAATGCAATATGCCAGGTCAACAGAAATATCAATAGATTTATCCATTAATTCTGCAACTAGAAAGTTAACCTATTTGGCAATATAATTACTACTTGTTTAATTTTATGTGTTTTTAGTCATTTATAAATTTATTTGAAAAACGTGTAATATCTAAAGAGTAGTTCATGCTAGCCTCCTAAAGTTTGCACCATTCGTTTTCTAATGAAAAAATTAAGCAGAAAACTCTTCAGCATTGTTGAATGTCCAAATTTCGTTATGGTTTAAAAAAATCGATACGAAATTCGGGCGTTTTCGGAACTTTCAATCGTGTTCGAAGTTAGTAGCTTGAAGTCCCAGATCACTCGAATAGCTCAGGGGTTTGCACGAGTTTTATGAGTGACAGGGAGAACAAAGTCAGCTTGTATCTGTATTCACTATTCTGCATTATCCGTATCAAATTGTTTTAGCTTCATCCAGTTATGAGATATCACGTTAGCGCGCGCGCACGTACACACACACACGCGAGTCAACGGCCTTACCGGTTCTCGTTACATAGATCACCGAAGTCAAGCAGCATCGGACGTGCTTAGTACTTGGGTGGGTGACCATCTGAGGACACCGCGTGCTGTTAGCACATTTCGGGCGCGGTAGCCCGGTGGTTTGCGCGCTGGATTTGCACGCTGCCACAACTGCCTCCCTGTTCATGCGGAGTGCGATCACGTTAAACATGTGGGTCCGTAAGTCCTTCCGAGAGGTTGGTGGAAAGGAAGGAGGGTACAATCTCTGTGGATGCTTCCCCCACTGGGTTCCGGTCTACATTGGGTGGCACTTCCCGGCCGTCCAAACGGTTACCTTACACCTTTTTGGTAGGTCGGACGGTCTGGGTCTCAACAGCAACAACAAACACACGCGAGCGCGCGCGTGAAATTTGAATTCAAATGCTGACTCTGTCACAATACTTTCTTTATACATTATACTATGAATGCAGATAAAGTAAAATAAACAGAAACACATCTCGACTACGAATACCCCATTAAAATTTAGAACGTTACTCAGGAAAAGTTTAAAAACAAGATGGTGGGCGTGTCTTCTGTTTTGTACAGTGAATTTTATTTGAATTATGAACAATAAATAGAGACTCTAGCAAAGAAAATATATTTATTTCATAAATTGATCGTTTAAAAATAACTGTGCGTTAACAACTCGTTCTATTTCAAAAATGTTTAATGTGTGTTATCGGAATTCACTGACGCGAATTTCACATTTCGCTTCCAATTCCAATACTGAAAATAAATTAAGAAAAGGTGAACCAGAGCGAAGCGAGCCAATAAAGTGAATTTCTCCTGCCGTTAACATTTTTACAAATACAGATGTAAAATATTCATCGGCAAGTTGGGGTAACATGTCGCACTTTTCTTACAAACCAAGAAAAGAATCAATTGAATTATACTTCTCATTTCCGTTTAAGATTTCGATGTTTTCTTTTTATTTCGATTTTTAGTACTGTGGCACAGAGAAAACAAATATAGAAACAATGTATGCTGTTGCAAACGTGTCAAATGTCTTAACTGCAGTTTCTTTTGAAAACCAGATGGAGAAATACACGTACAAGCATCCTTTTCCATGACTTGAATCTAGGGTTGACATATGCCGAAGTACAAAGACGAATTGCCAGATTTGGAGATTTATCGCCAATTTGGCGACATTTGGCAACTTTCCGAAGGTTTGAGAAGCACCTACAAATAACGAATATCTTACGAGATATAAGATACTTTTAAAAGTTTCTAAAAAAATAGTTTATAAAAGGAGTCATCACTCAGTTGAAGATTAGTTGACATGATACAAGCAACATTGAACTGTGATAGTCGTCAATGTTTTGAGAATAGCTGATGTTTTGTGAAAAGAGATATGTCACTGTTTTCAGAATAATATCTGTTCTTTTGTGAAATTAGTGGAGCATTTAAGTGCTGTTTTACTGTATATTGTTCCCGTTTACGCTGTACTTATCGCTGATCTTAATGTTTCGGCCAGGCCCTATAAGATGTAATAGGGCAATATCCCCCAAACACCAGGACATGAGCCAGCAAATTTTATTATAATGTTCCTACATGTTCAAATATTTCTAAAACATCTAAAAATGCCTGTGATATCAGAATGTAAAAATCTCATCAATTTCAAAATTTTTATTGGATGCGACGTTTATGCTACCGTGGCGAATTTGCTGAAATTGTTTTATTTTTAAGGTATTTGTAGTCAATCGGAACAATTCAAAACTAAAATAGTTACTTTAAGACGCAGATCTTAATGTCTCGACCAGGGCCCATAAGATGTACCATGACAATAGACCCCAAACACCAGGTCATGAGACCTCAAATTGTATTATAATGTTCCTAAATATTCAAATATTTCTAAAACATCTAAGAATGTCCGTGATATCAGAATGTAAAAATCTTAGCTATTTTCTTACAAGGATTTTAAGTTGAATTTTTATTCCTTTGATTACTTTTAATCTAAAGTCGTTCTTCGTAGCTTTTTATATTTACTGTAAGGATTTATTTTAAATTGCAGTACAGGTTTTAAATTGCAGTTAAGTGTTAATGTGAAGTCACATTTTTTCTATGATATGGTTTTGCATTAAAACAAAAACGGCTGATCATCCATCAATATGCATCCTGGTTTCGCGGTCATTGGCGCTCTTCAGCAAGGTGTAAGCGAATCAGTGAGCCCAAAATTTATCAATGAAAACATTTTAGAATTTTCCGAATAAAAGTATTGTAATTTCGAATTCAGTAACAATTGAAAGTGTTTTTATCTCAGCTCATCATTAATAAAATTTAAGCGCTGTGAAATGACTTCTGACCTATAACAAAGGTTATATAGTGTTTGCAACTATTAATTATCATCCCTGAGTTCTGATTTCGATGTCACAGATACTTGTTTCCCGATTCAGGTAATGAGATGATTTGAAACAAAGTTAGTGGTACAGTAGTCCCTCGTTATATCGCGCTTGTTGGGAGACATGGCAAAATGCGCGATATACCAGGCGATATGATAAAAATTATACTTTTATGAATATATGTAATAAAAATTTAGGAGCAAAAGTACAACAACGAAAAAGAATCACATAATAAAGAGAGAAGTTCCATTTACCTTTTAATTTTATGTCCAAATGTACATACACATTTAATCGATTATTGTACACACTCCATTCTCTTGCAAAGAAGGTACATACATACAATCTAATGTCAGCTGCCTCGATTTTTCTTTCAGAACTTGTTTTCCAGAAAATATCAGTGAGAGAAAATGAATCAACTGCATCTCACTTATATGATTTGAATTGCATCTTTCAAATGCTGAGTAGGCTTTCTCAAGCATAACCAAGGCTTCTTTCATGGTGACAGAAGAAGGACTCGCTTCTTCATGATCGCTATCATCATCTTTTGGGTCCACTTCTTCTAGTACATGAGCTTATGATATGCTCATCTGAAAGAGTTTCAGAAGTCGGTTCGTTTTCATCTGCATTAATCCAATCTTTCACTTCATCTTCGCACACATTTAAACCGAGCGATTTGGATTGTTGAACTAGAAGCTCTATTGAGTCTTCTTCATTATCACTGAGTTCGGCATCATTTAAAACTTTCAGCCAGCATTTGGAAATAGTTTCTGATTTAACAGCGGACCATGCCTTTTTGGAAATGTACATGGCATCTGTTAAGCTCACACTTTTCATTGCCTCAGGCAGTGGTCGGTCTTCAACGAATAATAGGTTGCTCAGTACCTCCCGTCGATAATTGCTTTTGAACGTGACGATTATTCCTTGGTTGGTCCATTAATTGAAGAAGGCTTGGTGTGCTTGGTGGCAAAAACGTACCTTTGATATTTCCATCTGATGACATTAGTTCTTCTTCACCAGGATGGGCACTGCATTGGTCTATTAGGAGCACGACCTTTTCTTCCAAACCCTTATTTCTCAGATGAAGACGAGCTGATGGGATGAAATTATAAAAAAAAACCAATTTTTTAATAAGGTTTGTGTCATCCAAGCGTTTTTCGAACTTTCGTATGTCACTGGCAGATTCTTCCTATTCACATTCTTCAAAACTCTAGGGTTTTTGCTGTTTTCCACAAGGAACGCCTTCAACTTATGGCTTCCTACTTTATTTGCTGCAAAAAGAAGTGTTACCCTGTCCTTTTGCTTTTTGTATCCAGAATTAGTCGTGCTTTTTTTAAGGTGTAACATACAGTGCAGGGTATTTTTAAAAGAAAGTTAAGAAATAATGCTAGTTATACAGAAATGATATGCATAAGGTTACGAAATATTGTGTGTTTTTATGATATGAATATATTTTCAAATCTTGTATATCTTTTATAATATAAACATCATCATATTTATAGTTAAGCTATATCCTAATGAAATGAATCAATTGTATTTCATGGTGTAAAAATAATAATGAATTTGGTAAAATCAATTTTTATTTATATTTTTTCTCGATTTTCTTTTCAATGTGTGACAACTAAGGTTTCGGCTAATGGTCACTTATATAAAATAAATATAGTTAAATTCAATGAAACAGCTACAGTTTTAAAGGTAAGTGTATAATAAATAATTTAAAATAACATCTAAAGTAATTTAAAATGGATTTGGAATAATTTTTCAAAGGTAAAACCTTTAAAGTGCTTTTTCTCAGTTCGTGTTTTTTCAGTATATCAATATGTTCAAAATGCTAAAACTTAAATATATATTTCTCAATTGACTTGATTTTTTTTCTGGATGTTCATTATAGTGTATTTTATGAAACTAAGGATCGGATTTGCAATAAAATCAAAAGTTTTTTTTTTAAAAATAGATATGTACAAAAAACTCAATTTTTGTTGAATTTTTACATATGTATCAACATTTTATTTTTTTTCTCCCGAACTAAATAACTTTTTAAAAATCCGATCCTTAAAGTTATAGAAGACACTTCAAAGAACCTTATAAAAAAAAGGGTTGCAAAAAGTTAGAAATTGTAGGAGAAGATAGGTTTTAAAAATTATTTAAATTTTTTTAAAAAAATTAAATTTTTCAAATTCTATCAGTAGAATTGTCTTTTTTCTTGATGAAATAATTTTCCTTAATAAAATCATTTAATAATATGCAAAAAGAGTATTGTAAAGTGCTTAAACAAAAAAAATTGTTCAAAGGGTACCGAGTCCCCTTAAAGTCCTGTGTTCTGTTTGGCAATAACTTCCAGTACAGTGCAGCTTCATCAGCATTGTATATCTGCTCGTCCCAACGCCATGCCGCTTTTGCCACCGCCAAAACCAACCATCTCTCGCTTCAAAATATGTTTCTTCATATGACTTCAACTTTTTCACCAAGATTTTCTCTTTCTCTTTGATGATGGGGCCTGATAACGAAAGGAACTCCTAGTGCACGCTGTTCTTTGAACCATAAGAATAATGCCTTGTCCAGCTGATTGTTATTTGCCAATCGAGCTCATTTTCTTTTTAATTCTTCATCTTGATCAATGTTTTCCATAAATTTGCTTAATTTAGGTTCTTCTTTTAGACATCCTCTCACAGTAGAAGATCCAATGCCTAGATCTTTAGCGAACGAAATTTGCTTTGCACCTTTTTTAACCTTTTCGGTCGTGTCCAATTTCAATTTTACAGACAGGCAGACTCGTGTAGGAGGCATGATTAATGCAAGAACTCGTTCGAATCCGAACTAATAAATGAACTCGGCACTCCAACCGCTGAGGGGATCCGCCACAACAACCCTCCAAAAAAATTCCAACACGGATTAGCCAATGACGTGCGATTTACCCACCTGTTTCTTTTTCACTTCTTCCCCACCGATGACTCACGTTGTAAAACTTCAATCTCGGAAAAGCAAAAGAATGTAAACGAAAAATCAGAAAAAAAATTTTTGGGAGACATAGCAGAAGAGCGATATATCTGAATGCGCGATATAACGAGGAGTTACTGTATCTGAACCCCTCGCCTGCGTTTGTCGCTTTTTTAGAGCCCCTAGCCTCAGGGGGCTGTATCTCTTGGAGGATATGGCATGATAAACAATACATGTGCTCCCGAAGGCAGTATGATTATAAAGGAGAAAAGGATGATTGCTATTGGTTTAAGACTAGGCGATTTTCTATTGGTTCATCGTCCGGAGCAGTTTATCTTTGTGTTCAAAGTTCAAGTTGCTAACTGAAAGGTTCGCATCAAACTAGAGATTTTTTTTATTAAATTATTAGTATGGTACAACTGATCTGCAGTGCCTAGTCTATTTATTAATTATATCTTATACTAATATTGTTGTTACTCTAGGTCTTCTTTTAAAATTCCACTGGTGGGGGGTCATATCTTTTTAAATTCTGAAGTTCTAAATTTGGAATAAGGGGGATATTATTGAAAAAATTAATGGATAGTTTTTTAATTTCAATTTTTATGGGATTAACTCCAAAGTCTCGATGAATGACATTATTTCTTAGGTATCTGGGTCCTTTTCTTATGCTTCTTAATGCTTTGTTTTGGATAATTTGTAGTTTGTTTAAGTTCGTTTTGGCTGTGAAACTCCAAACGGCGGATCCATATAGCAGTACAGAAGCACAGTTTTGTATAGTAATATTTTGTTGGTGTAATTGACATGGGGTGAATGAAGAATGTGATAAAGCTTGGCTCTGGCGATGTGGAACTTTTTAATGGTGGCGTCTATATGTTGTTTGAAATTAAGTTTTTTGTCGAAATTTATGCCAAGATATTTGCAATTGTTCGTATACGGGATGGGAATGTTATTTATGTTAATGGGAGGGAGGAGTTTTTTCTTTTTCTTGGAGAATAGTATACAGTTGGTTTTTTTCGGGTTTATTTTTATTTTCCATTTCTGAAACCAGGAGGAGAGTATTGTTTATGTGTTTTTGTAGTCGAGAGCGCACAAAATTGAAATTTGAGTTCCTGGTGTAAATTGCAGTGTCGTCCGCATAAAGAGCGATGTGTGTATGTGGAGATCTTGGAATATCGTTTATGTTGTTGAAAAGTGTCGGGGCCAATTGGGAGCCCTGTGGGACACCGGCACTCACTGGTCTGTGTGTTGAGTAAGTGTTGTTAAAGCGGACGGTGAAAGATCTGCAGCGAAGGTAAGAGTGTATAAGGTGGATAATAGCATCTGGTAAGTTGAGCTTAATTAATTTGTATATTAAACCACCGTGCCAGATGCGATCGAAGGCCTTCGCTACATCAAGAAGTATGGCTCCAGTTGTTAGTCCGATGTTCATTCCTTCGGATATGAATTCGGTGACACGTAACAATTGGTGTGTTGTGGCATGTTGGGGGCGGAAGCCGAACTGTTCAGGTATAATAATGGTTTGCTGGGTGATGTAGTTTTTTAGTCGCGTGTGTATGATGCGCTCAGCTAGTTTACTGATGGATGTGAGAAGCGTGATGGGCCTATAGCTTTGTGGGATGGTTGGGTTTTCTCCGGGTTTCAGAATTGGAACAATGATACCAGTTTTCCATTTCTTAGGGAAATAGTTATAGTGTAGAATAGCGTTGATAAGTAAAGTTAAATAGTAAATGATATTAATTGTGAGAGATTTAAGTGCTTTATTATTAATTTCGTCAATACCAGGAGACTTTCTGGCTTTCAAATATTTGATTTCGGTGAGAACTTCGGAGGGTGAGATCGGATTGGTTGGGTGTGTGGGGGGCGTGTTCAGAAAGTGTTGTACTGTGTTTTGGACTTCGTTTTCAGTGTCCTGGCAGGTCAAATCTTTGTTTGTTGTAAATTGGGTTTGGTAATTATCTGCCAGTGTGTTTGAGATTTCAGAATTGATGTGAGTAGTCCCGTTTTTGGTAATCATATGTGTGGTGACTTTATTTGATTTTTTGATAATTTTTAAGAAATTCCAAATGGAGTTATCATGTGTGGCAAGTGAACTTATGTATTCTTTACAAGTGTTTTGTTTGTGTTTTTGAATTTTACGTTTGACAAGTCGATTAAGGATGTTTAATTTGTTTTTGGTGCTCGGGTGTCTGTCTGTTTGCCATAGTTTTCTTATTTGATTTCTCTCTTTAATAGTTTTTTTGATTGAAGGAAGGAGTTTATGATGTGAGGGGGGGGGGGGCGTAGGTTGTGGCAGCGGCTAGGGCTTCTTTAATGTGATTAGTTAGTGAGTTTGCATTTGTGTCGATGTCTGTAGTGTTGTTATATCGAGCGAAGATTACATTAGTGTTGGCAAGATAATGAGTGAATTTATCCCAGTTAACGGATTTAAGTGATGGCGTAATGGGAATGTTTTGTGTAAGAAAGAGAGTGAGTTTAACTGGGAGGTGATCTGAACTGAGGTCGTTAATTGTGACAATTGTGTGTGGGTATGGTATATTATTGGTGAGTGCAAAGTCAATAGTGGTATCTGGGGAATTTTCATTTAAGTGGGTGTGAGTGTGTGGGAAAATTTGTCTGATGTTATTGTTATTAATATATTCGTTGATCTCTCTTCCATATTTGTTCTGCCTCCTGCAATTCCAATTTTTATGGTACGCATCAAAATCGCCCATAAGAATGACGTAATTGTGCATGTTAAATAGTGAAGAGAGGTCGTCCTGTGTACTGTTTGTGTTCTGCTACTTGGCGTAAATAGATCCAATTAAAATGTTCGGCGTATTGGGAATCTTAAACTTAATGATAGTGTGTTCCAGAATGTTGGTGTCAATGCTAGTGATGTGAGTGTGTTCGAGATTGGATTTGATGTATATAGCCGTGCCACCGTTTGGGCGGTAAAGGGATTCACTAGGTGTATGGTAAAGTTTATAGTTAGGGATGTTGATATTAATGTTTTTGTTAGTTTTAGTCTCCTGGATAAGTATTATGTGTGGGTTATGGGTTTGTGCGAAGTCCCAGAATTCGCAAATTTTGGATCCGATACCGTTGGCGTTCCACGAGATGATGCCAAGGGCGTTTGGGGGGGGGGGGGTTCATAGTGATAAGATATTGAACTGATTAAAGTATTTGTCGATAAGGACTAGGATATCTAGCCCCTTATCGACAATACATCTGTTAGTTAAGAAAATTTTTTGAATATCACGGATTAGATCAATTATGCTTTAAAGGTTTTTTGGAGCTCTTTGAAAAGAAGGATGGCGTCACTTATAGAAAAGGGTGTTTCATTTAAGTTACTTCTTATTTCCTCTTGAATGGGTTCTTCTTGATTATTTGGGTTCTCCTGTTTCAATGGGGTATTTTCATGATGTGGTGGGAGGGGGGGGGGAGGGGTTGTCGTTACATCATTCATGTTGGTTATATTAGTGTTTTTTGCAGAATTTTGGGTGGTTTCGGTTTCAATAGGTATGCTGGGTACAGATTTTTGAGTGTTGCTACTAATAGAAGATTTGTTTGGTCTATACAGGAAGAACGAAGAGGAAGAACAAACATTTTTAAAGGAATGCTTTAATAATTTTTCTGGTAGAAATACCGTAATTCAATTTAGTAGCGATTGAAGCCAATTTTAGCCTCAACCATCGTCAATAAAATTCCATGTGCTCAGGTTTACAGTGAATTGAAGTGATTTCTGCCTTAAGTCCTGGGCTCTATCACGTGTAAGTCGGGCAATGGTCAGATTGAAACATGGACGTTTGTTAATCGATAGAGAAATGAATTAATTTTACTGTTTTCAAATGACGTTAATAATGAATGACATATCGGAATCACTATAAATAGAAAACAATCTCAGGTGCACATGATTTTCCTTATATAATGCAATGAATTTACTACTTTTACAGTAAAAAAATAATGAATAAGATCCACGGTACTGTGTTTTTATCGCTGAATTGTACATTTGGCATGTAAAACTATTTCAAAATACCCAATTAACTTATATTTCGCGCAACTCTAAATAAACAATTATCAATATTGATAGCATTTTCAATAAGCAATACAGTCCATATCTTAAAATATCTTAATAGTTATTTCATCAATTAGGTGTCATTTTTACTAATTTAGCGTCATTTTTGCAATTTTGACGATAATTTTGTCAATCTGGGACGAAATATCGTCAAGTTGGGGATACTTTGCTAAATTATTTACCAAGTTCGCCAAATGCATCACCAAGTGTTACAGACAAACGTAGAAGAGCTTTCCTTGTATACCAGAAGGTATGCCCGTTATATGACTGAAATTAGAATTTGGAACCATTACTTCCCATTTGGCGTCATTTTTGTCACTTTGGCAACATTTAAAATAGTCGCCAAGTTGGCTACGTCCCGTTGAATTTCTCGCCAAAAGTTACTGACAGAGAAATGAGTTATTCTTATAGTCTTCTCTTATGTTCTTTCGAAGATATTGAACTTTCATGAATTAATCGTCATTTTCATTGTTTTAGCGTCATTTTTAAAAATTTGACGACATTTTCGTTAATTTGGCAACATTTAAAAAGTCGCCAAATTGGCGACATTCCGCCAAAAATCTCGCCAAACGTTATGGACGAACAAATAAGTTATTCTTATAGCAGATAAATGTCTATTGGCGTCCAAACACAAAAGTATTACCTAAACTATATTTTCTCATGAATGGGACGAGCTAGAGCAACGAGAATGATGTCACCAAATTTATCGCATGATATTTCATAATTTTTAAATATTTGATAATTTTTTTAATAGATACAATATCTGGAGGACGGTTCAAGCTATTCTAAAATTTATGTCAACTGTTTTCTAATGCAAAATTACATAAGAAAAGACTATTTAAGTAACTTTATTGTAGGTTTTGAGTTTTTGATGATTTTTTCAAAATTTTACTCGAAAATTTGAGGGGGTTGTGGACATTCGATTGCGTATAAAAACAATAGGTATGCAGTGTTCATGGACAGTAATTTTTGTACCAAATTTCGTTCAAATCACTCCATTCATTCGTGAGATATCGTCTTCACAGACTCACTGACATGCACATGCCACACATCATCTCAAAAACGTTTGATTCGTGTTCAAAGATGCTTGAAACGTTCTCTCACGTTGAAAACTCGAATTCGAATTTTCGACCCCGTCACAATACTTTCCTTATACATTACACTATGTATATGAGTTAAGTACTAGAAGTTATGCCAGTCATATGACGGAAATCAGAATTTATTCCCCGTGTGGCGTCATTTTTATCCATTTTGCAGCATTTCCGTCACTTTGGCAACATTTAAAATAGTCGCTAATTCGGCGACGCCCTACTTAATTTATGGCCAAGCGTTACGGATGGAAAAATTGGTAGTCATGTTTTTTCCAAGATATTGAACTTTCATTGATTTAGTGTCATTTTTACCAATTTGGCGAGATTCCGCCAATATCTCGCCAAGCGTTAAGGACGGAAAAATAAGTTAATCTTATAGCAGATAAATGACTATTGGCGTTCACATACAAAAGTATCACCCAAAATATTTTTTCACATGAATGGAACGAGCTATATCCACAAGAATGATGTCACCAAATTTATCGCATGATATTTCTTATGAAAAGTGAACATATTTCACAATAGTTAATATTTTTTTTTTATTTTACATGATTTTTTGATAATTCATTTTGAAAAATGTCCAATATTTCGAGAACGGTTTATTCTAGCATTCTAAAATTTATGTCAAGCGTTTTTTAATGAAAAATTACATAAGAAATGATTATTCGGTTAACTTTATTAAAGTCTTTGATTTTATAATTTTTCAAAATATCACTCGAAAATTTAAGGGGTTTCTGACATTTGATTGCGCATAAAAACAATGGGTTTCCAGTAATCACTAATTGTAATTTGCCAAACCAAATTTTGTTCGAATCGCTCCATTCTTTCGTGAGATATCGTCTCCACAGACTCTCCCCCTCTCTCTCTCTCACTCTCACACACGCACACACACACATAACCTCAAAAACGTTTGATTCGTATTCAGGATGCTTGAAACGTGCTGTACCTTCGAAAACTCGAATTCGAATTTTCGATCCCGTCGCAATACATTCCGTATACATTATACTATATATAAGTAATACAAATGACCACATCTGACATTTTATGCATGACTACACAAATTTCTACAAAGTACAATTTTGTGATCATGTTTTATATTGTGCTTTCTGCATAACCCTACAATGCGTATGGCGATTGTGATGAAATGCAACTCACCCCCATTGTAGATAACAGCATCTATGGACCGGTTTCAACATAGCTTGTCAGCATAGAATATCCTATGCATTAAATAACAGGAAGACAATTTGTAATGCGCCAAACTCAGCAGGATTTACTGAATAAAGCAATAGAGAATTGTTTTTGTTGAAAAAGTTTTATTTATAAGCAATTGAAATTGTAATGTATAAGCAATGCAAAAGTAAACACTAGAGGAAGTGCAACTAGGCCAATTTTAAATTAATCCTTTAAAAATAAAAGTTTCTGTGTTAATCATTTAAATTAAAGAAAACTTGTAATGCGCATTATCGGAATTCAGTGGTGCGAATTTCACTTTGCGCATTTTCTTTTTCAACTTAAAATAAATTAAGAAGAACTGAAACAGACCGGAACAAGCAAATAAAGTAACTTTTTCCCGTTGTCAAGTTTTACCAAATGCAGTGAAAATTTATCATGGGTAACTTAAGTTGGCTCGGACTTCCTATTATGGGTCGAAAAAAATCAGTTAAAGAGTTTTTCCTGTTTCATTAAAACTTTGCCAAAGATTGTGAAAATCATTTGAAATTTCCATTTGAACTTTTCAGAAACATTTGTTAAACTAAACGGCGCATGTATTTCTTCATTTTGCTTGTATAAATTCATATTATTAACTGAGTGAACTTGCTGAAATCCATAATCAACTCTCAAAATTTCAGCAATACTGTACAGATAAATCGGCTAAAAATTATTCAAGTAAATAGTCGGCTTAAAATATCCCGAAAATGCATCTTGTCCCAGTTTCTTAAAATTGCGACACACAATCAGAACGAATTTTCTGTAATCTTAAGGTACTGGAAACATAATCAGATTACTAAATGCCGCAAAATACCAATTTTGGGCATAGTAACTTCGTTAAATTTAAATAATATTTAAATAATTTAATATTTTTTTTTCATATTTAAATTTTAGAATGCGTTTTAATTTTAAATATTCAACACAAAAATATAGATGTGTGAATTTACATGATTAAACGTGTATAGCAAAATTTAAATTTTAAAATGTTTTGTATTTAAAATATTCAACACAAAAATATAGATGTGTGAATTTACATGATAAAACGTGTATAGCAAAATTTAAATTTTAAAATGTTTTGAATTTTAAATGGAACCAAATTTTGGACAACTTTTGGCTGCTACAGGGAGATGAAAACAATATATATATATTTTAATTTTGTGCGAGTCGTGTGCAATATGAGTTAACGCAATTTTCTTGCTTAAAATCTCGGAATTTACTCAACGAACTGAAAGCAAAATGTGCACAAATGTAGCATGCTACATGTTCAGAGTCCATTTCGACAATAACATCTTGGAATTCTGTCCCAGTAGCTCAACGGTAGGGCATTGGCTAACCAATATAAGGATTCGTGGTTCGATTCCCGGTTGGGGTAGCAAGGTTCTTTATAATGCAACCCGAAAAAATCAACCCTATAGGATAGTGCAAAAGATGTCGGACAATGAAAGTGGCCCTAATGCGACTAACACGAATTCAGTGGACTCTGGGATATTACACGCTATTTTAAAATCGGTGGTGGTGGTATGGGGGGGGGGGAGGACTACGAAAGAAACTAACGTCGAGGATAAAAATAGCGTCAGGAGACTAACCTGAGGTAAAAATAGCAGGAGGCGGTCAGTCAGATTGACATTTGCACGTCTAACCTTAGAGGGTGGAGAATGCAGAATCCACTTCAATAATAACAGCTTGCAATTCAGTCCAATTAGCTTAATGATAGAACGTCGGCTAGTCAGTACGTACATCCGTGGTTCGATTCCATATTGGGGTAACAAGGCTCTTTACATATGATCGTATAAATAATCTCGAGATTTTGTTTCAAAATGCTACCGCGTATTGTGCGTATTTTGATATACATTTTGTACAATGAAATTTCGTAATCGATTTTTTCACCGCAACAATTCAACCAACTGAAACCAAATTTTGTACTGATGTAGGTTGCTCCATGCATTAGAAAAAGACGGAATTGTGTCCATATTGTCTCAAGAATGCGCAATAGTATTTGGCATTGTAATGCAATAAATTATACCTGATTTGATATTGAATACAAAAGTACAATCGTCTCAGTAGTATTTTGGGAAATATAGCTCAGTAGTATAGATAAATGTTTCACGTTTTAAAAATATAAAATATTCTTCTGTGTAGAAAGTAAATGTTAGCTCGTCCTCTGTTGTTTGTGACATTAATATGTATCAACATAAATATGTTTAGATACATCTAATTTATATACACACTTACGCTGTTGCCATATTAATAAAAGAACTGACTTAAAATCACGCTCTCAATGCATGAATCTGTACCGGTGTATCTAGATTTCACGATAATTAACGTTCTTTTGCATAGAATGCATAAAATAGCAGATAAATACAATAAAAGCAAAAAAAAATAGCTGCAACAATACTATCCTCTAAGAAGATCTATGAAGTCAATCATGCCATATAGAATTATTAGAATATTTAATTTTTAACAAGTTGAATCACAAAACCTGGTGATAGATGACTATAAAAATGAATTGGAATCACGGTTCCACGCCTTTTTTTGTTGTTATCAACAATTTTGTGCTGAAGTGCAAAATCCACTGATATTTGCTGCCTCCTTCCAGGTGTATGCTGACTAGAAGAACAACGTTGTAAAACTGTTAAAAAATTATATTAGTATGCCAACATACCAGAATTGATTTCCCAGGGGGATACTAATTCAAATGTACATTTTGCACGTATAATACTTTCTCACGAAATATTATCTGTACTAGATCAAAGCGCAGTCAATAGAAAAGTCGGAGACCCGAGTAAAAAATTATCCTTTTCCATACTTTGATAATTATTCAAATATTTGCAAAGCAAACAGAAGATTTTGAAAAGATTTTTTTTAACTATATGAAATATCAGCACTTATTTACTCATTTCATTGATAATGTCGCTGGAAAAGTAAATCTGGCTAATGTAAATACAATAAAAGGATATGTTACTCAAGTCAAAAGAAAATTTCAGAAATTTACTTGCATTTATAAAATCTGAAAAGATTTATATATGAACTGAATTGTTAAAATGTGAGTGTAAGTTATGCGTGTAGCATGTCTTTTCATTGCATGTCTTTAGCCAGAATTTCTTCTTCGATGAAGATGTATACATACAAGCACACACAAACACATACATAACATTTCTATTTTTCGCTACATTGATGATGTTTTTCTTTGTTTTCATGCTCCGCATGATTTTTGACCCACACTTAATATTTATCCATCTAATCTTGAGTTAATACCTAATGAATACCCACCTTTCAAAATTGTAAATTATCTTGATATCACTATTTATATACAAAATAAGTCATTCAATATCACTATGACAAGAGACATCAATTTCAATTTAATGTAAAATTATTTCCTCTATATTCTTCTTGTCTTAGTAACCAAGTATTTAAAAATCTAATCATTAGCTATTTGCTCCGAATCAAACGTTTGGTTAGTAATAAGTGTACACAAATCAGATATTAATCGTCTAAAAACTCTATGCTCTATGTACAATTTTCCTATCTTATTCGTAGATAGCAGTATTAGTAAGGTACTCAAAATGTAGTGGAAGCATCATAAAATAAAAACTACCTCGGTTGGTAAAAATAAAAACTTGCAAATACTAAAAGAACAGGAACTTCGGTTACACAAAATACTGTGTAAATTATTTTTACAAAACCGTTGCGGCAGGTAAAGAAAAAAAATTTAAAATTCTGGTAAAACAGTTAAGGTGAATACCTAAAATGCAATTAAATAAAAACTAGCTACGGTTCTAAAAATCTTATGTGGGCAGCACATGACTTTCCCTGCAGACTTATATCCACGTTTTCTTTATTTTAATTAAATTTAATTCACTTTTAATTCAATTTTCGTTCTCATTTAGTAACTGGACTTATTTTCAAAGGTGGCTTAGAGAAAATACCAAAAAAAACTAAAATATTTCGAAATTGACGATATTTTGCCAACTTCACGATATTTTGCCCCATGTTGACAAAAATATCGTCAAAATTGCAAAAATAAAGCTAAATTATTGAAATCTAATTAATGAATTATTAAAATATTTTAATATATGGCTAATTGAGGATGCTATTAATATTGAACATTGTGTATTTAGAGTTGCACGAAATATAAGTTAATTGGGTACTTGGAAATAGTTTTACATGTTGCCATACGGAAAATAGCCAAATGTACAATTCAACGGTAAAAACACAGTACCGTGGATCTTATACATTATTTTTTGACTGTAAAAGTAGTAAATTCATTGCATTTTATAAGGAAAGTCATTTGAAACCCACATCAGATTTTTTCAGTTGTGGAGAAAATGACATACGAATAAGTAAAACAGATAGAACTGGATGGGCATAGCATATTTGTGTTATTTTATTCAGTCTTGATTTTTTACCGGTAAGTAAAGGCGTTTAATGAAACAAATTATACAGTTGTAAAAATGTTGCCCTGTTTTTGTCAAACAGCTTATTATATACCAAACATGGACATATAAAAAATAATACAAAATACGTATTTTAAAAAATTTGGCAGCATTAAAAGCGATATGAAAGTTTCATGTTCAGATTCTCTAGGTAAAAAGATAACACCGTTTGACATTCTGTAAAACAACTTATTACGAAGTAAAATATGACATAATAAGCGTATAACTAAGTTTCTCAGAGAAAAGTATACTTTGTGAAGAAAAAGTGGTGCTATAAAACAAGTTTCAAAGTTTTTTTTTTCTGAAAGATACCACAATTTAGGTGTCATGGAGAAAATTGAGAAAAAGTGATTGATGATTCACTTTCATCCAAACTAAAAATACTTTTGTGTAAAACATACCAGATTCAAGCTCTGGAATAATCATTAAACTAGAAACATGTACATTCTCAATAATTTTGTGTGTTAAATAATTTTATGCATTTCGTTGTATACTTCATAAACTATCAAATTGCAAGTTTTAGCAAAGTGAGTCTTGAAACAAATGAAGTTGTGAATATTTCTTATAATTGAGGTAGAAGTAGTAAGAGGACCATCATTCTGTTCTTAATTTAAGTCCAAATTGGTTCTATCTTTGAACTTATTCACTTAATTTTAACACTTATCTTTATTTGAAAATCCTCTATATGTATACCATAATCAACAGCAATATTTGGCGTAATAATAGCGAAGTATTCTAGCATTCCACAATGTGATATACGCTGCACACAAAGTTAACTAAAATACACAGAGTAATTTGGATGAAAGTGAATCATCAATCACTTTTGTAAGTATATGTTTACTCAGTTTTATCCATTTATAGGATAATACAACATTTGCAAAATAATAAATTTAGACTTCATATTTTGATAAAGGATACTTTTAATTTTAATTATTGGTAGTTATTGTGCCATTCATAATTTCTCTGAACAATTCCACAGTTTCCACAATTGCTTTTAAAAATCATTTGCTGTAAATGTTTTATATTTTAATGTATGCTATATGCATTCGCAATTGCTTTTAAAAATCATGTGTCGTTAATAATTTGCTTTTTAATTTTATCTTGTACGTTGATACTGGGACTTTGTCCTGTAGCTTGCATTCTTTAAAATAAATAAATATAATATGAAAAAAATAGAATCTTTATTTTTTATAACCAGATATCAATTTATTGGAGCTCTAGCAATCGGTTTTTAATCAATTTCTGGTTTTGATAATAAATAGCGTAAAAAACATGAACTGTATTGTTATGGATTGTTTTTCGTTTTTTGGAATTGTGGGTGTACTAGCAAGATACAAAGATGAGTCCGAATATCGGGATAACTAAGCTGCCTTCGTTTTAAAGCACCAAAATGTAATCAGGAACAATAAAGCAGTTATTAAGTGCTCAATTCACTCAAAAAACAGACGATTATATTCTCAAAACACAGGTGTATTCACAAATCACTTCTACTTTGTATAACGATAAGCACTTGTAACTGAACAATGACTCGTTTATTACCTTCTACGGAAATCTCCAGAAAAATCAACGTAACTTTGAAAATTCTTAACTACTCAGAAAATTTGAGCCTTAAATCGCCAAGTTTGCAATATTTGTAGCAAATTTATTGTCAAGGTCAAACAAACCTGCAAGTAACAACAATGGTTGCTTCTAAAAGTCTGCCTTTTTCCTCGGGGATAGACAACATGCCATGAAAATCTTTTAGGTATTTCTAAAAATATTAATTAGCACAATATCTCTGTTTGTCAAGTTAGCTTTGAAAAGATTAAATCTACCTATAAGAGTTTCATATATCTTTTGCATAGCCTTAACCCTTATTCTTTAGATTACTACTTTTTCCAGTTTTGATTTTAATTTGTTGCCATAACTGTTTATCGAGACGTTCCTGAAAAATAAATACAATAAAATATAAATTTTTTGGTGGTAGATAATTACAGTATAATTATAGTACCGGTTTTCGGTGCGAATTTTAGATGGAGTAAAAATGTCTAGAGAGTTGAATATTTAACTAAAGTGTGACTCAACTCGACTTCTTCATATTGGAATCCATTTTTAAGTAACTTCTGAGATTTTATTTTCAAATTTTACAAGTGAAATTTTGAAAAATCGGTAACATTGGTCCAAATGATTATAATTATAGCTTGTTACTATCCCTTTAAAGGATTTAAAAAAATATTTCAGTAGATACCATAATTAACAGTATATCCCCCCCGGGAGGTAACATACCCCCCTCCCCCTACCGAAGAGGTTAATGACGCTACTAGTCAATAATTGTATGACTGCTATTTTTTACAACAATGATTGAAACTATTAAGCCTCGTAATCATTGAACCATAAATAACCCCTTTTATGCATGATTAGTTCAAATTTTGTCCTATGCTGTCATGTTAAAAAATATAAAATTTCGAATAAATTTCGAAATTCTCGCTCGAATTAAAATGAATCTATATAGTTATAGATTATTCGAAGCCGGATGTAAAGTTTCATGAAAATCCAATAATATTTGTGTACACCAGAAATCGACCACTGACGGACATCCATCTAAAAATAGTCATAGCTTGTCCAGGAGACCTTGAAACGTATATTTGCATCAAAATCTCAACTTCTAAAATTTTCGTGAAAACAATACTTTCTGTTTACTGTATTACATAGTATGAGAAAGTAAAAATAAATATACAATAAACGGGGAGAATGTAACCAGCCGCTATGAATACGAACAAAATTTGGAGAAAATTTAAAATTATTGTATGATTCCTTGTATGTAATATTTTAAAGAAATAAAATAGAAGTTTATGCGGCAAATTTTTATTGCGGTAAATTATTACTTGCAATGGACCATACATTAATTTGAAACATTTTCCAAATTTTATTCATATTCACCCAGATACTTCAAATTTTCACCTTTCTATTATAAAACCATATATTTATGTTATGAAAAGGTACCCATAGGTATGTTTGATAACTCCAAATTAGGGTCTTGTAAAAATTAAATATAAATATTCCAATACCAAAATATCAGACTAAATCAAATTCCACGATACTTTATTACTGTCAAAGGTTTTGAAAGTAAGTTGAAAACAATTCAATGTCCTGAAAAAATCACAATCATTACCGCTTACTTTACTTACATAATGAAAATACACCCGTGGCTTCAAAATATACCTGGAGTTTTAGAATATATTTATTTCTATTAGGTTTACAAATCAAAATGCAAGAAATCACGACACGATACTTAATAGAAGTATGAAGAATTGTTATGAGAATGTAACTCTGAGAAATTTATTAACTCTACATTTATTTCCATTAGATTTACAATCAAAATGTAAGAAATCACGATACGATACTTAATAGAAGTATAAAGAATTGTTATGAGAATGTAACTCTGAGAAATTTATTAACTCTATATTTATTTCCATTAGGTTTACAAATCAAAATGTAAAAAATAACGGTACATTACCTAATAAAAGTATGTAGAATTGTTATGAGAATTGCCATTTCGTGTAATTTTAAAAAGAAAATGAAAGTTAAAAGTATCGTTGGAACATAAAACGCTCAAGTATTAAGTGTCATGACTGTGACACCGGGTGAGCCATTGCAATACACTGTATTACAGAAATGATTTCAAGTTACATACTGTATACGTATATCTTTAAAATTACAATACTTCATATAATTTTAGATAACTCGTTGGAAAGGTAGGCTATTATATTATTCCAAAATCGAATGGTTGATTTAAAAACCGTGGAAG